>OX422211.1:678011441-678611441 GCA_949130495.1 Sambucus nigra
CTGAAATAAAATGCAAAGTGAACATCGTTCAAATTTGAACCAAATCGTTGCTGAAAATTAAAGCCAAAATCATGTTCAAATTGAAAACCAAACACGATATAAACCTTTCCCACGTTTCAAATAAAAAATCAAAATCTTGGTTGTTCCTTTTCGAGACAATTAATTGTCCCATGTTTTAAATAAAAAAATCCAAATCAAAACGGTTCAGTATAACTAATGCGCCAATCTCCTTTTTCTTTTCAATTCTTCATTTCTTTTCAAATTCCTAGGCGTTTGTTGCCAAATTGCCAAAACGAACCCATCGTGTTCACTGAATGCATCTAAGAAATTAGGTTTGGGGGTAGAGGTTTTGAATATGGAGATGATGTGATAAGTTTTGAATATGGAGATGGCGTAATTAAGTTTAGAAGATTGAGATGATGGTGAATTTTGAGTGTTTGGGAACTGATACTTGTGATGTTTGGAAATTGATTTAGAATGTTTACTGATTAAGGCTCAAGGGTATATTTGTCCTAAATATATATGGTGGGGAGTGGGGTGGGGTGGGGGGGTATGTCTAATTATACATTACACAATTCTAAACTGATGACGGGCTATATTAAAAAGGTGGGGGTTATGTCTAAAATAGTAGCGAGTTAGGGGTTAAATCAAATAACGAATTTAAAAGTGGGCTTAAGTTTAAAATCTCTAAAAATATCTACAAGTATGAACTTATCAAATTGAATTTTATCAAAAATTGAAATTAATTGAATCATTATATGTTTCCACGGCATTTTAACTGCCGTGCTTTACCTCGACACGGCAGACCAACTGTCGTGAGTGTGTTAGACATGTGACAGACCAACTGACGCACGTGTATAAGACATGTTGCTCTTGAATTAACCAATTCAGAAGCATTTTGCTCCATATTTTGATCCCCGAAGTAGCAAAATGAGCAAAAGTACCAAGCAAAATAGCATTTAGCATTTTGATGCTATTTTGCTTGATGCTCTGTAGGCAAAATGCTCCACTGTTATTTTGCTCCCCCCAAAATAACCTTGGTTACACCAAGGCATTGTGCAAACTAGACCATCTCATGGCAGTTAAAATGCTACGACCGCTAGGTTTGAGCGGCAGGTCAAATTCCGCGACAGACTTCTCTCATTAATATCTTGGATTTGTTTCACTTTTTTGCATTTATTTGATAATCAATTTTAACCCAACATCTAGTTGAATTTAACGAAAAATTGAAATTATTTATACATAAAAAATACGTATTTCCCTTGTGGCATTCCACCTGCTGCGCGTGTCCTTCCCGCGGTGGTTGGTCTGCCACCTTAAACATAATTATGCTGCTCTTTAACAAGCAATTTGCCCTGAATTTGCCTGTTTTAAATCACTTTATGAATTTGCTTATTAATTTGCTCCGTGAGAGCTAAAATTAACAAAGTGGTGGAGCAAAATAACACCTTGGAGATGGTCTAATTATAGGGAATCCTACCCTTCTTTGGTTTATGTTCATATAATTGTAAGAATAAAACTGTGAAGAAAATATGAGCGTTGTATTAGGGTTAAAGGATAATGTACTTGTAACTTGTTGTATTGGACTTGAATAGTGAAGAAAGAGAGATTAATTAGGTTTACTACTACTATTACTACCAAAGTTAATAAGAAATGATAATGATGGGTATCTTGAGCTACTTACATTCTTAAAAATATCTACCAGTATATGGATAACTTGGTGGAAAATTGGAAATGGATAGTTTTCTCATTAAAAAGTTTGGACCAAGGTGTAATAATATCCGTGAACTTGATGCACCAAATTCGTGAGGATAAATAACTTATGCGAAATACTATACATATATATACCTAATAAATCTTTAAAAAAATACTTAATAAAAAAAGCCTCCACTTTTTTTTTTTTAATGAAATTCCAGGGAGATCGTATCTGTAACACTCCGAGAGATGCTACTGAAAAATATTGATAAATTAGAGAATTTTTTTTATAAAACAATACCATTTAAATTGAGAATAAATTTGCGGAAGCATAAATAATAAATCGACTAAATAAAATTTCTCAATTTTATTAAATCTCAAATGTCCTTTTACTAAACAATTTACAATAAACAAAATAATACAAATAAATTTTGAAAATAAATATCCAGAGCCTCTAGTGACGGTCCTAATCCCAACGATACCATAAATATCATCTCGAATCAATCCGAAATATAAAAAACTTTGGGGGGATGAGCGGGAAACTCAGTAGCTCGTATAAATGCTCCAAGTGTAACTGCACATACTCGTGTGTTGCATGCATCATATACAAAAGTGTATGCAATATGAACACTCAAACTAAAATCCCAATAATATATTCAAAGCCTAGGATCTCACCGCGGGAACTACACAACCCATGACCCCATATCAAAATTCCCATCACACTTCCCACAGTACGGTCTGAAAAACCGTCCACTATCCCGTCAATTATTCGCAGAACAATCCAATGGCCCCCCAAAATAAATAACATAACTAGGGTACATGATCATAACATGGCATCGCCGCTATAAAATCTTGGCATCACCGCCATAGTAAAACTTGGCATACTCGCCAATTGGGGTCCATAGTCTAGTCTTTGGATAATAAACAAAATTGTAGCCGACAACACACATCGTCCAACGGGTGGTTTGGCTAAGGAATGCCTATGCATTCTTCAATAATAATCGTCATAATATCATTCTTCCAATTAAAATAAATTTCATATTCAATTCCCATAAATCAAGTTTACATGTTTTCTACCCATTTCTATAACCCAACATGCTAGTAAAATCAACTAGCTTCGTGACCCAAACTATACGGCATGAAAATAACACATACAAAATGAGTGGAAGAACGAATATAATATACGAGCCTACAATATATATAAATGCAACACATAGCATGGATATAAATATACAATTAAGATTGAATAAGTGTAGCACACTAATTAACCACGGGAGAACGAAACTACCTCAAGAGAGTCAAAATCCACCATTGTAGGTCTATTTTAAAAACTCAGAAAAAGCAGATTCAAGCATTATCCAAATTATCAATCCGACTTCAGATTTGGATTCTACACGAAAAATTGAGTCAGGTATTACTATATTGCCCTTTAATTAAAAATTATCAACTTTACATATTTAAACCATTACAAAATGTCCAAAAGCCAATTAAATTTGCATTTAAATATTCGATTCATTTCAAATAAAAATAAATATAATATCAATATCCCGATCAATAAAATAATAATATTATCAAAATCTTATACAATATTCATAAATGAAGCCCTCAAAATTACGGGGTAATGCATATCTTCCCTCCTGGAAAAGGAATTTCGTCCTCGAAATTCACCCAAAAAGTTCTTCACTTAAATTCAAACATAAAGTTCACATCACCCAAATAAGATCGAACATAAACCAAATCTCTCTCAACGGACAACGTAATGAACCAATAACCCCAAGCCCGAGAATATGAATAACATATGCTCTGATACCACTTTGTAACACCCCGAGAGGTGCTACTGAAAAATATTGATAAATTAGACAACTTTTTTTTATAAAACAATATCATTTAAATTGAGAGTAAATTTGCGGAAGCATAAATAATAAATCGACTAAATGAAATTTCTCAATTTTATTAAATCTCAAATGTCTTTTTACAAAACAATTTACAATAAACAAATGATACAAATAAATTTTGAAAATAAATATCCAGAGCCCCTAGTGACGGTTTCAATCCCAACGATACCATAAATATCATCTCGAATCAACCTGAAACATAAAAAACCGTGGGGGGTTGAGCAGGAAACTCGGTAGCTCGTATGAATGCTCCAATTGTAACTACACATACTCGTGTGTTGTGTGCATCATATACAAAAGTGTATGCAATATGAACAATCAAACTAAAATCCCAATAATATAATCAAAGCCTAGGATCTCACTGTGGGAACTACACAACCCAAGACCCCATATCAAAATTCCCGTTGCACTTCCCACAATACGGTATGAACTACCGATCACTATCCTATCAGCAGAACAATTCAATGACCTCAAAAATAAATAACGTAACTAGGGTACATGACCCATCATAACATGGCATCACTGCCATAAAATCTTGGCATCACCGCTATAGTAAAACTTGGCATACTCGCCAATCGGGATCCATGGTTTAGTCTTTGGATAATAAACGAAATTGTAGCAAACACCGTACAACGGGTGGTTTGGCTAAGGAATGCCTATGCATTTTCCAATAATAATCATCATAATATCATTCTCCCAATTAAAATAAACTTCATATTCAATTCCCATAAATCAATTTTACATGTTTTCTACCAATTTCTATAACCCAACATGCTCGTAAAATCAACTAGTTTCGTGACCCAAACTACACTGCATGAAAATAACACATACAAAATGAGTGCAAGAACGAATATAATATATGAGCATATACATATAAATGCAACACATAGCATGAATATAAATATACAATCAAGATTGAATAAGTGTAGCACACTAAATTAACCACGGGAGAATGAAACTACCTCAAGAGAGTCAAAATCCACCATTGTAGGCCTGTTTTAAAAACTCGAAAAAAGCATATCCAAGCATTATCCAATTACCAATCCGACTGCAGAGTTGGATTTTACACGATAAATTGAGTCAGGTTTGTGTTTTGGATTTTTCTCAAATCTCATCTGAATGCACTCAAAAAGAAGATCTAAACACTCCAAATTGGCTCTTCTCATTCCACTCGTTTTTGTCCTCTTTTGATTTCGTTTTTGTCCTTTGTTTTGAATATTCCTTTCCTTATAATCAACCATAATATTCCTTATATAGCCCCTCTCTCAAACCCTAGCTTGGAGCCTAAGCTAACGCATATTACTATATTGCCCTTTAATTAAAAATTATTAACTTTACATATTTAAACCATGACAAAATGTTCAAAAGCCAATTAAATTTGAATTTAAATATTCCATTCATTTCAAATAAAAATAAATATAATATTAATATCTTGATCAATAAAATAATAATATTATCAAAATCTTATACGATATTCATAAATAAAGCCCTCAAAATTACGGGGTATCTACCAAAGATATATATCCAATTTGAATAGGTTTTGGAGTTTTATAAACCTACTCAGCTTTGATCGCTTGTTGATTGTACGCTTGGAGTTGCCGTACATTCATCTGCCGTTAGTAAACTGTTTTTTTGTTTTGGTTAATGCTTAGTTTGTTTGGAGTAGTGTAGATGTGTAAATTAGGGTTAGTGGATAATGTGCGTGTTTGTATTGGGATCGACTGGTGAAGAAATGGAGATTAACTAGGGTTACTGCTACTATTACTATTAAGTTAATAAGAATGATAATAATGGGTATAGTTACATTCATAAAAATATCTACCAGTATGAACTTATCAAATTGAATTGAATCAAAAAATTGTGATTAATTGAGACATTTAAAAATTAAATAAACTAATGTTCTCATGGCATTCCAATTGTCGTGCTTTACCTCCCTACAGCAGACCAACTTCCGCGCATGTGTGAGACATGTGGTACCTGGCGTTGAAGCACGTGTGTAAGACATGCTGCTCCTGAAAGCATTTTGCTCCTGGTTTTGGGAGAAAATAGCATTTTGCTCCATGCTTGAAATGCCAAACTAGTAGAAGTGTCAAGAAATATAGCATTGATGCTTAGATGATGGGCAAAATGCTACAATGCTATTTTGCTCCGTCATAAACCTTAATTTCTCCAAGGCATTGTGCAAACTAGACCATTTCGCGTGGTAGTTCAAATTCCGCGGGAGTTTGGGCAACATTTCATCAGCCGTCTCTCGTTTAATATTATGGCGTCGTTTCACTTTGAATTTAACCGATAATTGAAATTGACCCAAAATCGAGTTTAGTTGAATTTAACGAAAAATTGCAACTATTAAAAGATATATAAAATACTCTCTTTCCACCGCGGTATTTCAACTTCCGCGTGTCTTTTCCACAGCAGTTGGTTTGCCACCCCAAGCATAATTATGTTGCTTGTGTTTGCTCCTAAGTTCGCTTGTTCTAAGCCACTCTATTATTTTACTCTATGCTCTAGAGAGCCAAAATCAACAAAATGGAGCAAAATAACATTATGCTATTTTGGTCCATACCTTGGAGTTGGTCTATTGGTAACGAATCCTACCCTTCTTTGGTTTATGTTCATATAGAGAGTAAGAATGGAAGACTGCTCAAATAGGGTTAATGGATAACGTACTTTGGTTGTATTGGACTAGAATAGTGAAGAAAGGGAGATTAATTAGTGTTACTACTATTATTACTACTAAAGTTATTAAGAAGATAAGGATGGATATATTAATCTACTTACATTCATGGAAATATCTACAAGTATGGATATCTTGGTGGAATATTGGAAATAGATAGTTTTGTTAGTAGAAAGTTTGGAACAAGGTAAAATAATATTGGTGAAACTTGATGCACCATATTTGTGAGAATAAAAAACATATGTAAAATACTATACATTTAACATACCTAATAAAAGCTTAAAAAGTATGCTCAATATAAATCCTCCACATTTTGGAGGGTTAAATGAATGAGTTTTTCTTTTATGAAATTCTAGGGAGATCATACCAAACATACATATCCAATTTACATTTCACTGATTTATTTGATGAAATTTGGTGGAGATGATCTCCATGGTGAGTACATCATCTTCACCGAAATTCATAAAGAAAAAAATCATCCAGTAAGCCCTTAAAGGTGGAGGTGTGTCCTTTAAGTATGTTACATGAGGTATATTCTTTAGGTATATTAATGAGGTATGCGGAATAGCCCAAATCATGTACATCGCATGTGCGTGCACACAAATATAAATGCTAGTACGGCTAGTATTCAGTTTTTGAATTTCTTGAACACTATTATTTGTTGGTTACTTGCAATCTAACATTATTCCGCCTTGAGATCCCACGGAACTTCAGCATCTCTACTTTGACGTTACATTCCAATTACATTATTCTGTTTTCTAATTGTTTAGAGATTCCCCCATCGATAAAGCAATATTTTGAGATACCTCCTCCAACGCTGGGGTTGGGGTTAAGTGGGGGATAAGTCTTAACTATTATGGAAACCGGGGGTAACCCTAAAAAAAACTTTCCTTTTTTCTTTTTCTACTACTGTTCCTTCGTATAAATTAGCATCAGTAGTTTCCGACAAAATGGGTCTGTTCAGTCATTAGTCTCCGGTAGTGATTTTTCATTTTGTTTTTTATCGGTTTTCTCTATATTCATGACTAAATCTTTAATTCCTTTTTGCAAATAAAAGATGATTCAAGCCCATCCAGAAATGCAATTATATGTTGGGCTGGATGTTGATCCTGTTGCCCATGTGAAGGCTTGAGCCCAAATCGATTCGATTTTGCACGGCAATTCTATCGACTCAACCTCAAACATGAAAACGCACCCTTTTGAAAAATTTTAAGGATATCAAGTCCGTTCTTCGTGAGGTTGATGAGAAACTTCTAGTTCCTGGTGTTGATGGGATCTTAATGGATTTGGGAATGTCATCCATGCAGGTTTGCTATCTAAATTTCTTCTGCCATCTGTTGCCAATTTTTTTCCTATTCGGTTCCATATCTCTCTCTGGTTTACCATTAGAGAGGAAACCTTAAAACAACTTCAACCTACTTTTCTTATGATGATCTTTGTAAGATAATATTTATATCAAATTTATAACCTTCAAAATTAACATTCAACATAATATTTATACTTTATATATCATGTCTAGTTGCTCTATCAGAAATTCAGAATGTTGAAAATGGACTCATTGTATAATACCTCTCTTTTTATGTCCAGGTGAACAATGCTGAAAGGGGATTCAGTGTTCTTAATAATGGACCTCTTGATATGTAAATGTATCCTCAGGTAATTGCTGTCGCATATATTTTATAGTGTCCCTTAATTGATAATTTTTGCATGTATTTTTGTTTCTTCGAGCTATTAGGCCTCAAAAGTTCTCTGGTGAATATGATATAGGATTTTTTTTAAACATCCCAAGAAGAATTTTAGAAATGTAACCAATGATAACAAGTAAAAAGAACAGCCTAACCCACACTGGCTCGGGTTAAGCAAGGGGGGAGAATAGAGAAAAAACATATAAATTAAAGGGAAAACTAGGACAACACCTGGAGATAGTCTTTTAGAACAACTGAGGTCATGGTCACAACTCATCCCAGTAACAAAACCGAGAAACCGACGGCACCAGAGGGCGAGCTGCTCCGAACGAAGTCTGTGCACAGGGCAAGCAGACGGTGGAATAATGCAAGACAAATACATCTTTAGGGCAAGCAGACGGTGGAATAATGCAAGACAAATACATTTTTGGAATAGATGAAGGAGGGGTAGGGGGAAAGGGGGGGGGAGAGGCCGAGAAATTAGGGCCAGTTGTTTTTTGATTGAGAGTTTCTCTCTCTCTCTCTCTCTCAACTATTGGCTTTGAACTTTGAATAGCTGCATATAATATGATATCGAATTGGAAAACGTATTTGTAATGATATTGACCATTACATGTGAAAACAGATTCCAATAACCGAGACAAAGTACAAATATGTATTCGGGTCTCAAAAACTAAACTTTATATTTGGTAGTGGAAGTTATTGATGTTTGGGCTACATCTCATTATTTCCAAATGCTGATTGGTGGCAACATTAGTAGACTTCTTTATCTAACGCCACAGTCTCTCTCCCTCTTCCCCCGCTCGTGACTTCGTTTTATTTCTTAGTGGTATTTCATTTCTTGTGCACAAGGACACTTTGGTGCGCCTTGGTGTCAAATTTATCTAGTATATTCGGAATATTTGATCGCATAAAAACTCCGTACGGTTTCTAAGTAACACAACTTGTTAGATACCACTACTTCCTAATGTGCATGTAAAAAATGCAGCAATAAGAAAGTACCATTGGGTATGTGTCATACCGGTAGGGTTTTTCCTTTATATCCTCAATCTAACTAACAAAGGCACCAAAAATGCCAATGTTTTAGTTACAATCTTATAATAGCACAAAACTGATGTGAATTGGAAATATTAATATTTTTTTATTAATATTAATAATATTATCCGATTTATATATTAGTTATTAGTTATTATTTAAATTGTTCTTAGTATTATTATTAGAGATAATTATTAGGTATTAGTTATCTATTTTAATTAGGTTATTTAGTTTCCTAGGTTAATTAGGAGGCTTGCTCCCCAAGTTAATAATTAGTATAAATAAGGCTATTGGCCCTCTCTTGTAATCAAAATTATTATTTTATTTTATTAAAGAGATTTGAGAGAGATGATTTCAGAGAAAATGTGGTTTGATTATTATTTTTATTCGTGTGTGTTCATGTGGGTGTCAATTCCGTTGCGTTTCACATCAAAGTGGTATCAGAGCTACGTTCACTCCTTATTATTGTGTGCGTGTAAGGTTTTGAAGCCATGGCGAGAGCTTGAAGCAACCAATTGTGCAACATTTACTCGACAGCGATAAATGTTCCGAATCCAGCCAACACAAGAGATGGGGATCAATACTTAGATGATTGGGACGAGGGATAGGACTTGACCCCCCTCGACTACTGGGTGGTGGGAGGTCCTCTCGTCACCCGATGTCATTGCCCCAACTTCCCACCCATCGACACCAGTAAGCCTTTTCCCCCCTAGCCATAACTATCAGAACCCACTGCCCCATACGTCGTCCATCTTGTCCTACCCATAGCCATAACCCAGCCTTACCTTCCCGATCCCCCTCTGACCAGATTTGGAGACCTCTAACCCATTTCTGCCCGGATGTGGGCTCGAAAGCAACTGCACAGACCCACGACTCTGAAACCCCCTCAGATCACCTTTCTAAAATGACCATGAGGGCGCCAGAGGTAGGCGACCAGTGCCAGGGCATTGCGCCATCTGTTGAGACCTCTCTGGCTCAGTTCCGTCACCTCTAAGTTCCAAAACAGGATCCTACCATTAAAACAACCTTCTATCATGCCGCAATGGGTCAAGCCGACGGTCGTTCTGTTAATTCGGCCTCCGACGATGATTTCTAGTCAGACAAGGTGGTTGGTTTGGTTGGTGAGGCTGTTGGGTTTAGTAAGGAAGAAGCTAGGGTTTGTAGAGAGAAGAAGACAACTAGGATTTATTGTGTTGAGTTGGACCTTTTAAATGCAAGAGTGGGCTTTGAGGCTTTTGAAGAGAATGGGCTGCCCATGTGGTCTTTATTTGACTTTGGCCCAATTTTAAATGACAAACCATTTGGGTTGGAGTTTAATGGTCCAAAACTTTTTTTTTTGGGGGGGGTATGAAAAATTTTAGCAACCCCAAAATTTAAAATGTTACAAAATATTTTATTTGAACTCTAAAATTTTCTGAAAAATATTTTTCACCCCCAATAAAAGATAAAAAAGGTGCAAAATATTCAAAGTATTTATGAAAGTGTTATGGACTTCTACAAATCTCCTGCGGCGCGTGGTTCAGCTTTTTGAAGAAGGGCACTACTTATTTGGCATCTTCAACATTCGAGGCTTTAGCACTCGGGACGAGCTTTTTGAGGAAGGGGAGAAGGATGTGAATTGGAAATGTTAGTATTTTATATTAGTATTAATAATATTATCCGATTTATATATTAGTTATTATTTAAGTTATTATTAGTATTATTATTAGATATAATTATTAGGTATTAGTTATTTATTTTAATTAGGTTATTTAGTTTCCTAGTTTAATTATGAGACTTGCTCTCTAAGTTTAGAATTAGTATAAATAAGGCCCTTGGCCCTCTCTTGTAATCAGAATTACTCAACTCAACAAAGCCTTTTCCCAATTATTTGGGGTCGGCTACATGAATCCTATTTTTCCATTCCATTCTGTTCAGTGCAATATCTTCGGTTAAACCACATGACATCATGTCCTTTTTTATAATATCCCACCAAGTCAATTTAGGCATACCTCTACCTCTTGTATTACCATCAATACTAACTAAATCACTCTTCCTTACAGGAGCAACCATTGGTCTACGCTTGACGTGTCCAAATCATCTAAGTCGATTTTCTCTCAATTTATCTTCTATAGGAGTTACTTTTATCGTTTCACGAATTTGTTCATTTTTAATTTTATCCTTTCGATTTTTGCCACAAATCCATCTTAACATTCGCATCTCCGCCACACTCATTTTCTACACATTTTGTTTCTTGGTTGCCCAACACTTTGTCCCATATAACATGGCGGGTCTAATGACCGTCCTATAAAATTTTCCTTTTAACTTTAAAGGTCTACTCCTATCACACAAAACGTCGGTAGCACTTCTCCACTTAACCCAGCGTGCTCTAATCCTATGAGTAACATCATCACTAATATCTCCATCTTTTTGGATAATTGATCCTAAATAACGAAAATGATCATTTCTAAGTATCTCTTTGACCCTCCAATTTCACCACATCTCCATCTGTCCTCCTATTACTACTAAAATTGCACTGCACATATTTTGTTTTAGTTCTGCTTATTTTAAATCCTCTTGTTTCTAAAGTTTCTCTCCACAATTCCAACCTAGCATTAATCCCTGTCTTAGTCTCATCCACTAAAACAATATCATCTGCAAATAGCATACACCATGGCACCTCATCTTGTGCTTGTCCAGTCAACTCATCCATGACAAGAGTAAAGAGATAAGGACTTAATGCTGAACCTTGGTGTAGACCTACCGTAATTGAAAATTCGCTACTTTCTCCCGCTGATGTTCGTACTGTAGTCATCACACCATCATACATATCCTTGATCACATCAATATATCTGCGAGTCATTCCTCTTTTATGGAGAACCCATCATATTTTATCTCTAGGTAACCTATCATACGCCTTCTCCGAATCTATAAAAATCATATGAAGATCCTTCTTTTTCTCCCTATACCTCTCCATTAATCTCCTCAATAAATAGATTGCTTCTATGGTTGACCTCCCAGGCATAAACCTAAATTGATTCTCAGATACTGTTGTCTTCAATCTCAATCTATATTCAATCACTCTCTCCCAAAGTTTCATTGCATGACTCATTAACTTAATACCACGATAATTTGAACAACTTTGTATGTCCCATTTACTTTTCTAAATAGGTACTAAAACACTTTTTCTCCATTCATTGGGTATCTTATTAGTCATTAAAATTCTATTAAATAATTCTGTAAGCCATTATACTCCTAAGCACTTCCAAACCTCAATAGGGATACCATTTGGTCCTAAATCCTTCCCTGTTTTCATCTTTTTAGAGCAATCCTGACATCTGTTGTCCTAATTCTGCGGAAAAATATATTTTCTCGAGTCTCCCTAAGTTCCTCTATATGTAATCTACTCCCATTATCTCCATTTAATAACCTCTCAAAGTAGTTTTTCCATCTATCCATAATTTCATCTTTGACTAGGACTCTCGAATCATCACTTTTGATCAATGTTTAAAAAAGCGCAAGAGGCGTACGCCTCGAGGCGCGCCGTGGAAAAAACGCACTGAGGCTTAAGCCTCGTGTGCTATGGAAGAGGCTTACGCCTTGAAGGGTTGAGGCGGTACGCCTCAAGGCTTATTGAGGCGAGGCGCAGAGGCGTTAAGCCTCGTGTTAAATGAATTAAAAAATACAAAATAGAAGAAGAAGACGGCAAGTCAAGAAGTTACGGATTAGTATTTCTGTGTTGACAAAAGAAGCGAACAGTAAAAGGTGAACTCTCCTCTCCTCTCTCTCTCTTCTCTCTTCGATCACTCTGTTTTTTCAATTTTGTTGGCCTTCGATTTCATGGGTTTGTTCGGTTCGGAGCATGGATTTGTTTTGTTTCTTTTTTCTTTTTCTTCATGTTGTTTGACTTTGTTTTTATTTCCCCCCACCGGATGGTTTCAACTTTCTACTCTATTTCTGAATAGATGTCTGTAGAAGCCATCTAGAGTTAAGCGCTGATTTTTACACTGAGACAAAGCTAACAGCTGGCTTATACTTATTGCTTTTGTTTTAATATTTGTAGCAACTCATGTTCTGTTTGTTTAATACTTTTAATAATTTTTTTTCTTTTGTTTTAATATTTTAGTACCTCTCTGATTTCATTTGAATTGAACATTTAATATTTAACAAATTTTAAATTAAAACTTTTATTTTAGTATTTTGAAGTAAACTTATGACTATTTGAATTAAGTCGAAATCTGACATTCACCGATATAAAAAAAAAGATATTAAATATATTTGCATTTAACAAAAAAAAATATTTAATTTCAAGTCCAACATTATTCAGTGTTTGTTTAAAAGGTTTTTTTTACTTAGTGTTTTTTTTTTTAGTTTAGTTAGTGTTTGTTTTTTTAACCATACGAAGCTTTTTTTTTTTTTTGTAAAATCTTTGTTTTATTCAGTGTTTGTTTAAAAATTTTGTTTTATATTTTAAATTCAACACAATATGATTTCTTTTTAAAAAAAATGTTTTTTTTGTAATCTTTTTTTGTTGAGTTGCATTGATTAATTTATTGTCATATTATAAAATAACCAATATGTGAATGAAGCTAAAAAAATGATTTTGCCAATATGATTTTGCATTGATTAATTTATTGTCATATTGTAAAATAACCAATATGTTAAAATTGATTTTCTCAAATTACTTTTTTTTTAAAAGTTATCTCTGGGGAATAAAAAAATGTCAAACTATGTGAGAAAGTCCTCAATGATGTTTTTTTTAGTTTTATTTTATATTTCTTTGTTATTTTATTTTTATGGTTTTAATAGTATTTTTTTAATATTATTTTGCTCTTTTTTTTCCTTTTCGGAGAGGCTTACGCCTCAAACGTCTCGCCTCGCCTTTCGCCTTTTTAAACATTGCTTTTGATACACTTAACGTTATTAAAATCTTTTGTTTTCCAGTCCCTAAGTTTAGCAAGTTTATAAATACTTTTTTCCCCTTCTTGTGTTCCTAATTTTGTATAAAGATCATCATACGCTTTTAACTTAGCATCTCTTACCACTTTCTTAACTTCCTTTTTAGCCCATTTATATATCTCAAAATTTTCTTCATTTCTATTTGTTTGCCATGTTTTAAAACACCCCCTTTTAATTTTTACTATATTTTGTACTTCTTCATTCCACTACCAAGTTTCTTTAGACTGTGGCCCCTTACCTTTTGATTCTCTAAGAATTTCTTTTGATATTCTCCTAATGCACATGGCCATCTTATTCCACATTATGTTAGTCTCTTCTTTAGTATTCCATGTTGCTTCATTTAATACTTTATCTTTAAATAGTTCTAATTTCTCACCTTTAAAGTTCCACCACCTAAAAAATTTGTTTTAAATTACTATAGAAAATTTATTTTATTAATGAGATTTGAGAGAGATGATTTTACAGAAAATATGCTTTGATTATTATTTTTATTCGTGTGTTCACGTGTTTGTCAATTCCGTTGAGTCTCTTAGGTCTCGTTTGATGCGCCGTATAAGAGGACTGAATTGGAGAAGTAAGTGGTAGAGATACAGTTGTTTGGCATTGAATTAGAAATGATAACACCCCCCACCCCCCTTCGTGCGCGCACACAACTATGTTCCATGAAAAGTAAATGCCCATGGATTATTGTGATAGGTAGTGTGAACTCGTAAATCTAAAACTACACATTATGTTAGTAGGAAGTATGTGCCAAAAATTGATGAACTAAAGGCTCAAAACCGTGTTGTGGAAGACTCCCACCAAACAATTACTCGAACGAAGGCTAGTTTAGCAGTTGTTATAGGCAGGATTTGCTTAGACAACTCTTCTAGTGTGGAGGAGACATTCCAAGGGGTGTTTGGTATGGGGTATTACGTGAGATACTCATTGATAGTACCTTTGGAACAACTTTATTGAAATACCACCAGAGGTGTTTCTTTTAATATTGCTAATTTATGAGATGCGTTCACCCCTGAAGCAAGTTCGTTGAAATTTGCCTAAATGACTGAGTGGTCTAAATTATAAGGCTGAATTAACCTAAGGTCATAAGCCTTGAACATCCAAGCCTATACTGGCAGTTGGATGGGTTTGGGCGGGTTGAATTTGGGTTGGGGCCAGGTTGGATCAGCCTATTTATTTTTCGGCAACCAATAGTCCACAAGAAATTTCCCTAAAATGCAAAAAAAAAAAAAAACTAAATACAAATATGTGAAAAATTATCTCCATTCAATTAAGTAAAGAAAATAGTTCTCTCTCTCTTTAGTTACATAAACATAAATTAATATCAAAACAATTTCAGAAAAACAACAAAAGTATTACATTACAGAAGGAATCATCAATAGGTGCTAGAGAATTGCCTGGGGCTGAACACATGCGATGACTCAATCTCCTAAAAACACCTTCATATTACCAAATTTTGTCTTCGTCCCCAACGGGAAGTATCAATTCCCACCTTAATATTACCTAGAATTTGGCATTTCGAACCACCAAACGCTAGATCTGTTTGTGATATTTGAGAGGCTAAAATTTGTTGAAGTTTCGGCAAGAGAGGGAGGGGGGAGGAGATTAGGTAATAATTGTACATTTCGAGGTTTATCTTAATTCCTTTAATGAGAATCCTCGCCTGACAAGGATTGCTCCCTAGATAGGTCCTCATTGTATTCATTCAATTCTAATGAGTTTAGTTTGTATTGCGTGTCTACATCATAAGTACATAACTAGCTCTTATCATTTTTAGAGTAAAGCTGAAGTAAAAGAAGTTAAAGTTCAATAAAGCAAAAGAATAATGAGTTTTGTTCATATTGCGTCTTTTGTAAGTTTGGACTATATCGTTGAAAATTCATTTTTGTGGGAAAAAGGTTTATTAAATTATGCCCCTTTTAAAATTCCCAACTAAATGGGATACCCTAGTAGCAGGGCCGCAGGGGTTCTTACCTCACCTCACAACCTGTGAGGGGCCACCTCCCATAGTGTTGTCCTGGAGTATGTGCAGATTAGAGGGTCCAAACATACCCCCAACCTGCTCAAAGAGGCCTGGAGGCTTGAACACGCCAAATATTAGAGGAAAAAAAACATGTCAACTTGATTCTCTTCAAAGCTCAAGTTCGTGTGCATTTTTGCATATACATGAGAAAATTTTAGCTCCATCTCTCAATGGGAAAATTTTGCTGAATTTATAGTCTTGCTAACTGATTGAGTTGTACTATTCACCACTTTCATGGCCTAATTCTATTTTCTTTTCCTCTTCTTCTCTCACTTGGATATTTACGTTTCTAATGTTCGCGTTAGCCTATTGTTCATTGGCTCATTAAGGGGACTTAAATTTGTGAAACCAAATGATATCCATGGTTCCTCTGCTTGCTTGTAGCAGAATGTTCATATATTTCTTTCTGTTAACTGATTGGGACAGGGTTGTGACAGGCAACTCTGAGAGCAGAGGACATTTTGAATACATGGCTAGGTGATGAACTGGGGCGAATCCTGAGGGAGTATGGAGAAGAGAGCAATTGGCGCTCTCTTCAAAACAAGATTGTTAAGGCCCGTGTCTAAGTGGCGGATTGCATTCTACTGGTGCACTAGTAAATCTTATTCGGGGTTCAACTCCCAAAGCAAAAGGTGAGATTTTCCTTTCAGAGTTCTCTTAAGGGGTGTTGATTACAAAGTTGGAATTGAATTTTTTATTTATTTATGAAAAGTTGGCAAAACAGTGGAGAATAGTGTGACTTGGTGAAATGCTCTCTTATTTTTCCAGTTTTCCATGGACCCAACTATCATCACCTAATATATATATATACTAGCATATGCCCGTGCCCAGGGGCGGATCCAGCCCGGGCCGAAGCGGGGCGGCCGCCCCAGTTCATTTTTCAAAAAAAAAAAAAAAATTTTTTTTTTTTTTTTTTTGGTAAAACATTAAACCTGGAGGTGACTTGTAATTATATTAAAAGTTCAGGGGAAAATCTGTAATAAAAAAAAAAACATAACTTAAAATGGTGCTCTCTCTTCTTTCATACCAAAGTAAAAGAAAAATCCTATATATTTTTACTACTGAAATTATACTAAAATTATTTATACTAAAATGAAATTAAATTTATAATGTGAATTTATAAATTTATTTTGTGTATTGTTTATATGTGTCTGTTTATTTATTTTTGTGTAAATTTATATAAATTTATATGTGAAATTAAATTAAATTTGTAAATATTGGGAATCAATAGAGAAATTTTTTAAACGAAAAAGAGAAGACAATACACCAACCGTATCTGAAGCTGAGGTTAAGTCATCTCCCACTTCAATCAGTGTTGAAAATGAACATAATCCCCAAAAAAGTAAAAACAGTCCAAAAAATGCTCGAAAAAACTCGACCCCCCCAAAAAAAATCGCCTCGGGGGCTCCCGCCCCCGAACCCCCGGCAATTATCGAAACTTTCGCCCCAGTTCACACAAAATCTTGGATCCGCCACTGCCCGTGCCTGAAGGCACGACGAAAATTTTTCAAAGTACGTAATCGCGAAACGACGACAATTTTTCAAAGTACGTAATAGCGAAACGCAAAAATTTTCGAAGTGTGTAATTAGAAAACCACAAAAATTTCGTTCCTCGACAAAACAAAGTGTAATTTTAAAAAAATGCCCATAATATCCTTTATTTATAGGACTATCCTGCAAAGCGATAGTGTTCACAATTGGTAATAAAATCTCATGTCATGTTTATTTTGGTAAAGTTCGTTTTTGGTTAAAAAACATTGGGTCGTGTTTGAGATAGGTAAACAATAATATTTCATGTCGTGTCGTGTTTATTTTGTCCATAATTGCAAAACAAAAAGTACGTAATTGCAAAAAAAAAAATTGTTACTTGACAACAAATTGAAATAAAAACAAAATTCATTCAAAATTTTCTAAAGCATATAATACAACTTTGCTCAAGTGACTCACAGTACATATTACTATATTCATACTTTGTCTTCACTAACTATTGTGAACCCCGTGCGTGAAGGCACGTAGAAAAATTTCAAAAAGTACGTAATCGCAAAACGGTAAAAATTTCTAAAGTGCGTAATTGCAAAATTGGCTAAATTTCCTTCTCCAACAAATCAAAGTGTAATTTTAAAAAAAATGGTCATAATATCCTTTATTTATAGGACTATCCTACAAAACAATAGTGTTCATGATTGATCAAGTTCGTTTTCGGTTAAAAAAATAATGTGTTCTACCGCTTTTACTTGAGTTGTAAAAGAAAATTTTTCATAGTATTAAGTCATGTATAATTTAAGACAAAGATTTTTTATGTAAAACAAGTAATTGCAAAGAATTTAGGTGAACCATGAATAATTTAAGTGAATCATGAATATTTAAGTGAATTTTTTTTACAACACAAATAAGTGTAAACAATTTAGAAAATTTGAGCAGAGTTTCCTTTGTTTATAGGAGTATCCACCCTGTTTAAGAAAAAAAATACTCGACTACAGTAATAATAGTCCGTCTCGGACCTCGTATAGGCAACATGATCAATTCTATAAAATGTTATTTAGTACACAAACTTTTCAAATCTATACACAAACACAATCAATCAACTACTTAATTTCACTATGAAAATTTTAATCTCTTCAACATCATCTCTCTCCTTGAAATCCAATGATCCTGCAACATGTAACAACCAAACCAAGCACAATGAAAGAAAAAAATGTGCACTTGTGAATTGAAAAATGGGAACGAAATATAAACTTGTCGTTCTTACCATTATGAGGCTTTCCTAGTGGTATTTGTAAATGTGCACTTCTGCAAGCACATTTCTCATCACTGTAATATTGGCATTTGTATCAAGATATTAGTAGAAGAAAAATCAAGATATAAGTAAAAAAACATACTTGAACGAAGCCCATATAATATGTTAGGTAAAGATGGTCACCAAAGAGAATCAATATATGCTTAACATTCTTGTTCTGCTTGTTCTACAGGGAAAAAAGAGCAACTTAATTCTCTAGGCATCATGTGCCCATAAAAGTGACATTTTTCAGAATTGTCTAAGGAGGCAATCAAAATAGGCAAAAAAAACTGAAGAAAAAGCCTTATCCGAACCAAATCTGTAATGAAAAAAGGAAATGTTGACTTCATAGTCGATTTCGACCCATCGAGCGGCGCCGAAAACAGCCCGAAACGCAATTAGCTAGGCACGGACGATACGAATCCAATGGCGCTAGAATCGCCTCATTCCGATTTACGGTTAAAAAGTTATGGCATTTCTCCCAACAGTGTGAAAAATAGAAAATTAAAAGTTCGCATTAGCTTGTTCTTAGAAAAACAAATTGGTATCAACCTTCATAAAATCAAATATAACTTAAGGAACAATAATATGATAGTCCAAAATGCCTTTTACCATTACATCTGCTTGAATCAAAGATCCATCAGAGAGGGTAACATGAATCAAAGGCCCACCCCCCACGCAAAAACGGTCTTGACATCCTATTCTCAATGCAAAGCAATCACTTAAGAACCACAGCAAGTTGCTTGATCTTGGGGCAGTTTGGGGCAGTTTGAGCAGGCCCTGCTGCTTGATCTTGGGGCAGTTAAGAAGATGCAATGAGTGGGCAAAACTTAAACTAAAAACTCAAAACTCAAAACTTAAACTTAAAACTTAAACTTAAACTAAGAAGATGCAATGAGTTGAAATGCAGCTATTAAGCAGCCTATGTAGCAGCTATTAAGCAGCTATGTAATTATATAGCCGCTAGGTAGCAGCTATATAACTGATGTAGCTACATAGCAGTTATATAGCAGCCATGTAACAGCTATATAACTGCTACTCTAAACTCAAAACTTAAACTTAAAACTCAAAACTTAAACTTAAACTAAGATGCAATGAGTTGAAACGCAGCTATTAAGCAACCTATTAAGCAGCTATGTAATTATATAGCCGCTAGGTAGCAGCTATATAACTGATGTAGCTACATAGCAGTTATATAGCAGCCATGTAACAGCTATATAACTGCTATATAGCAGTTATGTAGCTACATTTGTGCAAGGAAATAGATGTAAATCAATAATGACTAAGAAATATGTCATATGGTGTTTTAAAGCAGAAGAGCAGTGGCTGATCAAGAAACAATGTTTCAACCTGAACCAAACAAAACAGAGCCTTCGAGTTATTGATTTACCTTGTTGCCAATATGAGGAGAATTAACTCCAATGCATATATGCATATTAACTGCAATGCATATATGCATATTGCATATATGCAAATATATGCAGATTGCATATATGCATTGAGGCAGCTGGCTACAACGGCGGAAGTTTGAGGCAGATTGAGGCAGCGGGCTACAGCGACGACGGAAGATTAAGTCCATGTTTGATTGGTCTTGGCTTAAAACCCGAAATGAAAAGAAAAAAAATTAGTTTGTTCCCAAAAACATTGTACGTTAGCAATTCAACTTTCGAGTTCCCAAATACATTGTATGCATATGCATATATGCAGATTGCATATATGCAGCTGCATATATGCATTGAGGCAGAGGCCTACAGCCGCGGAAGATTGAGGCAGATTGAGGCAGCGGGCTACAGCGACGGCGGAAGATTAAGTCCATGTTTGATTGGTCTTGGATTAAAACCTGAAATGAAAAGAAAAAAAAATTAATTTGTTCCCAAAAACATTGCACGTTAGCAATTCAACTTTCGAGTTCCCAAAAACATTGTATGCATATTCATATATGCATATTGCATATATGCAGCCATATATGCAATCTGCATATATGCAGTTCTTTTTTGGTAAAAAGTCAAAATGAAAACACATTAAAAACATTTCATCCATATAAGTTCATCTAGTGGTGGCGGAAGATTGAGGCAGCGGGCTACAGCGACGGGGGCTTACCTGTTGGATGATGAAAACACAACTTTCAAATGGAGAGATAAATAAAGAGGTCGAAGGCTCTTAATAATCTATAGATAACAATAGAAACCCAAAACAAACTTAAAATGACCTCAATTTTTAAACAAACCATAAACTATAAGTACAATTAATTGAATCATTTGAAACTTACCACTTTTGAAAAAATTAGGAGACATAATTAAAGTAACAACGTACAAAATGTAATCGAATGCGTCATACAACTTTCTTACGATGTTTGATCTTCTTCCCGAGCTTCTTCTTCTCCCTTCGAGTTGAATAACCCTACAAACACATGTTAATAATTAAAATGGTTAGCAAATCAAGCGACATGCATCAACACTATTATTCACCAAACTAATCCATGGTCTTACTATTCTTCAAATCTCAAAATTTTTTAACATGATCAACTAATGTCGCATTAATGTCGACTATAAGGGTGTCAAACTAAGAATACTAAGGTGCTAATAACATTAATCGTACTTAAGAAGGTTGCTATTTAAAAATAGAAGATTCAAGCAACTATGTTGGCATTTGATAGAACTTAAATATGTAATGTCGCCATGTAAGAAGGCATCCAAACTAAAAGTTGAAGAGTATAAAATAAAATCAACTCAACACAGTAATCTATTCGATGTACGTCTTAAAAGATGCTTTCAATCCAAACCCCCATAAACCCAATAAATTTTCAACCAAACCCCAAAACTTTTTAGACCTCAAAGAATAGCAGCCCAACCCTTTTAAACATTGAACCCAGTCCTCAAATTAAATTAAAGTAAATTAAATTAATCGAAGGCATACTTTTGAGAAAACATTGCAGCCTCAGTTGTAGTAGTAGCTAGACTGCTCGGCTTCGAACATCCTAACGTTGCAGCCTCAATTGTAGTGTGAGAACAGCGCGACACGTACTATTTTTCTATCCTGGAAGAAAAAAACATTATACCGTGTGATCAATACAAACAGAAATGCAAGCCTAAATAAATATACCACCAAGCCTACAGAAAAATAAAAGCAAGCATTAGACCATGTGATAGCACTTAGTTATGTAATGTCGCCATAAATGCAAATGCAAGCCTACAAACAGAAATGCAAGCCTACAGAAAAAAACATTAGACCATGTGATAGCACTAAAATATGTAAAATGTCGCCAGAAATGCAAACAGAAACAGAAATGTAAACTTTAGAACACCGCGTCACGTACTGTTTCTCTAACCATTTTCTCTATTTTGGGGCTTAAAAAATGAAATTGAATTTGTATAACCACCAAATTATATAAATATACCTACTACTTAAACGCCTAAATGTACAGAGTTGTACATAGATCACTTACTTCAATCTCCAAAGTAGACAATAAAGCTTAAAAACTGCTTAAATGAGTCTGGAAGGGGGATGCTATGACTCTGGATTTTTTTTTTCTAAAAAAGTGGGATTGTATCATTGTTTGTATTCTATGTGAAGTGTGAAGTTAAAAATCCAGTTAATTAGTAAACGATGATGAATCAATTGTTGAGAAAAATGAACCCCATCCGAAAAATGGACCCCACAATGAATGAGATATTCTCAAACTGAAATTATCACTTTTTAAATGAATTTCACGTTGCTTAACATGTAAAGATCAATCCTAGAAAAAAGAATTTTTAAACAACAAAAACATTGGTCCGAAATAAGGAGAAAAAAAGAAAAGGTGAGAAATAGAAACAAAAAAAAAAGTGTATAACATCTACAGCAACATATTCTCAAGGTCAATTAGTAAACGATGGTGAATCAATTGTTGAGAAAAATGAACCCCACAATGAATGAGATATTCTCAAACTGAAATTATCACTTCTTAACATGTAAAGATCAATCTCAGAAAAAAAATTCTATACAACAAAAACACTGGTCCGAAATAAGGAGAAAAAAGAAAATGTGAGAAATAGAAACAAAAAAAAGTGTATAACATCTACAGCAAAACTCACCTCCATTTGCAAATGCATATTCAATGCTACAAAAGTAAATCAGGAACTACCGACTTTTGTGCACCCACGGTCACACCCCATTGGCTCTTTGTCGAGCTCTTTCCCCATCTGCCCTTCATCAAATACATTTATCTAAAAACGAAATTGAACTTCAGATATTATACCAATGCATATAATAAACATACTAACAAATATAATAAATAATTATAGAAAAACCCAATTAAGTCAAACAAACTAAATATGTTAAATTATGCTATTATAAAACAGTGATATGAATTACACCAGTTGATACGGCCTTTAATAAGTTTGCTTATATGTTGTTAGAAATTGCTCTAGCTAAAAATTGTAAGCAATTGCTTTCAAAAAATTGGAATCAACATAAAATCGAGATACAAATCTGAAATTTGAACCCAAACCGTGTAACAGAGAGAAAGAGAATACAAACCCAGTTGATTCAGTGTTTTGAATCAACATCACAACGTAAGATACAAAAATTAACGGGGTTCATGAATACATCCAAAACCCATACATCCAAAATCCAAACCATTACATCCATATCCCTAATCGGTTTTTTACCCAAACAATAAACCCAGATAAATGCAGAGGTAAAATCGTAGAGAGAGAGAGAGAGGATACCTAATGTCGAGAAGCAGATGTGATGTGGGGATTTGAGTTGGGTGAGAGCTCCAGAGAAGAGAGGGAAATGAGAGTTTGAGAGTGAGAAAGAAGTTGTAGAGAGTTACGAGTTGGGTGAGAGCTCTCAAGCCTTGGGCTCCGATCGCGGAGATATCGAGAAAGTAAAATGAGGTTGTGAGTGTAAATTGAGAGTGTGTTACCAAAATGCTCTAACTTTTGAATTAAAGGGTAAGATTGATGAGTAAAAAAGGGGGGAAATCAAATAATTGAAAGGTAAATTTGGAAAATAAAACAGATGTGATCTCAACCATTAAAATATGTAAGGAGGTGGCATCGATCTGCACCGTTGAAAATGTGTACATTTTCAAAAACCAATATATTCCATGGAAAACATAAGAATTAAGAAAACATATCACGAAATCACTCATGTCTTTCTTCACTTCTTTCGACCCTTTCTTTAATTCATAAATTGAATTGTTTTTTAAACTTTTTTTAAACTTTGCAATTTAATGCATATCTATCCTCCTCTCCTTCCCCCTCCCCCATCCCACAACCCATAAACACACACAAAAATGAGCTGCAACTGACATTATAAGGCGACCCACCCTCTATAGGGGTGGGGAGAATTCAAATCTTGTTGGGGACAGTTTTACACCCCTTTGGGGCTGGTTTATAATAGGGAGTCCAATCCTACAGTTGTGTAGTTCATCATTTTATTTAAATAAATATAATTTTAGGCTAGAAGGATTAAAGTTTGAAAGTAAAAGTATGCTCTGAAAAGTTTGTATTATATATAAAGTTCCTTTCTAAAAAGGAGTCTCTAACCTTTCAGAAATTTATTCATTGTCTCACACACACACACACACACACACACACACATATATGGGAATTTCACCGCAATGAAGACTTGCTTTCGCTCGTGATCACAAAGTAGTCACGTCTGCACCTGTGATATTTGAAGAGAATATCGCTTCGGAAGAAGTGGTCTTTTTTTTTTAATAACACGTGTGAAACTCCACGGTTGAATATTGAATCTGCAACCTCTTTCACTTGTCAGATGTGTGTACCATGTGAACATATATATATATATATATATATATACAATCCCTCCCCCCTTCTCTCTCCAACACATGCACAAACTCCTAATTCAATTATCAGGATTTGTACACTGGCTATCTGTTTTTTAAATTGGAAAAACTACCATGCGTGTTACCTTTGTAATAAACTGAATTGCTGACTATAGTTTTCACACATTGAAGTAGACTATATCCATATTATATTAATAACAATATATCCGATTGTAACAGTAGGGAGACAAGGTTGGATAAAAACAGCAACACGAGTATTTCAAGCTTTGCGGATTGCAGTTAACGATGAACTCAAAACGCTGGAATGTTCTCTCTCTGCTTGTTTTGATTGCCTCGCGCCTGGTGGAAGGCTACTTGTTATTTCTTTCCACAATTTAGAGGATAAAATAGTGCAGCAAACATTTCTCAACATCATTAACAACAATACAAATGAAGGCGAAGAGGAGAGATTCTCACCGGATTTGAGAATAATCGAAATCGGGAGTGATGAAAAGGAAGCCTGAATTCGACAAGTGATAGGGCAGAAATGGTATTATTCTCACTAAGAGACCCATAACGGCATCAGAAGATGAGAAATTGAATTGCCGGAGTAGGAGTGCGAAACTCAGGGTGATTCAAAAGTTCTGAAGAAATATCGGGTGGTTTATTATTTCCAAAAATGTTTGTATTTTTTATATTTAAAATTGAGCTAGTTCATTTATGAAATAATGTAATCCAAATAGTTGATTATATTATATAGATTAGTTTTTCAGTTAGCATGATGCGTAATTGTTGTGTACTATATATATATACACACACACATACACACAAAATACATCTTCACCTTCATAAAAAAAACTGTGCCACAAAATTAGTTGTAGATAATATGCTGGAGCTTTCCCTTTTACACGTCACTCAGTTTTTAAAAAGACTACAGATCTATATGAATGTCCGCATAAGAATACCAAAACAAACAATAGAAGTTCATAGTTAGTGCTTTCTTAAACATTTGAGTGCGCATAACAGAATTTTTATATTTTAAATAAAATTCATTGTGTATCCCTTAAAAACACTTTCAAGCCTCTTTTACACGGGAGAGTCCTTCTCAAAAAATTAACTTAGGTATAAGCAAGGTTCTAAAAAATGCGAAGCGTGATCGAGGCGTGGAGGTCAAGCTTTAAGTCTTAGAAATCTAGGCGTTCCGGCGTAAAAAGGCGGGAAAAGGTGTTTAGGCCTTCTTAATATATTTTAATATTTTTTAACCATAACAAGACTATTAAAATACTAAAATTGTACATATCATAAAAATATGTCTAAATATATGCAAATTAAAATACTATTTAATTATTTTGGATGAGATAATGGTCCAGTTTGTAAAAAAAATCTTTAAAAGGCGATATCGTTTCACTAAAGTATTGTTGTTTTTAGAAAAAGTGCGCCTTAAGGGTTTTACCAAGAATAAGGCGTAAAAAGTGTAAGGCGGGGTGTTTCTCTCAAACATCAAGCTTAGGCATGCCTAAGAGTTTTTTTTTTAGAACAATAGGTATAAGTGAATTATTGAGATCATTATGAGTAGTAGGTCATGTGGCATATGCTCGTTTTAAGAGACAATTATTAGTCAGTTCGGTTGGTATTTGATCTAGACTAATACCGTACCAACTTTTTATGTAAGTTCGGTTTCGATAGTTTCAGTATTCGATTATTCTAAAACCCTTACCAATGCCAAACCGTGGAGTATATCAGTTTTGTTTTCGATATTTTTGGTACTTTTTAGTTTTATTAATTTTGATTTTTGCAGTATCTTTACTTTTCTCTTTCTTTTTTCTTCATTATGTTTTATTTGTGTACCGTTTGTTTTGCTATATTTTCAATTTCTAAATGTAATATCTAAACTAATACATAAACTATTAAATAACACGAAAGTGAATAAGCATGAATTATACTTAAATTTTGAAAAATTACTACAATTACCTATTTAAAACCAACAATTATCCATATCAAAGAGCTACTATGAGGATGAGAAAATTAATGTGTGTATTTTGACAACATGTGGGTGTTGGGCATGTTTCTAGCATGACAATACTCGTGAGAATCTCGGCTTTCGAGACTGAGATTTTCGTCCACGGGCGTGCAAGTGTTTTAGTTATTGGGTGCGTATAAGATTAGAACTTTCAGTGTACTCTTGAATGTGCTTGATATGTTTAGAGTCACCAGTCTATTTTCCTTAAATGGGACAAACTACGGTTTCCGCCCCATAGGGTTATATGCAAGATGTATCTGCGAAACAAGAGTTTTGTGTATGAGGGCTATATAATGAAGAGGGACGGTGTTAGGAATCCACTACGCCCTTTCGATCTCGAAGCGAATACGTCATGCTAAAACATAAATTGAATGCACAAAATCCTAGACTTTTTATAAGGCATTAGTTTGTTGTAAAAGTGTGTGTAGTGTATATATAGACATATGTTGTGCTAGTGTGTGTCAGTGAGTGCATGCGTATGTGGACATATGTGCAACATGGGAAATCTAGCGAGGGTGTGCGTGTGTTTGACGTAAGTTTGAATATGACAAAGATAGCAAATTTGTGCGTGTGTTTGATAGAAGTGCGAATATGACAAAGGTAGCAAGTGTGTGTGTGTTTGACATAAGTGTGTATATGACAAAGATAGAATGTGTGAGACGACAACATGTAAGTGTTGGGCGTGTTTTGACTTGTGTCATATAGGGTGAATCATCATAACGCTTACGTCTCCGAGGGGACGAAATCAAAGTCAACGTAGATCAGGCGGGGGCTTAACTACGCATTTACGCATTCACACTAGTTTACATTGTTAAAACATAATACATAATACTAGACTAGGCGTGAAAAACTTAAGGCGGGGCGTTTTTCCCAAACCTTAAGCCTAGGCGGGTTTTTTAGAACAGTGATACTAGTAAAAACTGTCGTTTGGCAATAAGCTTATGTCATACAACATAGGTTTATGCCTTTAAGTAGTATCCTATGTAGCTCATGTAAAATACATTAGTATTATGTATTATAAAATACAATGGGCTTGTTCTTGAAAAAGAGTATTATTTTCAATCAAGCTAAAAACGATTTTAGGGGTAAAAAAGTAATGTTAACCAAGGCAATAATGCTTTCTGGAGGATAACCCTAATGTCAAGCAACGGCCCACTGTCGAGTGCAATCTTCCAGTACCAGATGATATAGTCTTAAAACAAACATCAACTATTTGAAACTTGATTGAGGGCATATATTCTTATGTTTGAATACTAGTTTACAGTGTTAAAAAAGACTTGTGAAGTCTTTGAAAGCTCACTGCCATTTGGAAACAAGCTCATTTCGTATGACATGGACTTGTGCCATCGGGAAGTGTCCTTTTAAGGACTACTTAGCCTTGTTTAATAGATCATAAAACATGAGATAACTTTATGAATAACAGTTAATGTGTTTAAAAAGGGAGGTTGTTTCGGTAAAACTTCTGAAACGGAAACTACGCACTAAAACCCCATTCATGTTATCCTTTAAAACTCCTTACCCAACTTACTTAGAGTAAAGTCGAGGCAGGAGGATGCCATGGGAGAGTCGTAAATGGAGGACACAAAATGCGATGTGATGAGTGTTAGAATTTGAGTGATAAGCGATGTAACCGTACTCGAGGAGCAATGCAGAGTATTGAGTCCCCAGAAAAGAAATAGGAATTGCCCTGAGAGGAGTTATCTACCTATATGAAGTGTTTTCTTTAGTTTAGAGGGTCCAGTTATCATTTCAAGCGAACAGTCGTACCCGTCTTTTCCTTAGTATGAAATAAATAGTATTTCGGCGGAAGTTCCTCTTGCAAAAGAGGAAAAGAGGTTAGTTGGATAAAAAGTTTTTCTAACTTTGAGGGATTTTTAGGTAGTGAATAAGCTAGCCTTCTATGTTTGAAGTTCAATGATTGTTTTTCTTTGTGGAAGAAATAAGAAAGGCTTAGATGATTATTCTCTTCCTCAAATGAGAGCCAAAGAACCTTATTTATAGACTAAGAGAGATGGTAAAAAAGACTTACTGGTCTCTTACATTTATGTCGTATGATAAATATGGATCGATTCGGCACACTCGAGTGTCGCCCCTCCGGCATAATGATGGAAATCTTTGAAAAGACTATCGAATCATCGCATTAAATGCAACTACGATGTGATGGTCTGACACTAAACAATTGAGGTGTGGTGTCGTACGACATGGTTCATGTCGATTGCACGGACATTCCCATACCAAATGACTACGGTCAAGCTAAGGCGGTGCCGGATGTAGAGGTTTTTATTATGATAGGTCAAAAAAGGGCATTGAGCCTTATAGAGGTTTGGGGAGAGATCCTGAAGGAGTCTCAGTTGAATTGGAACTTGGAAGGCGCACGATCGGTTAGCTGGAGTTTCGTTGCGATGCAGGTAGATAGGTTATGGATTATGGGTGTTTATATAGCCCCTAAACATAATGACATTGACAAACACCCTTGAATGAAGGTGTTTTGGGGAGATATAAAGCTGTCCATGGAAGAATACATTGTGGTCTGACGTTCGTGTTAACACGCGGGTCATGAGATTGTTGGTGATGATGCGGTCTATATCTGATGTAATGCCCCGACCCGGATTTATGGGTTACTCGTGGTCAACCCGTTAGGACCCGAGCATAAGGTGTGAAGTGTAATGGAACAACCTATGTAATGTTGCTAGTCCAGTTTTATTTAATTAACATTTAAATTGTTTAGCATGCGATTCCAATTTAAATCAAACTACGTGAGGACCCGTGGGAAGCGTCCCCAGAATCCAAGCATACAGAGCTACTAATGTAAAATAAATAAAAAGAATATACTAACGTAAAGTAAAAAAAATACTAACTTGTACAAATCTTTCAAAATAAGAAATCGCACCCATCCTGCTGTAACAAAGACGAGGGAATCAGTCGAATACCCAGTGAAAAAAATACAATAATGCAGTATAGAATCGAACGACAGAAAGGAGACTCTAACACGTTATATCTACGTGCATATGCAACTACCTCATATATATATATATATATATATATATATATATATATACTTTAATGCATGAAACCTTTTTTATTCAAAAACATTACTTATCCCAATTAATTCGCCTTCATCTTATAAAAGAATTCTTTTTTACTTGACTTAATTACCCCTTTGTTCATACCAGTCCACGTTATTATTTTCATTGAAAATAACCTTTCAACAAACGCAAGCACCGTGTTAGAAAATACTTATTTTTCCTTTGAAACCTTTCATGAACACACTCTTTTATTAATTATGGGTTAAACCTCTTTAGATTTCTTAACTACCCATTTAATCACTTCACTATATAATTCCTTTACTTTATGGACATTAATCAATTTTCACATTTACTTGTCCATATTATCCTTTACTGAAAAATTTATTAATTAATTCAAGTTAGGTTTTCTTTTCTCATATTCACCACACCCATTACTTGGCCTGTTCCACTTTTCATTATATTTTTTCTCGAAATCTTCCAATATCCGCGTACTTTAACGGGCTCCATCCGGGTCTTAATTAATTATTTCCAGTGTCATTCGAGTCCTTATTAACGTGTTTTAACATTTTGTAAATGTTCATATTATTCCATTTTTCCTTTACCGACCGAAGCCAAAACTCGAGGTTTCACCCCAACTTGTATTACACTTTAAAAATAATTACATCTTGTCCTTTATACCCTTACATTGATTATATCCCAAAAATCAAGTTCATTTAGGATCATTTTGTGTAATTCCTTTTTCAACATTTTTATTTCATAAAAATATTTCACTTTATGTAAAAAATCATTTTATCCATTTGTTACCAAACTTGTCATTTCCTCCATTTTTACAAGTGTTATATCCCAAAAATATTATTAAGTTACACACACACACACTAACTCTTTAAATATTTTTAACTCATTAACACTTATATAACACTTTTATAACACTTTGGAGTAACATTCTTCTCGAGTTGGAAACATCTTTATTTCATTATTTTCTTTCTCTAAGAAACCATTGGACATTTAAAGACTACTTATTAAGAAAAAACATCATTTTCCTTCATCAATATATGTAGTCTTAAAACCATACACTTATCACCTTCTCAACACTTTTTTTCACACACTTTAAGGGTTGAAATTTTAAATTTCTTTATTTTATGTTGAAAACCAATAAAGCCTTCATTAAACTTTTTTAAATACTCATCATCAAAGTACTACAAGTTTATATACACGAGAAGATGAATTTTAAGTCCTAAAATCCTATTAAATCGGTCTAACATATTGTTTATTTTAGAAATTTCACAATATTGGTATAAAGATACTTTTCAAACTAAAGACATTTTTGTATTTCTTCAAACTGGAATAAATGTCCACTTATATAAAAATACCAATTTTTTATAAGAAAACTTTAAGACATTTGTTCACGATATATTTCTAACAAGATAAACATTCCTTCAACATTTTTATTCATAAAAAATTTTAAACACCGAGTTTTTTTTATATATATCATTTTGCTCAAATCCATTGAAACCTTTTTGCAAAACCATTTTCACAAATCATAAGAAATATCATTCTTAAGTCATAAATGCATCCTACTTTTACAAACTCTAACTACAAGACCAATATTATGGAAATTAGAACTTTCAAACTAAAGAGTAGAGTTTTTCCACCTCAAATGGAGCTACGGAAATGGTTGGATGATGAAGAAGATGATGGCAACCCCCTATCTCCTAAGGTGACCTCAAGGAGGTTGCTTAGCTCCATAAATCTTGTTTCCCTAAAAGCTTCATGTAAACCCCCCTTTAAACTCTATTACTCTTTTATTCTCCATTCTCAAAAACCCCCAACAACAACTCCAAAATTCGTAACTTTGCCCAATAATAGTGTAGATGGGTTTAAAAGGATTAATTTGGAAGAACATGGTAAAATTATGGTGGCTGTGGGTGGAGAGATGGTGGTTATAGGGTGGTGTATGGTGGTTGGTGGTGGAGAAACTCTCAAAGCTAGAGAGAGGGGAAAATATGATTGGGATGAACCCCAAATGGCCTTAACATTCCCTAAATACCCTAAAATCTTTTAGGAAAAAATCCCCCAAATTCCCCAAACTTTACTTACGAATTGATCTACTGCTGCAGGAGCTTGATAGTGTCTTAATCCAACGATTTAGGTTTTGACAGCACGTTCCAAACTGCAGAAATCAATTTCTGAATAGGTTGTTCGAACGAGATTAGGATCTCATTTGATCAGCCTTCGAACGACCTTCTAACAAGGTTAGAAATCTAATCCATGGACATCTCGTTAGATCTTCGTTAGAACCCAACTTTAAACGACTTGCGTTTTTCGTTTGAACCAACATTATTCTCGTTCGAACGATCTTCAACATCGTTTGAATCGCAGAAACTTCTTACAAACTTTTATTCTTCCTGATAACTTCTAATAATTACCATAAAGTTCAAAGAATAATCGAATAGAGATAAAAGTTCATATATTAATGGTCCATTCTAAGGATTTCATATTATTATAATTTACACGGGAAAAATAATAAGATATAGGGCGCGGGTATTACATCAGGACTTTAATATGAGTAAGACGGAGTGAATTAGGTATATTTAGGAACTAACCTAAGTAAGATGGAGTGAATGTAGTTTATTTTAGGACTTTATCTTGAGTAAGACATAGTGAATGTGATATGTGTAAGAACTTTAACCTGATTAAGATAGCAAAGGCAATCTTGTTTGGACTTTATCCTAAGTAAGACGAAGTGAATTTGATATATGTCAGGACTTTATCCTAAGTAAGATGTAATGAATGTGGTCTATGTTAGGACTCTCTCTTGAGTAAGACATAGTGAATGCGATTTATGTAAGGAATTTAACCTAGGTAAGATGAAGTGAATGTGTTTTATGAAAGGTTCTAAAAAACGCGGGGCGTGATTGAGGCGTGGAGGCCAAGCCTTAAGCCTTAGAAGCCTAGGCGGGCCTAGGCGTAAAAAGGCGTGAAAAGGCGTTTAGGCCTTCTTAATATATTTTAATATTTTTTAACCATAACAAGGCTATTAAAATACAAAAATTGCACGTACCATAAAAATATGTCTGAATATATGCAAATTAAAATACTATTTGATTATTTTGGATGAGGTAATGGTCCGGTTTGTAAAGAAATTCTTTAAAAGGCGATATCGTTTCACTAAAGCATTGTTGTTTTTAGAAAAAAGTGCGCCTTAAGGGTTTTACTAAGAATAAGGCGTGAAAAGCGTAAGGCGAGGCGTTTCTCCCAAGCCTTAAGCCTAGGCGTGCCTAGGCGGAGCCTAGGCGGGTTTTTTAGAACAGTTATGTCAAGACTTAACCTTGAGTAAGACATAGTGAATGTGGTCTATGATGGGGATATCTTGCGAGGAATATCTTGATAAGTATTGCCATTTCTTTATCCACATTATCCTTTCCACCTAAAATTGGTTGCATCACACCTTCTAATAAGGTCATCAACATCAAACAAGAAGGGGACATTATTTGAGTAAAGAGAATTCCCACAAAAAACATAGTTTCTCTTATTCTCACACACATGCACAATATATCAAAACACAACATGATTGCAAAACGATAAATCCAGTGCAATATATAAAGATTAAACAACCCGGAGGAGGGGGGGATACCCTGCTACTCCATAAAATTCAAGCAATTACGTAAGGACAAAAAATCAACGTCGATTTCAGATGAATGAGAATTTATGTGAAGTCCTCCTAAATGGACGAGTCATAAAAAGAATGTTTAACTAACCACCTAAACCTTTATTTTTCTCTCTCTATTATAGGGGTGGACCTTCACTACACCAAAAATAAAAAATGGCCATAGTAATTGGGCCACGGTCCAAAATCGTGACCCCTAACTATTTAGCATAACTAAATAAGTGACCAGGGTTACCTCATTTAGGGGTTGGTTACGGTAAATAGCCATGACTAAAGGGGTCGTGGTCCAAATCCGTCACTCCCCCATGACCCATTCCGGTGCCAAGTTTCCCACTTGTTTTGTTACACTGGTGGTTGTGAAGAACCGTTACTATATACAGTGACTAGGATTAAGGGTCATGATTCGGAGTTCTGAATAATGGGTCACGGTCCAAAACCATGACTCCTCGTGACCCATTTATGGCGCTGAACACTGGTCATGGTTTAGAACCGTGACTCCAAATCCATTTCAAAATGGTCACAGTAATGGGTCACGGTCCAAAGTCGTGACCATGTTTAAGTCATTAATGAGTCACAAATTGGGTCACGGTTTTGGATCGTGACCCTATTTTGGGAATAAATAAAAACATAACCCTCGATTTTATTTCACCATCTATTTGAAAATCATCTCTCCCTATATTCTACTGTCGACGACGGACTCTCTCTCTCCAAACCTCCATTTTTTACCATCTCCAACCTCCAACAAAGGTACATCTCCAACCCTTATTTGTTTATTGCGTGTGTTTCAGTGTGTGTGTGTGTGTGTTTGTATGTGTGTGTGTGTTTATTGCGTGTGTATGTGTGTTATTCAGTGGTGTGTGTGTTTCAGTGTGTGTGTGTGTGTATGATAGTGTGTGTGTTTCAGGGTGTGTGTGTGTGTGATAGAGTGTGTGTTTCAATGTGTGTGTGTGTTTCGAATTTATGTTGCTCCAAATGTTCATAATTTGTGTTTCATTAGATATAAATTTATTTTTGTTTATCATTAAAAAAATTATTATACATAGTGATATGAAGCGTTTATTTTAGTAATACATCTGCGTTTATTTTTGTATATTAAATTTAACTTTGCGTTTCTTATAAAAAAAAATGGTCGTACCCAATGCACAAGGCTCCCACTTTGTGTTTTTTATATTAATGTTAATAATGTTGATATATAGATTGTTAATAATATTGATATATAAAATTATTAGGCTAGTAATGTTGAAGGGATAAATTTGTGTTGAATGTAATACCATGTTATTTTGAGAATTGAATAAATAAATGATCTATCGCATTTAAATTGGAGAAAGCAAATTTACTTATGTGTCATGTTAATTAATTAAATTTACAGAACAAGATAATGCCGTAGAGAGAAGTAAAATTTTAATTTCATTAATAGTTGTTTTAAATAGTTAATAAAAGTGAGTAGAAATTTTGAATACTAATAAATTTTAAGATTTTGAATGCTAATAAATTATTTTAAGTGGGTGTTATTAATTGTACTATGTGTCAACCCGTGCGATGCGCGAGCGTATTAAAAAAGAATAATGCTTTTAGTCTTAAAGAAATCCACCAAATCCTTTTCTAAATAGTGTTAAGTGTTGTACCTTGTGGCATGGGTCCCGTCAGGTCACAATACTTTAATGCTACTTAGGGGAGGAGTTGGAGGATTTTTTTGGGATTCATAACACTACTCATTTAAAAATAATGGATTTTATATAATTGTGATTTTTAAATATTTTTAGTGATAATATACAATAAACTTAAAATATTGTTGATAAGTTATTACAAATGTGGTTTGGGACTTTTGAAGATATTTTATTTTAGAACATGTGTTTGTGTCGTGTGTTTTTTACAAAACTTCGTGTCGTGTTAATGTCAAAAGTTACTGTTCCTTGTCTTGTCCATCGTGTTTTTTTCGAGTTATTATGCATATTTTTATTTAGTTTAGCCTAAAATTTAAGAATTCTTGTTAGTAGCGTTTAATATGGGTAGTGTTTTTGTCTAGTAAAAAAACATAAAAATTGTGTTGTGTTACGTCATTTCGTGCTAGTGCCAAACAAAAACTTGGCCATGTTGGCCCCAAATTCGACTCAAAAACACAAATATGAGACCGCACCTCTGGGGTAATTTAAAAAATCACTCAATCTAAAAACTATAATAATATGAAAAAATAATTTGGTGAGCTAATTATCTCAATATGGAAGCAACATTAAAAAAAATTACGCCAACTTTTTTTAAAAAGAAACCAATTTGGTACATAAATTAATTGGTATATAAATGAAAGTTATATATAACTTTATATCAAGTCTTCAAATATATATTTATTATATTATACTAAACAAAGAGAAGTGATAAGTAACAAATTTATAATAAAAGTTGTTTCTTCCTTTACCACCCATTAGCTATTCAATATAGAAAAAAAATATGAAAAAATGAAGAACTTGCATTAGCTACTCTAAAGAGTACAAAAAACTTAAAAAGATGACAAAGGCCCTAAAATTGAAATAATGGAAATCCTTAATAAAATGGAACTAAAACAAACAAAAAAGAACCTTGAGAACATTGATGATGTTTCTTACCAAGACTGTCCCAAACTTTCATCGGGATCACCACTTAAGAAACATAGAAGAAAAAACTAAACTCTAAACACATTACATATTAAAGAGAAGGAAAAATAAATTTTAAACATATTGATTTTTTAAACATAAAAAGTAGACTACACAGGGATACCTTTAGATCTGAGAGAATGATAATTAAAAATAATGAGTAATATTTCGAATGTTTAAATATTTGACATCTGTTATTTTAAAGTCCAAATGTGGAAATATATAACAACATATATTCCATTATAACAAAACAATTTATTCACATAAAATGAAGTCATCTCATCACCATTACATCAAATCAAACTAAATCCAACACCAAATTCAATGAAAAGTTTTAAATAGACAACCAATTGTATACAAGAGTAGATGAATGCATACATATTTATCTTTATAAAAATTAATGTAATAAAGTAGCAATACTTAAACATGAAACACAATTATCTTCGTTAAAAAGAGAATTTTTTTGTACAGGGTAAACATCAGTTGGATTAGCACATATTTCTACAAAAATGTAGGAAATCAAGCATTCCTAAAAAATGAAGAAAAGTTCCCAAGAAAATTCAATGACTCCTACATGTTGAGTAGCTCGAAATGATAATCTCCAAAGCAATAATCAACAAAACAATAATTCTACAATCAACCTGCTATCTTATCATTGAAAACGCAGTTCACCAGTCAATAATTCTACAATCAACCTGCTATCTTATCATTGAAAACGCAGTTCACCAGTCAATAATTCTACATGACGTGTATTCATTTAGCCAATGGTCTTATTTAATAAGACTTGTATTTAGTTAATTTATTAAGGATCCGTTTGGTTCGGGGTAAAATATGTTTTAACGCGGTGAAAAGTAATATGGTGAAATACATTTTCACCTATATAGAGTTAAATGTTCTTCTCTATTCTTGTTTAAACTTTCATAATTATAGGGTGTGCACTTATTCATAGTGTCCACCCAATGAAAATTTAATTTTAAATAGGTGAAAACGTATTTCACCACATTACTTTTCACCGTGTTGAAACATATTTTACCCCGAACCAAACGGACCCTAAAAGGCATTTAGTTTTATGTTCTTGGATATTAAATTGGACTCAAATGAGTTAATTGGGCCATGGAGTATTAATGGGTTGAGTGGGATGAATGAGTATGTTGATGGTATAAAATAAAAGGGACGGATGGTAGGGTTTGGGAAAAGACGAAACCTTCCTTTCTTTCTTTTTAGCTCAGGAAGGTTCTTTTATTTTGGAGATAGACAAAATCAGGTAAAAACTTCAAAGTGAGGTTGACCTTCTTGGAAGGTTAGACACTGAAAGCGAGGAAAAAAAAATAATCAGTAGGGTTTTATAATCTTTGGAGGTCGGCGCAATTTAATAGAGAGAGAGAGAGAGAGAGAGAGACTAGGACTTAAAAAATCTCTCACCTCTCTCTAGAAAAAAGAAATAGCAGTTGGTCCTAAAAAAAACCTACCCTCTCCACTTGATCCGACCATTCCTATCCCCTCTCACTTTCGGCGAGAGTGGGGGAGGCCACAAGCGTCCCTCAAATCCAAAAGGAGGATAAGCAATGATCCAAAAAATTCAAACCCGTCTAGTGGGTCTTCCCCGATTTGGTCAGTCGTCGAGATGTCTTCGGCTGTGAAAGATTCGCTTAAAGAACAAATCGAAATGGTTGCGACAAGAACTATCCTTTTGGTGGTAGATCGGAGTTGTAATTTTGAAGATATGTTATTTGGTTATGTTTTTGGTTTTTGTTGTTTATTGTTGTATTTGCAGGCTCCGTTTAGAGTTCTTTCCTTCGTCTCCTTCATGAGCGTTTTATCCACTTTAGGTATAACTGTCATGTTTTGGGGGTTTGGGTTCGACTGTCCTAGTGGTTATTCCTTTAGGGCTGAGACTCAAAAGGTCTCTGTGACTTTTTGGGTTTCTCCCACCTTTACTGAGGTTCGCCTATTTTTATGCCCCTTAGAGTTTGAGCCTCCCTCCTTGACGCTGGTGTTTTTGACGTGTTTGTCTGACATTATTTCACCGTTTGTTTGCCTTGTGCACAGACTTTGTTCCGTGCAGCTCGCCCTCTGGTGCCTTCGGTACCAGTCTGTTGGTTTTGTTGCTGTGATATGTCGTGAGTAGACCCAAAAATTTGTCAGTTGTATTTTAAGTCTTTTCTTAGGTTGTGTCCTAATTTCCCTGTTTGTTCTACATTATTTTCTCTTCTCTCCCTTCTACTTAGCTCGAGCATGTTTGAGTTGTGATGTTCTTCTTTTTTGTTACCCTACATTACATTAATGAAATCCCATTTGGAACGATTAAAAAAAAGGACCTTTAGCTCTTTTTTGTTTCTGAAAACCAAGGGCCAACAACTCCCTTGTAATATTTAATGTGGTTTGCCTCTTGTGAATTTAAGGGATCAGCGTTGTATTTTTTGGGGGACAAGGAATTTGAAAATTCATTGATCAACACAACTATTTTTATTTCGGGTATATAGAGGTTGTGTGGCCATTTAATTAGGCGTTTGGTTATTTACGAAAAAAAAGGAGCAAAGGCTTGGGGACCATTTTTGAGGATTTTTAAGGTTTCTCTTTCTCATCTCTCATCAACAAATAACGGAATGCTTGGGATGCGTGTTTGAGGCAAGTATTTGTGTATTTGTTAAATTCATCTAAACTAAATTTTTAGTGTTAAATTTTTTTTAGTGACCATTAGAAAAATGTGTAACCCCAATTTATGTTATTTTAGGTGAATTTATATAATTTTATATACTTAAAAATTCATGTCGAGCCTATTAGTTTGCGAAAATAAATTATTGACCCCAATGCATGAAAGGGATTATTTTGGATCTGACCCCATTGTAGAAATTAGTAATATGAGATAAGAAATTAATTTAGAATTGAAATGTTCTAAAAGTTCAATTGATTAATATGGTTGTACCTTACACTATAGGAGTAGTACTTTTGACATGTATGTTACAAATTAATGAGATTCGTTATGAGACTCTTATTTATGTTATAACAAATATGAAAATGTTGTAAATGACTTGGGACAATTGATACGCATTAATGGACCCCTGTGATATAACATACTCACGTTAAAATGATTACATGTCCCTTTTATGTAAGAACTCAATATGAACCCATGTTCGAAACCATGCTATTATCGATGTGCGATCTGTTACGTAGACGTTAGAAGGAGTAGGGGAAATTATTGTGATTGATTTGGTTGTTGAATAATAATGTGGATTAACTCAAAATTTTCATGTGTAGACATTTAAATTCTTGCCCTACTCTCGCATAATAAACCTTGAATAAACTATCTTAGCAACTACTATATCTAAACATAAGTGTATCGGGAGGGTTCCTTGTTTGGATTTCACTTCGATAAGACGTTTCACGCACGAAATTTAGAGACGGGTTGTCGTGACAGCTTAAATCATTAATAAAATTATAAACTTCCAACTTTATGCTTTGTGTTACGAAGAATCACTTACAAGATGTGTGTCCCTTTAGCTCTCTATGAAAATCATTTGAAGTATAGATAATGAATCCTAAATAGTAGAATCGAGCTGGGATAACTGGGATAATTGAGGTTTGAGTAGTCTCCTCGGAGTGAATAATTACGTGTCAAAATGTCAATATTAGTTGAACATATTAGATGGGAATGAATGGGTGAGTACCGTGGAAGAACACCCCGATACTATGATATGTAGTTTCCTGGGAGTGAATAATTACGTGTCAAAATGTCAATATTAATTAAATATGTTAAATGGAAATGGATGGGTGGGCACTGTGGAAGAATACCCCGATATGCAAATTCCAGGTGGCATCAGGGCATGATACGTAATGTTTATGAATATTGTGTTATGTGATTTCCCGATCATGCGAATACCAGGTGGCGTCAATACGTGATGTTTATGAATATTGTGTTATGTGATTTCCCGGCCATGCGAATACCAGGTGGCGTCAAGGTATGGAATGTGATTATTTAAATTGGCGTACCACATGTTTATGAGATGCCCGGGATAAATGGGGAGCATGTGGGTTACGTGGTAATTAATTAATGAGCATAATTGATTAATGAAAGTAATTGAGATTAATACATGTGATTTCTTGAGCTTGGCGTACCGCATGTATTTGAGATGGTCGGGAGGAAGGGTCACATGCCAGTCACGTGTTAATGAATTATTGAGTATGTCAATTACTTGTTGAATACTAAATGAGAAAGATAAAATAATGATATGAAACGAGATAATTCTAATATATTGTGAGACTACGTTTATAAGTTGGGTCGTTCATTAAATTATTAAACTGTGACTTTATCGTCTATGCATATACCTACTTTGAGTTTTGTAGCTAAGTTACTTGCTAGGGTTTTAACCCCCTTTTTATGGAAACCAGGTGCTAGGGCTGGACCTCACACTTAGATTGCTTGATTAGTCACGAATATTGCATATACGCGCCCGTTATCTTTACGCATTATAGCACTTTTTGTGTTCCTTATGTCTATATTTATGCTCATTAACCAGATAAATTCAGTTTTGTATATATATATATGTATATGCTTTGCAGGGATTAATTGAGCTTTTGTAGGTATTGGAACACTTAAAGTGAGGATTGGTTGCATTTCGGAGAAGTTTCGTCGTCAGACTCAACTTCAAGGGAATTTTAGACATTTCACACTTCATCTCCGGCTCAGTGGGATTCCACTAAAGCGTAGTTCATCGAGTTAGCTTCGCGTGGCCACAAATAGCACGTCATTTTGATTCGAACGAAGAGGATATGGCCATTTATATTTCGCACCATTTCTCCCTCATTTTGTACCAAATGACACCATGGAACAGGGGATCGGTCGACCATCTCTTGGCCACCGGTTGATCGGTGAATCATATTTTTCCTTCGATTGATAACAGTGGGTTTTAAATAAGGGCCCGGTCTATCGGCCTCCTGGTCACGGATGATCGGCATCAGCAGTTGCCCGACACCTCTTTTCCGTTTAGTTTCTTTTTCCATTTTTCTTTTATTTCTTTTGTAACTTGATATAAATGGCCCTTTTTGTTTATCTTTAGATATAATAATTCATTTTATTTAGTTTTTAGGTTAGGTTTTGAGAGCTTCCCTCTCCTAGGTTTTCCTTCCCATTTTGGGTATTTGTAAGTACTATTCCTCCTCCTCCTCCTCCTCCTCCATTAATGTAAGTTCCATTTTTGTTCTTAAGCTTTGTCATTTATTTACTTGCTTTTTTTATTGATTTCCTTTATTTCTTACATTTATTACATGTCTTTCATCATGTTTAGTAGCTAAGTTAACCTAGGTTGTGATTGATTGAACTCACCTTGGTTTCAAAGGGTTGTTTTGCTTTGGTGATGGAGTTTATGCATTTAATTCAATTGGATTGTTCTTGTTATTACGCCTATGAGATTTAATGGGGTATAGCATGTATGCTACGTATTTACGACCTTGCGTGTGTAATTTTCGGGTTATTGGCTGATGCCAAAATCATATTAGGCTTTTATGCGAATTTAGGGAGTGACAACTCTAGATTTAATTGATTGTTGAAATGAGACTCAATCTTAGTAAATTCGTAGTCCCATGTAACCATTTATATGCATTAAACCGAGGTGAGGGATATTAGTCGAAACCTATAGTTTTATTCCTTTTTGTTAATCATAGTTTAACTTACATGACTAGTATTATCTTTTCTTTTATTAACAATTATCTTTAACACTTTTATTGAGAAGTATTAAATCATCTATAATTCTAGCAACTAGTCTTTGTGGATTTTTGATACCCGGACTGGCCGTTGTACGTCCTTAAAATAATGTAGTCCATATTCTAGGTTTTTGCATAGTGGCGGGAGCCGAGCATAACAACTGGCGTATATCTCTATACACTTGCGCCGCGATTTCTCCACCCGCTATCAAAATGGCGTCGTTGTTGGGGACTTATTTGTTTTAGAATTTAATTGATTTAGTATTTCGTAATATTTTCTTTCTATTTGTATTCTTTGTTAACAAATTTTTGTAGGACTTCTACATTTAAGCGCCAAGAAATGCTTGAATTTTTCGGCCGCACATTACTTTGTGAAATTTTCCATCTTGAGCCTTCTTTGAGGTAAGCATGTATGATTCCAATTCTTTGGGTAATTCTCAAATTTCCCCTATACCTATGACTTTTGGTCAATACTTACAATCCCAAAAAATTGAAACATTTAAAATGACTTCGGGATAGTATTACAAAAGTTAAGTTATGGATTACAAAAATTTTGGGAATGATCATTCCGATGTTGGGCCATAAAATCCTTATAATAAGAATGGTGAAACTAAATGCATTAGTTTTCAAAATTCGTATAATACTGATTTTGATTGTAGTTTCGAGGATAGTTTTCAAAGTTCTCATTTGTAATAATACACGCCTCTACCTATGACTTTGCGTGAGGGCTTGCGCATTCTTGAAAATGAGAAACTTGAAAACCATTATCAGGAAGAAAATCATTGTTGGGAGAATGACTTGGATTTATTATTTGAATCCGACGATGATTTTTCTTTCGAGACTTTGAAGTTGAGGAGTGTTTTGAACCAAATGAGGAATCTTTGCCTACCTTGGAACAAACCATTCTTGACTTGGCCCATAGCATAGTAGAGAATGAAAATGAGGAAGAAATGGACATAATATCCATTTGCAATGAAATAATTTCTTCTTTGGTTCTCAAAGAAGAAAGTTTCACTGAAAATGATCCTTCTCCTTCGAAATTTAATCTTTGAGCGATGATAACTAATACTTGAGATTGAATTTCTTTCCTCCCCATATTTATTATATATTGTCATGCCAATACAAGTACCCGATGAATCGGTTCCAAACTCTATAGTGTTAAACCTTTTCACTGATGAGGAGTACTTGCTCGAGTTACTTTCCATGAAGGCAATTTTACCTTTATGTGCGTCACTTCCAAATCCAATTTCAAAACCTTTCGTAAGAAATTATATATTTTTTTGAATCCCACGTATTTTTGTCACCCGTTTTTATCTAAATCCCCCATCATCCCTCCAAAAATTTTAATGGGTGATGGTTCATTTCTTCCGCCTTACACATACCTTCCGTTGTTTGAACGGAATTTCTATTTTTCGGAAGGTATGCATGAAAATAAGGGTCCCCCGTTGATCCTCCAAAGTCAAATCGTATTTTTGGTGGACCCTCAAAAATTTCAACTTTTAGTATATTGCTAGTTAGAAGTTAAAATTGTAGGTTGTAAATAGTTAACTTTTTATTTTTCTTTATTCTTACTTATTGTCTAATGTAATGAGTTATAGTTTTATTTCTTATTTTTGTTATGCTTGGTGCAAACATGTTTTGTAGAATCACTGGACTTGTACTTTCACGAGATCGCTCCATTGTGGGTAATATCACTCTTTTCCTCTATTTAGCTTGGTTATTAATGCACATTGAGGACAATGTCAGGTTTTAAATTAGGGGGTGTGGGATATTCTATCCATTCATTGGTAGTTTCTTTGATTTGATTATATGTTCTTCCCAAACATGCTTTCCTTGTAAAAAAAATCAAAAAGATTTTCTTTCTTTTTTCTCCTTTGTTGGGCATTTTGCCTCTGTTTTCGACGATAAATTTTAATAAATTCCCGATCCAATAGACAACTCAATGATCATGTTCTTGATTTTAAAAGTTATTAGACGTTAGTCCTCAATTATTGATATTATAAATAACTTCATGAATTAAACTTTAATCCCATGAGCACATGCACTTTTCTTGTTTAATTTGAATATTACGTATTGTTAAAAAAAGTTACATCCAACTATTTTTTTATATAAAAATTATTTTTTTTAAATAACAATTTTTTTTTTAAAAACTTGTTTACATAACGTTTTTATTTTAAATTAAGTTATATCCAGTTATTTTTTTAAAAAAATCTATTTTTCTATATATGAAATCTCAACTAAATCAGTACTAAACCTGTTTACAGAACGTATTCACGTTTCCTTCGGGAGGAGCTGAACTGGGTTGATTAGACCTTACACCTGTCAATCCAACTAAATCATTACTGAATCTCAATCATAAGTATTATCCTAACATAATTATGTAACTTTACATGACTATACAACAACAATATAATTCCACTTAAGTCACATTCCAAAAAACACGAGTAAAGACAAAATAATGGTATACATGTTGATAAAGTTATGAACATTCAACCATAGGAAATACCTCATAAGGAAACATAACCAAAACCAAGTAAACGTGAAAGTATACTTCTCAATGTATATACACAAGAAACATGTACTCAAAATACCCATTGGAAGGAGTAGATAAAAATATTCTTTTATGGGGTATCCGGTATGGCCTCAAATTATCGTCCTACATACTTAACCATCCTATATTCATAAATTGTACAATTATAGGTGTCCAAGATTATCAATATGAAATCATATCTGAATATAATTTCCATTACAAGTGACGATGTAATTTTTCAACCTTTCTAGAACAAGTTATGACGATTTCTTTACAACATAAGAAATCTTCCCTACAAGCGCCTCTATTGTTCCTTCAACTTCCAAGAATTTTCATAATTTTTTTACATCATAATTTTCCATGATTTTTCACCCATTTTCAATAAGCATACTGAATAGTATATAATTAAAGTTTCATAATCTTTTGACTTCATTTTTTATGTAAAAAGCTTGACCAAATCAAGGCATGCCGATATGAAATATACAAACAACAACTATATACCAACTTGCAACCATCACTAAGGCCTAACCACAAGGAGTTAAATTCTAATTGTAGGATATGATATGAATATACGAGTCTAATTTCATATCCAATTGGAATTTCTCAATTCCAGTAATCTCACAAAAATATATGCAAGTTTGAATACAAGGGATTTCAATAACAAGCATTAAAGGCTACATACACCACTTATCTCACATGTGAACAAATACTTATTATCACAAAGGAGGATGGAATTTTAATCAATAATTCACGATTTATATACTTTGAAATAGGTATAATACAAGATTAAAACAATATTAATCACATAATTATACCTTGGAAACACCTTAAGGATTTTGTTGGAATTTTTTCCCAGCTTTTAATGTAACCCTTTCTTCCTTAACTTCTACTTTCTCTTTCCTCAAGCTAAAAACCCTTCAAACTGAACCTAGGCTAAAATTTGCTGAAGAATTAGCTTAGAAGAAGAGTTTTACGTTGTCCAAGGTTTCCTCCCTTGCCAACCAATCAAATTAAACAATTTGGTTTACTAAAGGATAATTTACCACTTAAAGGGAATTGACAGATTTGTCCCTTGGTTAGTAATTTCGGTATAACTTCTTACTCGGACCTCCTTTCACACACCGTTTGTTGGGTTACAACCCTAACTCACCTGTCTACAACTATCTAGTTTTCACCTCAGGTCAATTGATATTTTATAAAGGTCAAAATTAGTCTTAAACATGAACATTCCTACCTAAAACTTCAAAATTTTATATTTGTAACTAATTCAATATTTCATGCTTTATGAAGGTAGGATTAGACTAAACATGACGAATTAACATTATATATACTAATAACATATTATTTATATCGCATAAGCTAATCATGATTTAAACATAATTTATCATAATTATATTCGGATTATCACAAATGTTGTCTACCAACATCGACCTGCTCGCTTTTATAATAAAAGGGTCAAGCCAACTAACCTGAAAGACGGTGATTATGTTCTTAAGAATGTTATCCAAAAGAATAACAAGTTTGAGGCCAACTGGCATGCCCTATATGGCATATCAGCTGTCATCCAACCAGGTACCTACCGGATAGAGACTTTGGAGGGTGAAGAATTCAAAAATCCATGGAATACCGAACATCTTTGAAAGTATTATCAATAATTCAAAGGATGTCCATTATTGTATCTCTTTTGATCTTATTTCAGTGTCAATAAAAATTTGATTTTAGTCTCTTCAATTTTTTGATTTTTTTCGTAGTATGGTGATGATATACATCTCCCAAAACAAAGATAACTTTTAATCTTCAGTTCCGACCAAGTCAAAAAAGGATTACAACCCTCGGTACTTGGTCGGCAATAAGAAAAATAATAACCAACCAAGTCAAAATAGGATTATAATCAAGTTAAAATAGGATTATAATCCTCAACACTTGGTCGTCAATAATAATTTACTTCATGTATGACTTCGTAAAAATAAAATCACGAATAAGAAATTAATTACTTCATGTATGATTTTGTATAAACAAGTCAAGAACAAGAACTGTAAAACTTCTTATAAAACTAAACAAGTTTTATCCGACTAAGTTAAATGCAGGAAGACATGTAAAAATTCCTAGATACTAGAATATAAACATACATTCCTCATACACTTGGTCACCATTGATAACTAATGCTAAATTTGAATTAATGAGTCTAAGTGCATTAGTAGAATCAATGACATTACCACTGGTAACTAATACTAAATTTGGATTGATATATCTAAGTATATTAGTATAACCAATGGCATTATAATCACAAGTTAACTGAATGATTAAAATAATCATAAGTTGATAAAAACACACACATTTTATTCATACAAACTGTATTACATTCAAATGAATTACAAAATACAGGATAATCATTCAACTAGACATTTTCCCTCAGTTTTGGAAGATGATTGCACTTTTTACATACCAGTAGGAGGATCACCCACCGTATAAGGAGAATTGATAAAATTAAAATCTTGAAGCATCCTTTTGTTACTGTTGCTCGGTGTGTTGGTCAAATGAGGAGGTTGAACTATCTCAATTTCATCGTGTAACTCATAATCCCCTAGATATTTTGATATCAAACATTGGGGAATCAATTCAATAGGAATCCAGCTAACATCCAACTTGAACGGAGGTTGTTGGCAATCTAAGAAACTAGGATCATGCCAATACCAAAGTTTGTTATCTTGATCAACCTTGATCACAGACAAGCAATTGGTCCAACCCCATTTATAACCTTCACGATGAGTTTAAGCGAGGTGATCATCTATATGGCCTAAATCTTTATTGTATCCATCCATCCATACCTCTCTGGGTTATTTATGAAATTGGAAGATTAATCTTTTAACTTGATGTTTAAGTTTCTTCAAAATCTCATCCTTCAATTTCAACTGAGAGGACTGGTCGGCAAGGGCTTTGTCTTTAGCTTCCAGTCTTGTGGACAAATCTGTAATGGATTGAATCTTCGTCTTCAGTTGGGCAGCTTGATTAGATAAAGTTTTCTTGGTCCTAGTCTCTTCTATAGTTGGTAGACTAGTTCTTTATCTAGAAGATAGTGCAAGCTTAGATTTTATCAAAGCTTCAATCTCTTCCCGCAATTTAGCATTTTCCTCCTCTAGAAAAGAGGCACCTTCATCGGCACCAGTAACAGAAGACGGTTTTAAGGCCCCAAGTTCTTCGCTCAGCCTATTATTTTCTTCTTCCAGAAGTTTATCAATCTCACTGGCTTCATCAACTCTACTATTCAACAAGAACTCTTGTTCCTGAATGAGAGGCATATTTTTTTAATTTTTCCTCAAAACCCTAACCTTCACTCAAGGCTTTATACTTGGCTTCGTAGTCAGCATGCAAAAGAGCTTTGCTTTTATTATGCTCTGCCTGAAAATCTTCAATCATCTCAAAGTATGCAACATTATTGGCTACAAACCGATAAAAAACAAATTGAGATAAGTGCATGCATCCCTTGCCTGATCAGAAGAATATGTGTCAAGTAAGTTTGTTAATTCTTCATCAATTAAGTCCAGGCGACCAGCTTTGAACAGATTATTGCAGTGCTTGAGTAAGTCGGAATCATTGGAGGTAATTTGTTCCATCTTAGCCATACACTAGAAAGATAAAGTAACAACTGATCAACAATAAAAGAAGAATACAGAGAAACAATCGAGCAATAACAAACGACATGTAAATTGAAGGAAAAGTTCTTTCATTGATAAATATAGAAACGTTACAAATACATTGAAACAGAAATAAAAAGAAAATAAAAGAAGGGTGCAAAATCCAAAGATCAAAAGTCGAACAAGTCTACACATTCCCATTATCCTTTTCAAAGTCAGAAGGAGTAGCTGAGTCCACATAAACTTTTTCTTGTTCAGAAGGGGGGTAGCTGAGTCAACAGTAGTTTTATCTTGATTGGCAGAAGGGGCAGTAGACTCAACCACCAAAGAGGATTCCCCCGAACTAGCCTCATCCTTAATTTCCTCATCAAAGTTGGGTGGAGAGCCAGGTTCATGCCTAAGAAAAAGCTCAGAATCCTCTGCAGTGCCAACCTACTTCAATGCTGCCGACCAACCCTCCTTAAAGAAATTTTTCTTTGCGTACCCAATTTATGCAGAGGTAGCAGAGATGGATTTATCGCAACCCTTGTTGAAGGATTCTTACCTAGCCTTCTTTCTCTTAGCCTTCTCAGCAGAAAGATCAGTGGATAGTTTGGCTACTTGTCCTTCAGGAACCTTTGCCCTGCGCTCAGCTTGAGCAGTATTTGAGTTAGCCACACACAAGGCATTATCAGTTTTATGCCGAGCTTCTTAAACAGTCTTGATCTTCTCTTCCCAAGCCTTCTTCTCTGTTTCCAAAGCTTATTGGGAATCCAGAACAAAATTCCTAAGACCTTCAAAGGCATCCTCTACTTCTCCCGAAGAAGAACGTAGCATATCGTCCTTCTCCAGCATCTGGTTGTAATAAACCAGGAACTGTAAGAAAGTCAAGTCAGTATAAATCAGAGAAGATATGAAAAGTATCCAACCAACTTCAAGTATGAAAACTTACCAAGGTCGAGCTTTGAGTAGCTCTTTACGATAGTCGTGATCGGGACATGGATGTAGTAACAACTCTATGGTCTGGTAGGTTGCTAAACTCGATTAGTTTACTTGCCAAACTAGGACTAAAGGCCACAGATGAGCCAGCAATAGAGGGGACTATGCCGATCAAACCTTATTTATCGACATCAACAACTTTATCAACCTGCTTATCAGTAGGACCTTTTCTTAGTATCGTGAAAAGAAACTCATCATCTTTGGGAATTGGGGGATTCTTACTAGCCTCAACCTTCTTCTTCTGGGTAGCAGTATCAATTATTTGCTTGGAACCAGCTGCAGAGTCATCCTCCAAAGGGTTGGGAATTTCCCTCTTGCCCATGCTGATAGAAAGAGGAAGGACAGAATCAAAGGAAGAGAATGTGCCAACTTCAACACCAACACCAAAAGATGCGGTGCCTGAGCAAGTAGACACTGGATCTCTCTCCAAATCAATTACAATTGAAGGCACAACAGTTGTTGGTCGAGCTATAAAAGAAGTGATGGAAGTTTTATACTCTAGCAGTACAGAAGATGATCGGGGATTCTCTTCTCCTGCTCTTTAGTTTAGACCCTACAGAAATTTGAGTTCTTCCAAATTCATTTCACCTGGCTTGGGTCACTTTCTCTTACGTTTCTCTGTAAAAAAGCAATAAACAATAGCAATTAGCATATATCAGAAAAGAAATGAATATAGAAGGGCAAAGCAATGAAATAACACATATCCCATTCCCAGACTAAGGGCACCTGGAACCATGATAAGCAAATCCATTCTCAAGTGGAGCATGTTGCCAATTTGTTACTTTTAAAGCATGATCCCAATAATCCTTATTGGAATCATGCAAATTCAACACTAAAGCCTTATTGGCTTGTCTAGTTGTTAAATAAAACGTGTTCTCCCCTACAATAGACTATTTATAACATAACATAATCTCTAAAATCCCAATATGGCTCCCACAGATTTCATTCAGTTTACTTATACCATTAACAACCCTCTAGGTGCTGGGGGCTACTCTCGCTGGAACAATGTCAAAATATTGGCAGAAATGAAGAAGAAGAAAAGGGTTTGGTGGAAAGGTAAAATCGCACTCGACTATGAATAAAGTTGGAATCCAATGACCCTAAGTTAAAGAGTAAACGTCTATAGGATTGGGAGGTATTTCTAAATCAGCCCAAGAAGTAATTTTCTGTTCTTCCCTAAATTCCTCTAGAGAATCAGCATCAACTATATAAACCATAGTTAAGAAACAAGGAAATGAGGAACGGTGGAAAACAATCGCACAAAATCTCAGAGATGGCCGCTAAAGTTTGAAAATTTGGGGTAAGGTATAACCTGTAAAATCCTTTAGCCTTTTATAGGTTTTCCTCGAAAACAGTGAACGAAATGATTAAATGTACCAATGATTGACATTTCGATGACTTCGCGAATCAGAAGGTTAAAAATACCCATTTGCCTTTTGGCTAGTTTGCTAAAATTCAAATTATTTGCAAAAATGCCATTTTCAAATAGGGCCAGTAAATTTTATAAGTTTGGGAGGTCGGATACTGATTAAGCATCATGAAAATACTTCGAGTAACTTCTAGAATCAAATGGTCCATACTTTCACGCAAGCGTCAAGCATGGAATATTGGGGGATTCTGTTGATGCCAAAAATTATCCACCTACGTGGACCACTTAGAAGTAAACATGTGGGAAAAATCGTAGTCAGCAGATAGTAACTCTGCTGACCAACACAAAGAAGGCAGACCAACATTAAAAAGGCCAACCAACAAGACAATGGAGCATCATCATACCAAGGGTTATATTACACGTGGTTTATACAAAAATCGTCACATTTATTATGTAAGGATGTAAATGCTTAATTATATAAAAGCATTCCATCCCTTGACATTCCAACCCTTGACCTCCGGATCATTATAAATACATTGTATCCCTTTAATCAAGGGCAAGGTCAAACAGATTTTGGGATATTCTTATCTACAAGAGTACCTAATTTTCTGTAACCACACAAATCAATAAAATAACAGTGGACGTAGGCTTTCTTACATAGCTAAACCACTAAACCACTTTAAAAACTCTCTCTCTTTACTTACCATTACATATTTTATCTGTGAATATAAAATTAGATTAAGTCTAGTTTTTTACATCAACAGGTGTGATTTATGGTTTCTTTTTGGCGGTGATTTATTTTAGATATTTCCTATATTTTTAATTCCTTTAAACCCTAAACTTGCCCTCTAAGATATCAAATGACATAATTGATCTTGGGTATCTACCCAAACACCATCTTTATCCTTTCAAGAGTAATTTAATATACGAAGGTAAAGCCCAAGCCCAAGACTAAGCCCAAATTATCGATTATTATTCGACTTTAGCCCAAATTCATTTAACAATTTACCATTAAGTCACATGATTTCCAATTAAGAAGTTTTAAATCTGATTTCACATAATGTCATTAAATTACAAATTATTGTTTCCAAATTATATCGGTCATAATTTCCACTTTAATTATTCAATTAAACCTTTAAAAATACCGGGTATTACATCGTAAGGTAATGTTTGTTTGCGTTTACTTAAAATATTCTAGGACCTTGCTTTCTTCAATGGTCATCTTTGGTATGGAAGACTCCTCAGTAACTTTCTTCCTCGTGTTAACCGGAGTATTGGGATATGCACAGATTAATTGTTTGTAATATTATCCAAAATGTATCATATGATTCACTACGAAGGGTAAAAGAGCAATCAGTTTCTTCGCCAACTTTAGGCACTACGGAGACTTCATTAATTTTAAATGTGAGATCTTTGATAAAAATACCACTGCAGAAAAGATATGAGGAGTCAGGTGTGGCGAGATCCGGAAAAGTCTCTTTATAGTCAGACATATCATAATCATTGTCTAATCTAATAAGAATGTGATAAGTCAAAACTTTGCTTGAGTCTAGAATTTTGAATTTAAAAGATGAATTGAAAGACTCTTGGAGTGTCAAAATTAATTTGGAATCTAAGTCGAAAAAGTTGAAAAAAATAATAGGAACCGTCCAAATTAAAAATGACAAAATGGGTCTAGGATACAATGCTTCCAATCCCAAAGCCAAGACCAAGATTGTGAGAGATTAAGCAGTTATCAAGGACATTCCTAAAGGTCAATCGAAGGGTAGCAGTCCTCGTGTTTACACATGCACACACTGTGTTAGGAAATGTCACCTTAGAAGATTTTATTTTGATCTTAGAAAAGGTTCTAGAAAGTCTAAATCTCATGTCACCATGGCTCTCAAAACCCAACACACTAAATCATCATCTATTTGTTCACGAAAATCTAATTTGGAGGCACTTAATATTAGACTTGTTAATTCTCGCATTCTTTCACACGATTCATCACATGCTATATATTATGGGTGTTTGTGTTCGCATGTTTTTCACCCACTAGTTTTGTTCTTCACATTATTTGTTTTATTAGTGCTTTGATGTTTGTGCCTTTAGTATTTTGATTCTTCATTTTTTCAGTCCATATGAAAAATACGAAAAGATTTTGTTTTCTTTAAAGTCAATTTTTTCTTTTAAAAATTTTATAAAAACTGTAAAATATTTATATTTCTTTTGTGTAGTAATTTTACTAATTTTTTGTGGCATATTGGTGTGTTTAAATCCCATTCATTTCTTATTTTTCATGTAGCTAGATCATTTGAATATGGTTTTGTTTCTTAATCATGCCTTCTCATGGAGTTGTTTTTATTTGGTTTTGCTTTTCGGATTCATCTAATTATATGCCTCCGCACACGCTTTCACGAGCTCTATTAAAATTTGATATTTATGTTTGCACAAGCTAACTGAGGTGTTCTCCTATAAATCTTATCAAATGCATATTTGTGCATGTAAGAACCATTGCGGTGAGGATGCTCTAAGAATGAAACAATAATAAGAGTGTGCAATGTAAATCTCCTTTACATGATAGTCCACAACTAGTAAAAGGCTTTGAAAAAGAAAAAGAACAAGAAAATATTGGACAAGGTGTTTTAGAAATTGATCCTCATCAAAAGTGATATCTTCAAAAGGAGGAAAAAATGAATATATATATATGCATATATATTTTTAAGGGTGTTACAAGTTGAAGATCAATAGGTTTGTACAATGAGCCTTAGTTCATTCTTAATGTTTGATGTTATTGGATTGATAATCAACGATATTTTCTAGGTGTGTACGCATTCAGTCCGTTTATCCTATTGAGTTCACCTTATTTGTCATATGAGTTGAAATCTAAGTTTGTTAAATTAAGATGATTAAATTCGAGCTCCTTAGACTATTTTAAGTGTTTGGGACATATTTATTTTATTTCCACTTCACACCCTACACTCCATACCACATTATTTTTATTCACATTTATGCTATACGAGTGTGAAAAATATATATATATATATATATATATATATATATATATATATATATGTATTCATGAGTGAGTTTTTATATGTGTGTCTATAAATGTATATATGGTGTTTGTTTAAGTTTTTGCATGCATTTAATTCACGTTTATCATTGTTTCAATTTTTGAATTATTTGTAGTTGTGTTACAATTTGTTTATTGTTGTTGTTTTACTTCACTTCACATCGCATAATATGATTGTTTTCATTATGATCATTTGTTTAATATTTACCATTGTTTATTCCCGAACCAAAAAGGGGAGAAGTTTAGATTAAGGGGGAGGTTTTTTTATATGGGGAGAATTTTTAAATAAGAATATTATTTGTTTCATATTCTCTTTGCATTTGAAAGGTGTGTTAAGTGTGCAAGTTTATGCTTCAATGAGGAAAAGTTTCACAAGAGAAAAGCGTCTTTAGTTATAGAGTCAGTCGATTACTGTTTGTGTCTTTTTTTCTTTTGGGAATTGGGAATTAGAGCTTGGTGGCCTAGTTTTTATTTTGGGTTTTGTCCTAAAATAGTTAAATGGGAAGATTTGTAAGGACAAACTTTGTTAAGGTGTCATGTTTGTAATGTTTATTGAAAATTTGTACTATTGACTTTATTCAATTTGGACAATACTGTTTGAGTCATAGGTTATGGTGTGTTTGTTTATATCTTCAAGCCTGTGCATTGAAGATACAAAGCAGTCGAGTAAAGCAACATCAATGCATGCCGACTTCGTATTTAACCTTAAAATCTCAAGAAAATTATATATGTTTTATTATGTTGATCCCTGGGTTTCATATTTTAGGTGTTTAAGTTTAATTGAGGCTATTTTTTAAAAAGAAATTTCTAAAAATATTTTTTTTGTTTTAAAGTTGTTCTAACGAACTTGCATTTATGTTCTAATGGGTTTGTCATTATCGTTCAAATAAGGTTGATAATTTCATTCGAATGAGCTTATAACGATCTTCAAATGAGACCTTATTGTCCTAACTTTTCATTGTAATTAGAAGCTCGCGTAAATTCGTTCTGACAAGTTTAGGTGCCTCGTTCGAACGACCTCATTCGCTCAAACGAGATGGCCTATGTCGTTCGAACGAGTTAATATTTTTCGTTCGAACGATTTGCCTTAATTTTAATGCCGTCGCCTTCTCCTATTTTTCAACATATATGGGGCACAAAATAGTTGAGTTTGATCAATGGTTATAAAAAACAGTTATCACACAGAGAAACTACATAGCCTCATATAACCTTTTTTACACCCTAGTTTATGAGATATATGTTTTGACATAACATTATGGTATGAGATCTCATGTTTTAAGCACCAAAGAGGATTTACTATTCATTGTTCGAGTATCATTTGGCATAATGGATCTGTGTTACTGCGTAACGGATTATAGAAAGAAATGTGTAGATATCAAGACATGAGAGGACTGCATTGTGAAGTCGTTGGTGGATTTTTACAGTTGTTGTGAAGAAGGTTCAAGTAGTGAAGACTACATCAGGATTGAAGGGAGTCGATCCAGTGAATAAGACTGTCTATCACTATTATATAAAATTCTTAGGGTGGCAATTTTAGACACGACACGATAACACGGCACAACACGACACGAAATTGACCCGAAATTAACACGACTTGTCGTGTTCGTGTTTTTTAACATGAAGTCGTGTCGTGTTGTGTTTGTATCAGGAGGTTTTAATTGGAAGTCGTGTTTTTTAACATGAAGTCGTGTCTTGAGAGTTCTAGAGAGAATTAGAGGTTGAATTTTAGGGTTAGATTTTGAGAGAAAATTTTATATTTCTTCAAGAGTTTTCATGAACCCTAGTTTGTAAGAAATTCCGAATTCCAATTCCGTTTTTGTTGCTGAATTCAAGTACAATCTTTCCATTCTCTAGTTTTATTATTTGCAAATTATTTACAATGTCTTGTAGATCCATAATTTCATATGTGAATTTATTCTTGAACCAAATCATGAGTAGCTAAATTCCCAAGGGTTGGGGTACATGAACTCAATCCAAGGCAAATTATTTATGTAGAAAATAGAGGTTAAATTAAAATATTGATTGAATCGTGAAAGAAACTCATACAAACATTGTCAATCTTTTAATCTCTCTTGCCCTAGGTACTTGAGATGTTTAAGAACGCTTTGCGAGTATAAGTTATCATTCACCGCTTTATATCTATCTTTGATTTCATATGATGCGGGCTAGATCCCTCATATATATGTAATGCTTAGAATTTATAAAGACCGGATCTAGTCAATAATTTTAATTTACAATTCTAGTATTCTATACGGTAATTTGTTAAGGATTGAGGGATTGTACCCTACCCTATTTTCTCCCATTTGTCAGATCTAAATTTTTTTGCAATTTTCAGGTTGTTTTTCTCAAGTAAATTTTTATTTCACTAGAAATTTTCCCAATCATTAATCATCTTTTTGTTTCTTTTAAGAAATCATTTCAAGATTCAATAATTTTTCTTATTACTATTTGGCAATCTCGATCCCTGTGGATACGAACCCGACTTACCGGGTTATTACTTGAGCGACAGGCTTGCACTTGAGCCTAGAGTAAAACGCACTTTTGAGACAAATTCTTAGTCACGTCAAGTTTTTGGCGCCGTTGCCGGGGATCCGAAATTGTTAAATTTTCAAGAAAGTTATTTTTATCTACAAGTGATTTCGAATAAAAAAAAAATATGGGTGTCACGTTCTTGAATTGCCCAATTTGAAATGTCTTATTTTAACTCTTTTGGTGGCTTTAATTGTTATGCTAATAGTGAGGAGGAGAATGAACTCACAATTTATGAACATTGGATCAATATCACTAAAGATGAGTCTCATAAATACAAGCCTAGTGCTAAGAAAATCCAAATTTATCAAAATCAATTGCTTGAAGAAGAAAGACTTGAAAAAGAATATCGAGAAAAAAATCGTTATTGGGAGCAAGAGTTAGATGCATTATTTTAACCCAATGAGGATTTTTCTTCCGATAGTTTTGAAGATGAAGTAAGTTTTCAACCAAATGAGGAATTCGAGGTGCTAGAACCAAGGAAGCCTACTTTGGAATAACTCTTACTTGATATAAAAAAGCAATCTGATGACCTTGCTGCTACCGAGTTGAAAATTATAGCAACTTGCAAGGAGTTGAATGATTATTTGGACACCTTAGAGAAGGTCGAGACTTGCGCTTCACCTAATACTTTTGAGAATGAAATCATTGAGATTGATCCAAGTTCTTTTGAATATCAACCTTTTATAAATATTTCAAAACCTATTGAGGTTGAAGATCAGTTGTCTACTTGTGTCCCCACTATTATCGAACCATTAAATCCATCACAAGAACTGGATGAATGTCTTGAGGATATTGATCCGCTTCTTGTATGTGAATGTTTTTTTGAGATGCTTCATCTTATGGGCCATACACTTAGACGTGTCACTCCACCAGATCCAATTGAAAATTTTGAGGGAGAAGATTTTGAGGACAAAGACTCTATGCTTGAATTGTTTTCCAAGATGGACTCTTTTAGTTTGTGTTCTCCGCTTCCCATAATTCTTGAAAAATCTTTGGGAAGTGATTCTATTTTTCTTGGATCCCAATGGTACTTGTCCTATTTTGCACCCAAATCCCTCATTATCCCCCTAAATTTTTTAATTGGTGATGGATCATTTTTTAAAATTTGCACATGCCTTCCGTTTTTCAAACGAAATTCTTATTTTTCGGGAGGCATGCATCCTAATGAGGGTACACCATTAATCACTCAAAGTCAAATTGTATTTTGGGTGGACTCCCAAATTTTTCGACTTCTACTGTATGAGTTATTAGAAGTTAAAATCGTAGGTTGTACATAATTAGCTTTTTATTTTTATTATTATTTTTATTTTTATAATTTAGAGTAATTAGTTAAAGTTTTTGTTATTCTTTTTGTTATGCTTGGTTCTCATGTTTTGTAGATTCAATGGACTCGTACTCATCGGGGATCGCTCCATTTGGGTAATATCTTTCTTTTCCTCTCTTTATGTGTTCTTGATTTGCATTGAGAACAATGCAACATTTAAGTTAGGGGTCCCATTTATTGTTTAGATTCATTGATTCGATCACATGTTCTTTCCAAGTGTGTTTTTTTTAGAAAAAAAAATTGAAAGCCAAAAATATTTTTGTTCAAAATAAATAAAAATTGGAATTTAAATTTTTCAAAAATATCACCTTTATTCTATTTAAAGTCTCAAATTGTTAACAATCAAAATGCACTAAGCCAAAATTGACCGAAGATGGAAATTGAAAGAAAATTGACGACTTAACGAATAAGTGTGGAGATTGATCAAACCCGGTGAGATTTCGAGCCTTTCAATTTTTTTTTGAGTTTTTAAATCAATCCGAGTTTATGATTAACTCAAAGTTCTTTTTAGCGTTTTAATAAGTCGTTGATGATCTCAATCCTTTGTTTTGATCGGTTATGGGAAATGTGTGAAATGTTGTCTCGAAATTCGTGCTAAATATATCTCTAAACTTAATTAATCTCGAGATGCATATGGTAATGTGATTAGCAATTTGGACAATGAAGTAGGCCCTCGTTTGTTGCCCAAAAATATTAGCCATAAAAAGTTGTGAAAAACAAAATTATCCCTTTGCAACCCAAGTTGAGCCTAATAAATATTTCCTTTCGTTTGATAACCCGAAAAAACCAAATAGCCCGGAATTGCGAAAATGGAATATTCATTAAGTCCGAAAAGTGCAACAAAAAGGGGCAAGAAGAAGAAACAAAAAAATAGATATGCTCAACAAAAATAGCAAGAAAAGAAAAAGAAAAAAAAATGAAAATTGAAAAAGAAAGAGAAAAATGAGCAAATGCCCGAAAAAGCACTAATGGACGTCATAAGGACATTTTCCAATTCCGAACGTTTCGATCATTCCCATTTATACCCTTTACACCTTTTTACCCAAAAAGTCCTAACTGAGTCCGAATGGCGAAATTGGTTACCGCGTGGAGAGCTAAGACATGTAAAGATAAAATAAGAGATTAAAATGGTATGAATTAGAGGTGATGTTCCCGTTTCCTAATAACTGTATTCCGATGATGAGATCTTTTCACCATATATTTCCTTCTTTTCAATTTTGTATGCTTGAATTTGTGTCCATTATATTTACTCTTTATATCATGCATACCGAGAGAAAAATAACCACAATCCGAGTGATTCGTGTGTGAGTGCATCCGTAAGAATTTGAATCAAAACGAATTTTCGAAAAGTAACGTAATGCTCAATCGGTGGAAATTTGAGGTTTAATTTTTGGCTTTGCACACACACACTATAGTTTGACACAATTGAATATGAGTTGATGGTGATTATGTTTTTCGAAAAGTTTAAATTGTTTAATTTTTAAGTATTTTGATATTTATTTGAGTCAATAAAGAATTTTTTGGGTATATTCACTGCAAACCCTCACGAGACAAAACTCGTCCTACTAGGGTAACCTAGGGGTTTAAAGGCTTGTTGCATACGCTAAATGCAATCGCATGCCTGCGAAAGTGGAATTTTATTTTAATAAAGGAATTTTCAAGAGTAGAATTTTGGTTAGATTCAGTTACATTGCCCGGGACGTGCAAAGTCCTAAGTTAGGGGGTGTGATTAGGCACATATTCTTCATAATTATCCCCTTAATTTTGGTGATTTTAATATCTCGAACAAGGTAATTGAATCATTTTTAGTCCATATCACTCTATTATCTGTTTTTAACAATATTCCCTAGTTTTTGTGTAATTGTGATGAAGTTTTCAGGAATGGAATGCAAGAAAGGAAAAGAAGAAAATCAGAAGAAAAGTTAAAGGGCAAAAGAGTAAAGTTCCACTCAAAAATCGAAGGCGACACCAAAAGTGAAGTTGAAGAGCATGAGTTCACAAGAGCATAGGAAGAAACGGCAACCAAATCAGAGTTCTTGATCAAAAGATATGGCTAGTCAAAGTTGCAAAGAAAAAGTCAAAGTAGAAGAAAACCGGACCGATCCGGTGGATATCGGACCGATCCGAGGGTAATCCGGACCGGTCCGGTCATGCGAAATCCTAGCATTAATTATGCAGATTTTTGGCGTGCTAGATGGTGAAACTTGTGTCACAAGCAAATTGAGCTGTCAATTTCGAGACTTTGAGCTATAAAAGCCCATGCCCTACATCATTTGAAGGTGGCTAGGTTAGAGAGAGGCTAGGTTAGAAAAAGGCTAGGTTAGAGAGAGGCTAGGTTAGGAGTTGCTAGGTTGAGAGTTCTTGAGAGAATTAGAGGTTGAATTTTAGGGTTAGATTTTGAGAGAAAATTTTCTATTTCTTCAAGAGTTTTCATGAACCCTAGTTTGTAAGAAATTCTGAATTCCAATTCCGTTTTTGTTGCTGAATTCAAGTACAATCTTTCCATTCTCTAGTTTTATTATTTGCAAATTATTTACAATGTCTTGTAGATCCATAATTTCATATTGGAATTTATTCTTGAACCAAATCATGAGTAGCTAAATTCCCAAGGGTTGGGGTACATGAACTCAATCTAAGGCAAATTATTTATGTAGAAAATAGAGGTTAAATTAAAATATTGATTGAATCGTGAAAGAAACTCATACAAACATTGTCAGTCTTTTAATCTCTCTTGCCCTAGGTACTTGAGATGTTTAAGAACGCTTTGCGAGTATAAGTTATCATTCACCGCTTTATATCTATCTTTGATTTCATATGATGCGGGCTAGATCCCTCATATATATGTAATGCTTAGAATTTATAAAGACCGGATCTAGTCAATAAGCTTCATCCATAATCGTGGGAGACCTAGTACTGAAGAAGATATTACAGAAGGCAAATAAGCTTCATCCAAATTGGCATGGTCCTTACAAAGTGATTGAAGAGGTTGTACCCGAGACCTACAGGCTAGAAAACCTCGAAGGGGAACCTTTCTCCAATCCTTGGAATGTTGATCATCTAAAAAAAGTATTACATATGATATTACGAGGGCTTTTATGTAAATGTATTATCTTATGAAGAGATTATTAATGAGAAGATCAGTTCCCATGTCAATTCTTGATTCATTACGCTCTAGTGGTAGAAATTATGAGGTTAACATCTTAGTTATGACCTCAGACCTTATAACATCATTATTTGGTGATAAGGTATGAGGTGAGACATCATACTTGGATGACCTCAGACCTTAACATCATTAATTTGGTGAATATATTATGGGGATAACATCTTAGTTGATGACCTCAGACCTTATAACATCATTATTTGGTGACAAGGTCTGAGGTGAGACATCATACTTGGATGACCTCAGACCCTTAACATCATTAATTTGGTAAATATATTATGGGGATAACATCTTAGTTGATGACCTCAGACCTTATAACATCATTATTTGGTGACAAGGTCTGAGGTGAGACATCATACTTGGATGACCTCAGACCTTAACATCATTAATTTAGTGAATATATTATGGGAATAACATCTTAGTTGATGACCTCAGACCTTATAACATCATTATTTGGTGACAAGGTCTGAGGTGAGACATCATACTTGGATGATCTCAGACCTTAGACATTATTAATTTAGTGAATATATTATGGGGATAACATCTTAGTTGATGACCTCAGACCTTATAACATCATTATTCGATGATAAGGTCTGAGGTGAGACATCATACTTGGAGGACCTCAGACCTTAAACATCATTAATTTGGTGAATATATTATGGGAATAACATCTTAGTTGATGACCTCAGACCTTATAGCATTATTATTCGGTGACAAGGTCTGAGGTGAGACATCATACTCAGAGGATCTCATACCTTAGACATCATTAATTTGGTGAATATATTATGGGGATAACATCTTAGTTGATGACCTCAGACATTACAACACCATAATTTGGTGATAATGTCTGAGGTCAGACATCATACTTGGATGACCTCAGACCTTAGACATCATTAATTTGGTGAATATATTATGGGGATAACATCTTAGTTGATGACCTCAGACCTTAGACGATTATATTGAGACTTCAGATATAGAGAATCATTCAATAAACATTCAGCAATTGAAGAAATAAAGCCCTCCTCAGAGGTTGATATAGACTAAAGTTGAGAGTTGCAAAATATAAGGTAACAGAGTTTGTCATCAGAGGTTACAGTTCTTCATAGAAATTAAAGTTGAAAAAAGCTTCACGAAATAGTCAAGTGTTTGCAGCCTCAGGGTTAGTTTCCATGCCTTCATCTCCCTAGTCAAGGGTGGTTACTTCTACCCCGTCGTCTTGAGCGCCAACATCTTCAGTCCTGGTGTTATCTTGGAGGGCAGTCTCGGTGGGTACGACACCTCTTTCCTCATCTACCTCTTGGAAGGCCTGAGCAAACCGAGGATTGGCATAACCCAAGCCAATAAAGTTAGAGGTTGTGGCAGCCCATTTGCCAGTGGCCTTTACACCCCTTTTCCAGGTATTCGAAGTCGAAGCTGACAAACTCATCAGAGACCTTGTACTCCTCCAAGATCTTCTCGGAGGCATCATCTAAGGCAGGCTTCACAGCCACATCGACCTTATGTTGAAGAGAGTCAGCCTAAGTCTTTAGGGCAGTACTATGATCCTTCCTCAGCTTATCGATGTCTTTCTCTAACCCCTTCACGCTGGACTCAAACTTCTTCAAAGAGGCCTTCAGACGCTCCACTTCAGCGTTCAAAGAGGACTCGGTTTTCTCGGTCGCTTGGCCCTTCTCAATTAGAGGAAGTTTCCCCAAGGTCCAGTTAATAAAATGGTGCATGGTGAGGAGACCCTATAGAACATGTGCAGAGATATCAGTCTAAGGTCCGGTATAGTTCAAAACTAATGTTACACTTGAATATAATTCAAAAGTAAAAGTTCAAGGTATTACTTGGATAGAGCGATGGAGGGAGAATTCAGCCAACAGAGGCCTATCCAGAGAGTGACAGAAGCGCTTGTTAGAGTCGGTCATGGCATCGCCGATTGCATCCAGGGCCTTCAGACTATGGCCGATAAGACTATCACCAATCTTTAGTTATTCCAAGTGAGCAATCAATGCGTCCTTAGAAGAAATGGGGATAGCACGATCCCCCTTTTGGTTTTTCTTCTTCTGCCTCTGATCCTCAGGGGCAGGGTCAGCAGGTTTCCTATTCTTGGAAGCCTCAGCCCTTGAGGTAGTTGGAGGGGGAGGAGGCACATTTAGACCTGCTTTCTTTACAAGCTTCGTGAGACTAGGGGCTGCCATCTCCCAGAGGTCGTCAAAAATCCCCTTTGGACGCTCTGCAAAATAGAAAGATCTGAGTCAGAAAATCAGAGATACACAAATTCAGATGTATAACTTGTTGAAATAATAGAGCAACTTACGGAGCTCGATGACTGATTTTGAAGAGATAGTAGGGAGTCATCAAATGCTCGTACTTGACTAGCAGACCATTCTCCCCCTGATCCTGAAGGTCTTTGACCTTTTAAAGATTATTTTGGCTTAGCCCAGGGTTTACCCTAGCAACCATTGTCACCTTTCTCCATCTCAGGGGTATTCTCGTCTCTAGGGAGGAAGAGGGGGCACAAGGACCAAACTCCCATGGCCCTGACGCAAAGAAGTAGCGTGGTTTCCAATTATGGTCTGAGGTTTGAGTAACCTGCAATATCTTTTTATTCGACTTCCGAGCCAAAAAATGGTAATAGCTCGAATGATTCTTGGCAGACGAGGGGACGTAGCACCCTGTGAAGACTTGGACGGGAAGGTCTAAATGATGGACTGCCCTCCATAGGATAATAGCTCCAATTATCACCCTTCAGGCATTGGGTGATAACTGGGAAGGAGCCAAGTTAATGTAGGATAATATAGCCCTGATGATGGGATAAATGGGCAGACAAAATCCTAACTTGAATATCTGCTCATACAGGTAGATCTCACCATCACGGTAGCCGAACGCCCTCTTTTCCCTCAGAGGTCTCCTGAGTTTTATAGAGGGACTTATAGAATATAGATGTCTGAAGGATAGAAGGTCGACTTTGCTAACAGTGCTCTCTATCTCGGTCACCTTAGAGGTGTCAACATCACTTTCAGTGCTATTATCATCATTCGGTTCAACGTCGGCCTGAGCAGACGATGGGGCACCACTTGGAAACCTCTGAGCGAACTCAGCTCCTGTGACGACCGACAGGGGAATGGCTTCAAGGATTGGTGGAATAGCCACGTTAGGTCCTACAATTTTAATGTCGGAGGAAGAGTGCGATGTGCTTAAACTCTTGTGAGACGAGGCCCGACTAGAAACCTCGGCTTGATCAGGGACCTGATCCTACTGAACGAAAAAGTCCATGGCCTCTTCAAAGGAGTCCATGAACATAGGGTATGAGGTGGACGACTCAGACTCAGACATGGGAGTAGGTTCAACTGGGACCTCGGCTGACTTAACTAGTTCGGCTGGCTCAGGGTATATGACCTTCAGAGGGGGTGGAAAGATAGGTCTGAAGGGGAATGCCTCTGACCTACGAGCTTCCTCTTGGTCTCATCTATTTGCCTAATTTTATCTAAGGTCTTCTCCCTAAGAGAGGGGAATTCCTCTAAGAGTTGATAAAGGGGCCTGAGCATATGAGTCAGACCCTACACTTGTGACTCTCCTAAATAAACAGGATTGGCAATTTGATCAAAGATCAAACTGGGGTTTTAAAGAGGAACGAGTAAAGAATAGTTCACTGGAAAACTCATAAGCTCGCGGGAAAATGCATAAATTCGCCGAAAAATGCAACAAATGGAAGAACGAGGCAGAAAAATACAACAAATGGATAAGAAGGGGTGATAAACGATACCTGAGAGAATGCGTGAAAGAAGAAAGAGAGAGGTTTGATCGAAAAATCCACCAAATGCACCTTAACCAAGCTCTTGTAGAGAGAGAGAGGGAGCAGAGAAAATTCAAGCGAGAGAATGAAGAAGTGTGGAAGAAAGAGAAAGGAAAGGGGTAAAACCCTCAAATCCTATTGCACGTATCCCAATACCCATCATTGCCTTGGGAGCCCAAATGACAACTGACATCATTGAGCTTGCCTGGCACGCTAGCTACTTCAATAGCTGACACTTGTTAAGAAGGTATTAACACCTAAGGAATCCCGACCTCGGACAAACATACCCCTTAGGCACCTGATCACACAGGTGACTAAGGGCTAGGGGGTGATTGATATACCCTAAATGTACCCCATCGGCTCAGAGACATCAACCTCGGCCAGGGATATGGCCGAGGTCAGAAGGGACCTAAAACGACAACCAGCGGCCACGTCCCCAGTAAGGTCGTCCATGGCCGATGTTACTAGTTTCCTCACAGCCATGCATCAGTTGAGGCCTACATGACCCATGATGGCAGTTATTCATCAGGCCATCCAGGGTTAACAACCTCGGCTGAGTACGAGCCGGGGTTACAGAAGCTACACCATCATCATAACCAACCTCGACAGAGAATCGATCGATGTTCCTTGGCTACTCCTCCATAACCTCGGCTCAGGCCGACATTATGACCCAACTCGTCCTACCTCGGCCTCGTATGAGCCGAGATCACCCTGATTAACCTCAGATTGGGCAACGTCCAGACTTCACCAACCTCGTACTCTTCTAGGCCGAGGTTGGGACCAATCACAGACAGTCGAGTCTTTATTCGCATATGTGTGACTGAGAACACGTGTACGTAAATCAGTTATAACAAATCATTCCCCTCACGTGGGGGGAATATTTCATCATCATTCTCTACATGTGACAGCGACAGATGTCTTCATCAGATTGGCTAGATCAACACACACATGCTCATTGCATGTATAGGGGGTGCATTACACCCCCCACATACTATATATACTTGTCTTCTTCTTCTTAGAGAGAAATCCACGAAATTGGCAACCCTAGCTAAAACTCTGTTCAAATATACAATATAGAGAGAAAGCTTGAGAGATTGTATCTATGGCCATTAGAGTCCTCATACAGTGATATTAATCACACACTTGCACAGTGGACGTAGGCCTGATTGGCTGAACCACTTATATATTGGTGTTCATCCTCTTCTCCTCATCTCAATCTCCTATATTTAGTATATACTTAAGATGCCATTGTTAACACTGAATTGAGCTTACGAACACCTTGAAGGGTGGGGCTGTTTCCAGCATCATCAGTCATATTTTCAATATTCCCAAATTAGGCCAAACCAATTTTATCAAATTAAACGACGACTTGAATTAAATTAACATAAGTATTACCCAAATTAATTTAGCACCAAATTAAATAAGTAGTGATATAAACCAAATTTTATTTTTTTACCTAAGCATTCGTTCTAGGTGAATTTTGCAAAAGATAAAATAAACAAATAAATCATTACGCCGCGATGTACGAGGAAAAATCCACAACGGGAAAAAAACTCAGACGACCCTAGCCTTAAGTCCACTAAGTATGGTTTTACAATTACAAGACAAATGACTTACTTCCTCGACTCGACCCCTTTCAAGCCTTGATGCGTCTTCTTGTAAACACCTCCGCCTAGTCGACAATTCTGGAGCTCCACCGAAATCTTAGAATTCACCAATGAGACTTTAGGTACACCGCCAACCACTCATGGTGCCTTTCACCATGTGAGAATGCCGCAGCAAAATAGGAACTTCTTCTTTATGGGATGTAGAAGTAAACCCAAACAAACTCTTCAATCGGTAGAGTAAAGCCCGGTGCCAAACACTCCAAGCAAGATGTATATATATTAAAACTTGGAATAAACAATATGGGTGAAAATAAGAGTGTTTAATGAATTTTTCTTGAAAAGTAGACACTAAAAAACATGAACTTTTTCTTGGAAAATTGAACTCTCAAAACTCTCTCTAGGAGATGGAATATTATGAAAAAGTTAACTCAAAATAATTGGTTCCTGCACTTGATAAGTCTGTCAAAAGTTAGTGGGGAAAGAAGTGGGAAACATGGAAAAACTGCCAAATAAACTGTTCCCGCCAAATCTCGTTCGAACGAAGTCTCGTTCGAACGATACTTCTAATGAAGTTCCAGTGGCAGGTCGTTGGAAAACCTCGTTCGAACGACATTCTCGTTCGAACGACAAACTCGTTCGAACGACATTCTCGTTCGAACGACAAACTCGTTCGAATGACAATTTCCAGAATGTTCAAAAATTCGATTTTAGCCCAGAAACTTTATTTTAAAGTTTTAAAGAAACCTTATGAAAATAAACAACAGTTTAAAACAAAATACACCCATATAAATATTGTTCCAAGGTCCTATATATATATATTAAAATGCATTCATACCTTAGGAGCAATGTTGATGACGTAGAAATGAGGCACAATACACACAGCATTTGATGAAGCTTTAATATCTTGGCCACTACGTCTTCAACAAACTCGTCATAGGCTTGAATGTATACAATATAAAACTCTCTTATGACTTAAACGCTTTTGTCCGGAATTGAGCCAAAACTACAAAGGACTCAATTGAAATTTGTGTCTTTACAGATTTCACAAGTACATAAACTTTAAAATATCTCAAGAATATGTTAAAGAGAAAAAAAAAGAATTAAAAACTTTGAAGAATGCAAGATTCAACGCAAAAGAAGTTATCTTGTAAAGATTTTTATCTCCAACAAATGATTCTTGTGGAAAGAAAGATTTATAACAAATATTTTATCCACGAAAGAGATCATAACAATCACACTTCTTTCACACACTTGTCAAAATGAAGTTCTAGCTCATGTACATATATACACAAGTTTGCAAGAGAATCTTGGGGGTACAGGTAGATAACTTGTACACTTACATGAAGTGACAAGATGCAAAAGGTAAAAAGATATGGTCAAATCTTAGTGTTGCACGAGTACCGAGGAAGATGTGCAAAATCTTTTATAAAAATAGCTTTTGTGCCTTTAAGCGTCGCTGCAGCAAGGATCTTCTTCACTAAATTGAACCAACAGCGTAAATACAAGGCAGACTAAGATGAAATCTTTGTAAAGTGGCGCGATCAGCGAGAGCCTATCGCTGCAACGAAGAAAATCTTTATTGTGACGAAGCTTTTGCGACAGACACATAACAACCACATTTTGAGTTGATTTTGATACATGATAAAAAACACCTTAAAATATATCAAATGCAAAATTCAAAAAATTTAAAAAGGGCTTTATTTTCTTATCATCCAAAGTCCAAATAAACTATATCAAGCACACAAACACACACCAAAAATATTTTTATATAAGAGGAACTAATGTGGTAAAGTGTGCACGAGTCCAAGTGTCCATATACCTTCCTAATAATGGTATAAAAGGATACACATCGATGATGAGGTTATCCATTTTAATATTTTGTATGACACTTTACTGCAATGACCTCATGAACAAGACTCAAAGTATATTTGGTCAACAAAATAAGACAATCTAGTCCTATCGGGGCACCTGAGTATTATGCATAATTTTACAGATGACTTTAGATGAAGTGATGTGGGTGAAATGGAATTTTAGTGGGAGAATGTAAGGAAAATTAAAGGGAATTTTCAGGTATCTAAAAATGGGTGGTTACTATTCATTTTTCGAGGTCCATTAAAAGTGAGTTTATGCCTTAATTTTATAAAAAAAAACTAAAGGGTTAAAAAACAAGACTTCCAGGGGTCTACTGATTGGAAGGTGCCAAGTCTTGCCGATTGGTAGACGCCTTAGTGCAAATGTAGTATTTTACTAATAACTTTCAATTCGCAAATATGATTCTCGCACGGACTAAACAGTTAAAATAGGGGTTTCGTATGGTGAAACAATACCGTTTGGAGTGAATCGTAAGTTAATCTATTATTTTAAATATTTTTATAATTAGGGTTGTCCAGGAGGGTATGGGTGGACACCCTTCATACAAATTAACCATATAAGGGGGGAATGGTTGCTTATATGAGAATCGATAAGGATAAATTCTCTAAAACTACTCACGAAACCAAGCAGTGTTCAAGTTCAAAATAAACAAAAGCCAAATAATTAATAATCTCCACAAATGAGTTATGTGACTGTTCTTGTCTTAATTTACATAAACAACTAACAATTTAAAGACACATTGTCCATTTATTAGCTAGTAAATTCAATAGTTGTTCACCAAGGAATGTTCAAGGCCAAAACCTACTTATCCTGATGCAATAACTTTCCAAAAGTAGTTTATATTGAGTCTGCACTATCATTCTTATATTATCCAACTGATTTTCATTCTACTGGGGAATGTTGGAATTTTTAAGTTATCCCAACTTAATTGAGTCAACTTTGTACGAAAATTCAATGGGACCCACTAGTTATTTGCGGCGGGTTCATAGCTCAAAATGATTAACAAGTGACTGAGAAATTGCCTCCCAAAGTCACTCACTTGAGTTGTGAAATGGGTTGAAGGTGTGAAGAAAATGACCCATCCCACATAAGAAGAGTACCTTAAATTGTGGGAGTATATATACCCCCAAAGTAGCATAATGGATTAGTGTCCTTGGGGTATCCCAACTCTTTGGAGGGGAGGGTGACCTACACGATGCATGGTGTGTGATGGGCTAAAATCCCACATGTGCTCGTCACCACCATGGTCCACCTACCTAACAGTTATCTTGCCACGTGCTCGTGTCGAGGTATGTGTCCAGACTATCACCGGCAAATAAGCGGGCTGGGCTTATTACGGGCAGGTTGAATATGGGTCGGGCTTAATATGGACCGGGCTTAATATGGGCCAAATCTGTTCTGGGCCGGGTTTGGGCCGGGCTGGCCCGTTTTTTTTCTTCTTTGTACACAAAATGAACCAATAATATACACAACATGAAGAAAACAAAAATTGAAAACACACTTTAGCTCCGATATAAATACAGATCCGGTGGCTGTAAATGGACGAAGACCTTAGCCCCGATCTGCTGGACCTTAGCTTCGATCTGCTGTAAATGATCTGCTCGACCTTAGATCCGGTGGCTGTAAATGGACGGAGACCTTAGCTCCGATCTGCTGGACTTTTAGCGCCGATCTGCTGTACATATTTTGCTGTAAATGGAGGGCGTCACACTGCTTTGGGTTGGTTATGTGTGAAGTGTAGTGTAATAAAATGGATGAGCTGTGAAATGCACTGTAAATGCAAGATACAGCTTCTAAAAGTGTAGTGTAATATTCTCTAGGTTAACTTATGTGATACATGGGCCAACTCAAAATTTGGGTTTTGTTCAAGATTAAAATTTGGGTCATTAGTTCTCAAAATATGGGCCCCATATTAATTCACACTTTTAAAATATGGGCCCCATATTTTAATGTTTGGGTTAATATGGATATTTTACATAAATGGACTATATATCGCCAGTGCTAGTCCATACCGTGGGTCCTTCAAGCTATAAATAATTTTCTTGGATATTATGTATTATATATTTCCTCATAATTAATAAATTAATTACTGCATTTTCATTATGTTTTTTACCATTTAATTAAGATGTGAATTAACACAAAACATCACCAATTGTGAATATAGATCGCCGCAATACGATAATATTTATGCATGCCAAACATTGCATTAAATTAGTCTATAACCTTCATAATTTGATAATTAATTCTTGGTTGTCACCACTATTAACAAATTAGTTTCAAAATGGATCGTCACCAATATGCTAATTGTCGCAAATGCCTCAACCAAAACGACGTCTTTATATTAATAAATAGGATTCGAGTCTACGCATTTTCATCAATTTTTCCCATATTATTTGAAGGGTCTGTCTCTCTAGTGTCCTTTTAGAGTGATTACAAATGATGTTGATTAATATAAAAAATGAAATTTATAGTGTTGTTATCGTAATGGTCACCATTGTATTATCGGAGACGAATGCTACTTATATTTCTCCATTAGCACTTGTGCGAGGCCAAATTTCGTCTTAAGACCAGAGAATCCAACTTTGACTTTTGTCTCTTGCATATAATTACTAAGAGTGTCTTAATAACTTGACACGAAATAAACAATCCAAATTTGATCAACTAACGATCTACTAAAAAAAAAGAACAATCATATACTCCCTCCATTCCAAATTAAAAGTCAATTTTTTCATTTTGGATTATTCTGAATTAAGAGTGAGCTTTCCTTTTTAGGAGATCATCAACGAACCGAATTTCACGGTGGTAGATAACCGTTAATCTTAACCGTTAATCGAGCACATCCTTAATCCTTACAAAATCAAGACACGAACTCTTAATTTGAGACAGAGGGAGTCTATAAGTATTCATCTTGTCGATTCTCAATTGAACAAAATTTTAAGTGCTCAAATCTCAATAACCCTTAATTTAAAAAAAAAAATGTCAACTAAAATTTAGAGGCCCCTCGCTCTCATGCTCTCCTCCATAACAATGTTCTCTCTCTCGTATGCAACCCTTTCCAACCCAACCAAACACTTCCTTATCCCTAACCCTAACCATAACCATAACCCTAACCCTCGTAGGCAAAAGAGTCTCAAATTCTTTGTAACATTTTCAACTACCTCCGGCGACCGGAATCTGGTCCAATATTCGCCGGCCGGAGAGTCTCCGGCGAGACCCATTAACCCAAAAGTTGGTTTGGATTTGTTTGGGAGGGTAGCTGTTTGTGGTATTCTATTTCTTGGTTTTGGTGTTAGAGCTTGTTTGGCTAATGGGTATACCCAGGTTCCTCCCATTGTTGATTGTGACACAATTGTCAAACAAGAGATAATTCAAGGTAGCTTCATTAGTTTATATACTTGTGTGTGAGTGAGTGTTTAATTTTGTGTACTACTTAAATGAATTTGTATAGAGAACTGAAGCCTCTATTATCATTAATTTTATCTCACATTGTGATATTTGCAAAATGCTATTTTTCTAACCAATATTGTGATTTTGTCTAAAATGGGAGGAGCAAAATGCTTACAATTTTGGCTCTCATGAATTTGAAAACCTCATGCTCGCGGTTCTTTTTGGGTTATTTGGGTTTGGCTCCCATTAATTATTTGCTATTGATTTTGGCCTTGAACATTTGCACTTCTTTGGGTTTGACAACCAAACTGGATTTTAGCACAAAAAATACTTTGGTAAAACTTATTGCGTTGGTAAATGTCATTCTGGGGGCCAACCCCTAAAAAATAGAAATTTTTTGAGTTAAACTCAATTACAAAGAATTAATGGGGGCCGAAATCCAAATAACTGTTTTTTTTTGTCTTTTAGCGATTTTTCCGCCGCGACAGTTGGATCGCCGTGGGAATATTTTTGCAAATTGTTTTGCTTATTGGCTTGGAGTAAATCACCTTTTGAGAGGAGCAAAAATGCATTTGAGCATTTTGGGGAGAAAAATGGTCCCATGCTTTGGAGATGGACTTACATTGTTATTTTGATAAATTGTGTCGTAATATAATGTTAGTAACAGCCACACAAGACCACACACTAAAGGGTTGTTTGTTTTTACCTCTTAAGATTCAATTCAGACTTGAGGAAGTACCAAATAGTGTTTTTTAAAAAAAGTTGAGAGGCTAACAACTATGCTTGCCTCATTCAAAAGGTAAAATTAGATCTAAATCCGAACACTAAATTTGAATCTGACTAAAATGAATATTTTTGAGATTCAAATTTAAGACTTTAGATTAAGATGAAAAAACAAATGCAGCCCAAGTCATACTCTCTCCGTCCCAAATTAAAAGTCCCTATTTTTTTTTCCATATAGATTAAGGATACACTCAATCAATGACTATGATCAACACTTGTCTGCTGTCGTGGAATGTGTCACGTGGTTCGTTGATTATGTTCTGAAAAGGAAAGTTGACTATTAATTTGGGGAAACTCCTCAAAAAATAATGGACGCAGTCTAAATCTGTCAAAGATTTTTTTCTCTTCTAACTATTGTCAAATTTGGTACCTATACATCGATAGCAACATGGTAGAGCGTGAGATATTTTGTGTGCCAATTGTTTTTTTTTTCTAACCTTCAAATGCTGAATTCTGAATAAATTCATTTTTTTTTTCTTTTTTTTTTTTGGTGGAAGAGGGCAGCACCCTCAAGATTTTATTAGTAGAAAGGAAAATGGGGGTAAAACAACCCCTTCCCATCAGCTTACATCAAGGGGGAATGGAAAACAAAAAAATAGAAATCTGGCAAAAGGCCTTGCAACCATGGCCAAACCCAAAGTTCAGTGAAAATAACTAAAAAAAAGCTATATATGGGCATCCCCATAAAGACCTGTCCAAGAAGGTCTCTAATTTCATCCGGGGCCATTTGTGTGTGATGAGCTAGCATTGACTCGAGTCGGAATTTCTAAATTTCCATATAATCATTAGAGTATGAAGAAAGGCAATTGTCCAAATATTCTTCATCTGGGGAACTAAAACCTAAAACCAAAAACCAAAAAACTATTTTTCCTGAGAGTTGCGAAATGTTCCTCTCCATGGAGTTTGTGCTTATAGGAGCCAAGATGAAAGTCGAGTGCTTGTGGAGATGCATCTCTATGGCCTTCTTGTGAAATGTTTGGTTAAAGAGAAATAATTGCATTTTTTTAAGACAAGTCAGGTGGATAATAAAGAGATATGGATGAAAATCAGCCTTTTTTTCATCCCCTTGGGCATCTTCATCAAAGGTTTTTGACATGCTTCCTTTATCTTTAATAGAGGGAAATTGGGTTGTGGTTTTGTCATAAGTTGGTTGTCAAGGCTATAGTAGCTCTAAAGAATTGGTTGGATGATGAGACACAAAAGGGGTGCGGATTTTAAGCTAGGGTTTTGGTCACGTCTTGCTTTGGGGTGGATTCTCCTCTTTTTTATTCCCCTCACGCTTTTATTTTGTTGTTTATTGGTTCGTTATGTTCGTTGTGAGAGATTTTGTTTATGTTGCCTCTTATTTGGGTGATGTCGACTTTCTGTTTGAATTTAATGGAAGAAAATTTCGAGTGAATTTCGAGGACGAAATTTCTTTTTGTAGGGGGAAAGAATGTAATACCCATTATTTTGAGGGCTTATTTAAGAATATTATATAAGATTTCAGTCGGAATATTTTATTTTAAATAAAAAATATTTTTATTGATATTATATTTAAAAACAAATTATCTTGGTTTGAACTCGAATCAAACATTTAAATTTAAATATAAATGTTTTTTGGACATTTTATGATGGTTTAGACATATAAAGTGGACAATTTTGAATTAAAGGGCAATATGGTAATATGTGTTATCTTAGGCTCCAAGCTAGAGTTTGAGAGAGGGGCTATATAAGGAATATTATGGCTGATTATAAGGACAATAAGATGAAAAAGAGTGGCCAAAAACGAAATCCAAAGAGGCAAAACGAGATGAATCAAAAGAGTCATTTTGGAGTGTTTTTGATGTAAATGAGAAGGGACAAATTAGTCAATTGTATTTTTTTGTTACTTTGTAATTGTTAGATATTTTGTACTTTAGTGATGTATAGGTACTTGTTAGTTCTAGAACATTCTAGAAGCATCTAACAAGTGGGAGCACCTCTAATTGGTTAGTTAGTTATACCAATTTATGCTAGTGGGGGCCACTTGTAGATATATTTAGATTGACTCTAGAATCTTCTCTACACGACTATAAATACCCATGTATGACATCATTTGTAATCAACCAAGATTTTGAGATATGAGGATTTGAGAATGGAATTAGTTTCTTTTTAGTTGTTGTTGTTGTGTAGATTAGTTATTTTACGCTTCCGCACCTTTTTAATTACATCAAATTAGTATTAGAGCCGTGTTTGTTCTTGGTCCGAGGATGATTATCAAATATGAGTCGGATTCGAGTTGGGACCACTCCGACTTCATTCTACATACAACAAATCCCACTGTTGAAACCCTAATGACCCATTACCAAAACCATAACCCATTCCAACCCCCATCCTACCACCAACGTCACCATACTACCACCACTCCACACCACCACTCCACCTCTCCAACGACTTCCCACCAATCAGCCCCCGTCATCATCACCCCTTATCGCCACCCAAACCTCTCACCCTTCCTGCCTCAACCCAAAAACATCTCCCCAACCCAAGCTCCAAACAAGAACCCTAATTCCTCCATTTCGCACATGGATAACCATCAGCCGGACCGAGAAGCCACCAGCACTATTGAGCCGTCAGATTCAAAACAGGGCAGAATTCTTCCAGAATCTGCCGAAATTTCTGATCAGAATAGCAGACGATCCGACCCATATGGATCAGCGTTCCAATGTCTCACCAGTAGCTTCCCTCGAAGGCTGTTCATCCATGATTGTCAAGAACTCACCGGAATTACAAAATGGCACTCCCAACGTTGCCGGATCTGCTCGGATTTCACTGGTACCTCTGACCGGACACGCCGACAGCCCAGATATGTTGGACCGGATCATTACAGCTATGTCGAGGCCTCCCAAGCATGCCGCATGACAGGGACAATTGGTAATCACCCAAATTTTCAAGTGGGTATTGCCCATGACCAAGGACCAACGTTTTTTACCCCCGATCCATCCAAGATCCAACCAGAACTAACCAAGAATCATTCCCCCACTAACCAGACCCAATTTCAACGAAAATCTACATCTAAAAACCCCAACCCTAATATACATTCACATTTAACCCCGATAATCTCCCACCACGTCACAAACCCTAATCAAACTTTCCCACGACTCGGACTTCTTCAACACACTAATCCCCTAACAATTTCTGAAAATTACAATTCAGTCCCCGAATTTTCTAAAAGTTATAAATCTGCCCCAAATCTATCAAGGCCCTATGATTTAATCCCTCCCCCACCCGAAGAATACTTTTCTTCCAAATTATCGTGGGATGCTACCAAATACGGGATCGATATGAATGCATGTGCCGATTCCGACAAGGTAAGTTGTGCCATCATCAAGAAACTCCAAAGTCTTCTAGATTTTTAGGCCGCGACGGATTCATATCTATCTCAAAATCTTCATACATTCGCGTATAGTGCTTACTCCATCGGGGAGTATGAGATGTACCGCCAACACCTAAATAGGTGTCGAGTCGAGTATCTTGCGATGGAGACGACACATGAACAATGGGTACGTGCACGAGCGAGACATTTGATCCAATATTTCGAGTACTTGTCCACCAGTGTACCTCCTCCTACATCCGATGTCATTCCCGCGCATACCGATGATACTACCTCATCGGTTATGCTTTATGAGGATGTCTCCGAGGTTATCAAGACTCCAATGATGCTTGATAGCGACTACGTGTACCTTCCTTGTGATTTTTTCCCTATATTCGAGGAGGATGGGTGGATCACTCGCCCCCGACATAGAGATTTGGAAACATTTGAGATTGAAGACTTCGTTCCTATCTTGGGGATAGAAGATGATGGGCAATGTTTAAAAAGGCGAAAGGCGAGGCGAGGCGTTTTAGTCGCGGAGAGGCGAGGCGTAAGCCTCGAGGCGTTTAAGGCGTAAGCCTCACCGAAAAGAAAAGAAAAAGAGCAAAATAATATTAAAAAATACTAATAAAACCACAAAAATAAAACAACAAAGAAATATAAAATAAAACTACAAAAAAACCATCCTTGAGGACCTTCTCACATTGTTTGACATTTTTCTGTTCCCCCGAGATAACTTCAAAAAAAAAGTAATTTGAGAAAATCAATTTTAACATATTGGTTATTTTACAATATGACAATAAATTAATCAATGCAAAATCATGTTGGCAAAATCATTTTTTTAGCTTCATTCACATATTGGTTATTTTATAATATGACAGTAAATTAATAAATGCAACTTAAGAAGCAAATTTATTAAAAAACATTGATTTTCAAGCTAAGATTAAAAAAACAGCAATTTTATTAAAAAAATAATAAAACATATCAACCTAAGTTTATTAAAGAAACAGCAACCTTTAAAATATATTAATTTCTTAATATATATTCAGTTTAGTTAAAGATAACATATTAATCTAAGTTGAAAACCAAAAAACCAAAAACTTTTAAAAAAAAGTCATATTAAAGTTAATTTAGTACATTTATTTCAAACAAAATCAAATTGACAAAATCAGTTTTTTATGTTTCATTAAATATTGGTTATTTTTTAAAAATTCTCTCAAGTTACAATAGTAAACAGTACAAGTGCAGTTTTAAAACAAAAACAAAAAAAGAACAAGAGTTTTTTTTTCCGCGCCTCAGCAAAAAGGCGCAAGGCGGGGCATGAGGCTCACTGAGGCGTAAGCCTCGAGGCGCATTGAGGCGTAAGCCTCAAATTCAACCCTGAGGCTTAAGCCTCGAGGCATTTTGTGCCCGCCTCGCCTCGAGGCGAGCCTCGAGGCGTAAGCCTCAAACGCCTTTTTAAACATTGATGATGGGTACTTTCTATGTGATTTTTTCGATTTATTTGTCGAAGACAGTTGGGAGACTCGCACTCACTATCGCGAGGTGGAAATATTAGATTTGACGGATTTCTTTCCAACTTTTGGTCACGATGATGAGTTTTGTGATGATGGTTCGGTAGTTGTTTCCTTTGAAGAGTATATGTTGTGTGGGGTGATCACGATAGATGTGAGATTTGTGGATCCTTTTTGGGTTACTTATGAGGAGCGCTCCACGACTCATTTACATGATTTGATGCTACGGAGGCTCATCACGTGGAATTTGGATGAAATTTGGCAATGGCCCTCTCCGCGTCGATCTTGTGTTAGCTCTTCATTTGGACGGATTAGAGGCCACATTCCTATTCATCGGCAATGGTGTAAATTTGTGGTTTCTCTTCACCGATATTTTGTGAGTTGTTATGCAAGACCCTTTAAAGGACGACTTCCCTCTCAAGTAGAGGAGCCTGCGGATGATGCCCAAGTACACACTTTCTTTGCTCGGGACGAGCTCTCTCAAGTAGGGGAGTGATGGAAATAAGAAGGGACAAATTAGTCAATTGTATTTTTTTGTTACTCTGTACTTGTTAGATATTTTATACTTTAGTGATGTATAGGTACTTGTTAGTTCTAGAACATTCTAGAAACATCTAAAAAGTGGGAGCACATCTAATTTGTTAGTTAGTTAGTTATACTCACTTATGCTAGTGGCTCCACTTATAGATATTTTTAGATTGGCTCTAAAACCTTCCCTACACAACTATAAATACCCATGTATGACATCATTTGTAATCAACCAAGATTTTGAGATATGAGGATTTGAGAGAGAATTTGATAATAGAATTAGTTTCTTTTTAGTTGTTGTTGTGTAGATTAGTTATTTTACGCTTCAACACCCTTTTAATTACATCAATTTTAGATCCTTTTTTGAGTACTTTCGGACGAGATTTGAGAAAAACTCAAAAACACATACATGACCCAATTTTTTGTGTAGAATAAAATCTGAAGTCGGATTGGCAATTCGGATAATGCTTGGATATGATTTTTCTGGGTTTATAAAACAGGCCTACATTTGTGGATTTTGACTCGCTTGAGGTAGTTTCGTTCTCCCGTAGTTAATTTAGTGTGCTACGCACCTATTCAACCTTGATTGTATAGTTATATTCATGCTACGTGTTGCTGAAAATCTGGACAACAATTTCTGCTTTTTAATTTTTTTAATTTGTATAACTAAGTCATTGTATCCATGAATTGTAAACGCATCTTAGAGAAATACAAATTAGAATTCTATTTATATTCTCTATATGGTATCAAAGCTTTGGACTCTCTCTTAGGATCATCTCATCTCTTTCTTTTCTGACTTCCAAACAGTACTAAGCCTATATTGCCAATTTTCTCCGGCCTTAATTGCCTTCACCTAGAAAAGACCATAATGTCAACTATTTTCGAAACCTAAAAAATAACCCAAATAGAAATCAACCAGCCAAAGATAAGTACACCAAAGAGAGAGGAGATTGAAAAGCTACGAAGTCCTCTTACTTCAATAGAAAAGTCGGTTGGTTCGTGTTCATTGGCACACTTAAGAAATGAAACCTGAGTTGTTGATTTGGGTGCTATTGATCACATGACCAACTCATCACATCACTTCACTATATACACCCATATCCTGGAAACCAAATAAATAAGAGTTGCTGATGGTACATTGGCATCCATTGCTGGAAAATGAACCATTTCCCTTACTTCTTCTCTTTCACTAAAATTCGTGCTTCACGTGCATAAGCTTTCTATTAACTTGTTGTCCATTTATAAAATGACAAAAGATCTAAGCTGGTATTTCAGGATCCGGTTATGGGGAAAACGATTGGGCTTCCTAAGGAGAAGGAAGGCCTCTACTTTTTGGATACTTATGGTGGCAAGGATGGATATCTCCTACCTCTATCTCAAATCTCCGAAAAACATCCACCAAATAAATCTTAGATTTGGCTTCATCATCTTTTGTTAGGACATCCGTCTTTTTTAGTTTTAAAAACTATATTTCCTACTTTGTTCAAGGGTGTAGATGATAAATCTTTTAATTGCGAAGTATGTCAGTTTGCCAAACATCATAGTGTTCCATTCCCATTGAGTGATGATGTTCTCATTGGTTCATACTGAACTCTAGGGACCTTCTAGGATTCCAAACATTATTGGACCTCGTTGGTTTATTTCTTTTATTGACGATTGCACTCGTGTTACTTGGTTGTTTCTCATGAAAAATAAATCATGACGTTAGTACAAATTTTCCCAATTTTCTGAAAATGATTCAAAACCAATTTGGTGCTCATATTAAAAATGTTAGATCAGACAATGGAAAGGAATATTTTAATCAGTTTTTGTCATCGTTTTTTCAAAAAGAAGGGATCATACACCAGTCATCATCATGTATATTTACACCTCAACAAAACGGGGTTGCGGAACGAAAAAATCCTGACCTTCTTGAAACAATCCGAGCCCTACTCTTTGAAAAACGAGTGCCTAAACACTATTAGGGGGAAGCCGGGTTAACTGCAACTCATCTTATAAACTAACTACCTTCAAGAGTGTTGGGAAATAAAACTCTAGTAAATATTCTTTCACATTTTTACCCTGAAATCAATAAGTCTAGTTACTTACCACCCAAAATATTTGGTTGTCTCCTATGTTCACATTCATACACAAAATCGTAGTAAACTAGATGCGAGAGCTCTTAAATGTGTCTTTGTTGGGTATTATTCAATACAAAAAGGGTATAAGTGCAATCATCCAAATTCCAAGAAATTCTTTGTTAAGAAAGATGTTACCTTTACTGAAAACAAATCTTTCTTTGGGGAATCTTATCTTCAGAGGGAGAGTTCATTGGAAGATATGACCAATTGGAAGATATGACCAATTTGAGTCTTGGATTCCCTGAAATAATTGTTTCACCCCCTAAAATTACAATAAAAGCTCCTGAAATTACACAAACAGCCCCTAAAATTCTAGAATCAGCCTCTGAAACAGTCACTACTCTATCATACCTTGGGCCTCTTTCATCTCTCAAAAATACCAATAATGAGAAAACAAGGAAAGACGGTCCTACTTTGCTAGGTCTATTTAAGGAGGAAAGTTGAGCCCGAACTGGTGCAAGCTCTGATCCTATAACAGGTAACAAAAGTCTTCCAAATTCTTGTTCACCACAAAACCTTCCTCTTAACACTGATACACAACACCCCATAGCCAACTTTATCTCCTTTAATAGACTCTCGTCTTCCCATAAAGTGTTTCTCATAAAGCTACACACCATTATAATTTCACAAATAGTCCAAGAGGCAATTAAGAGTGAGGAATGAAAAAAATCCATGAGGGAAGAAATGAAGGCAATAAAAAGGAGTGAGACACGGGATGTAGTCGAGTGGCCCAAAGGAAAAAAAATAAGTGGAATGCAAATGGGTGTATACTGTTAAATATAATGCTGATGTGACTTAAAAGAGATATAAGGCAAGGCTTGTAGCAAGCTCTATACGGATTGAAAAATTTCCTCGAGCATGGTTTGAAAGGTTTATTAGTGCAATGAAAAAGATGGAGTTCAAAAAATCACAAGGTGATCATACACTCTTCATCAAGAAATCAAGAATCGATAAAATCATTGTTTTAATTGTCTATGTTGATGATATTCAGAACTGAGAATGAACTTGAAGATATTTAGAAGCTTAAAAAACAATTGGCGAAGAATTTGAGATAAAAGAACTAGGGAAACTTCTTGGGGATTGAAGTTGTATACTTTAAAATTTGGCATATTCATTTCCCAACAAAAATACATTCTTGACCTACTACAAGAGACAGGGATGTCAGGTTTTAAGCGTTCTGAAATCCAACTCAACTCAACTCAACAAAGCCTTTTCCCAATTATTTGGGGTCGGCTACATGAATCGTATTTTTCCATTCCATTCTGTCTAGTGCAATATATTCGGTTAAACCACATGGCATCATGTTCTTTTTTATAATATCCCACCAAGTCAATTTAGGCCTACCTCTACCCCTTGTGTTACCATCAATACTAACTAAATCATTCTTCCTTACAGGAGTAGCCATTGGTCTACGCTTGACGTGTCCAAACTATCTAAGTCGATTTTCTCTCAATTTATCTTCTATAGGAGCTACTTTTACCGTTTCACGAATTTGTTCATTTTTAATTTTATCCTTTCGAGTTTTACCACAAATTCATCGTAGCATTCGTATCTCCGCCACACTCATTTTCTGCACATTTTGTTTCTTGAACCAACACTCTGTCCCATATAACATGGTGGGTCTACTGGCCGTCCTATAAAATTTTCTTTTTAACTTCAATGGTATACGCCTATCACACAAAACGCCGGTAGCACTTCACTTAACCCAGCCCGCTCTAATTCTACGAGTAACATCATTACTAATATCTCTATCTTTTTAGATAATCGATCCTAAATAACAAAAATGATCATTTCTAGGTATCTCTTGACCCTCCAATTTCACCACATCTCCATTTGTCCTCCTATTACTACTAAAATTGCACTCCACATATTCTGATTTAGTTCTGCTTATTAATCCCAGTCTTAGTCTCATCCACTAAAACAATATCATCTGCAAATAGCATACACCATGGCACCTCATCCTGTATTATCCAGTCAACTCATCCATAACAAGAGCAAAGAGATAAGGACTTAATGCTGAACCGTGGTGTAGACCTACCGTAATTGGAAATTCACTACTTTCTCCGGCTGATGTTCTTACTGTAGTCATCGCACCATCATACATATCCTTGATCACATTAATATATCTGCGAGTCACTCCTCTTTTATGTAGAACCCACCATATTATATCTCTGGGTATCCTATGCCTTCTGCAAATCTATAAAAATCATATGAAGATCCTTCTTTTTCTCCCTATACCTCCCCATGAATCTCCTCAATAAATAGATTGCTTCCATTGTTGACCTCCCAGGCATAAATCCAAATTGATTCTCAGATACTGTTGTCTTCAATCTCAATCCATATTCAATCACTCTCTCCCAAAGTTTCATTGTATGACTCATTAACTTAATATCATGATAATTTGAACAACTTTGTATGCCTTCTTTATTTTTATAAGTAGGTACTAAAACACTTTTTCTCCATTCATCGAGCATCCTGTTAGTCATTAAAATTCTATTGATTAATTTTGTAAGCCATGATACTCCATCCTTCCCTAAGCACTTCCAAACCTCAATAGGGATACCATCTGGTCCTAAAGCCTTCCCTATTTTCATCATTTTTAAAGCAATCCTAACCTCTGTTGTCCTAATTCTGCGGAAAAATATATTTTCTCGAGTCTCCTTAAGTTCCTCTATATCTAATCTACTCCCATTATCACCATTTAATAACCTCTCAAAGTAGTTTTTCCATCTTTCCATAATTTCATAATCTTTGACTAGGACTCTCGAATCGTCACTTTTGATACACTGAACTTTATTAAAATCTTTTATTTTCCTGCCCTTAAGTTTAGCAAGCTTATAAATACTTTTTTCCCTTTCTTGTATTCCTAATTTTGTATAAAGATCATCATACGCTTTTAACTTAACATCTCTTACCACTTTCTTAACTTCCTTTTTAGCGCATTTATATTTCTCAAAATTTTCTTCATTTCTATTTGTTTGCCATGTTTTAAAGCACTCCCTTTTAATTTTTACTATATTTTGTACTTCTTCGTTCCACCACCAAGTTTCTTTAGACTGTGGCCCCTTGCCTTTCGATTCTCCAAGAATTTCTTTTTATATTCTCCTAATCCATGTGGCCATCTTATTCCACATTATGTTGGTCTCTTCTTCAGTATTCCATGTTGCTTCATTTAATACTTTATCTTTAAATAGTTCTAATTTCTCTCCTTTTAAGTTCCACCACCTAGTTCGTGGGTTAATCTTCACTTTTCGCACTCGTGATTGATTTTTAATATTTATATCCAACATCATTATCCTATCTTGTGAGGTTAAGCTCTCTCCCGGGATAACCTTACAATCTTTACACGTTAATCGGTCTCCTTTCCTAGTAATGAAAAAATCTATTTAGCTCTTATGCATTCCACTTTTATAAGTTATTAAGTGTTCAAGCCTCTTTTTAAGACATATATTTACTAGTACAAAATCATAAGCTATCACAAAATCTAAAATAGACTCTCCCCCGTCGTTCCTATCTCCAAAACCATATCCTCCATGCACTATCTCATATCCTACACGATCTTCTCCTACATGGCCATTAAAATATCCCCCTATATAGATTTTCTCACCTACGGGTAGTTCTTGAATTAGTTCATCCATTTGTTCCCAAAATTGTACTTTAGTGCACTCATCTAATCTTACTTGGGGTGCATAAGCACTAACAATATTAATTATGTTTTCACCTAATACCAATTTTACAAGTAGAAGTCTACACCTTTCCTAATAACAGTTACGATATCGTCCTGTAAGTTCTTATAATATTATTTCATACACTGCCAGACATTGCGTACACTATGAGTGTAGTAAGTCAATACATGCAATCTCCAAGGGCGTGTCATTTGGTACCGAATCTTACAATATTTGAAGTCAACCCCAGAAAAAGGTGTTCACTTAAAAAATTACAGAGAAAAAGGTGTTCACTTAAAAAATTACAGAGAACTTAGTATGAAAGCCTACACAGACATAGATTGGGCAGGCTCAGTGGTGGTGGATCGCAGATCAACATATGGGTATTGTACTTTCTTAGGAGGAAACCTGGTGACTTGGAGGAGTAAAAAATAATTTCTGGTAGCTAGATTAAGCGCTGAGGCAGAGTTTAGAGCTATGGCACATGGAATTTGTGAGCTTTTGTGGCTCAAAATTCTCATGTAAGACTTAGGTATCAAGTGGGAAGGAAGTATGAAGCTATATTGTGAAAACAAGTTCGCAATCAATATAGCTCACAATCCAGTACAACATGATCGCACTAAACACGTAGAAGTGGTTCAACACTTTATCAAACAAAAACTAGATTGTGGTCTAATTTGCACTCCTACATCTCAACCAATGGGCAACTTGCGGACATCCTCACCAAAGATTACCGAGTCATTCATTCTAACGAATCACAAGCAAGTTGGGAATAGACGACATTTGCACACCAGCTCGAGGGGAGCTTGAGGGGGAGGGTTGACAGATTCCCTAAAAAGGTGGTGACAGATTCCCTCAAATCTGGACAGTTTTTCTGGTGACAGTTTGTTGAAAATCTGGACAGCTTTTCTGATGACAGTTTGTTGAAAATTTGGACAGCAGTTTCTCCTTTTTATTTTATAATTTTTGTGTAACTAAATCATTGTATCTATAAATTATAAACACATCTTAGAGAAATACATGTCAGAAATTTATTCATGTTTCTATAAATAGCATTTCTTCTATACATTGTACAGAAAATGATTAAATCATCAGCATACAGTGAGTGAGAGAGAGTAGAACAGCCATGGGGAGTATACATGTCCTTAACTTTGCATGCATCAATAAGGGAAGGAATACCTGCAAAGATCATGAGGGAAACCATTCACCTGAATAGACATCTTGGCAGAACTAAGCAAAAATTAAATCCATTGAATAAATTTTGGGCAGAATCCAAAACAGTCTAAGACGGGCAGAATGAACCTCCATTTCATAGTGTCAAAAACCTTGGCAATATCCACCTTTAATCACATATTCCTTCCCTCCCCCCCAACCCCAACCCCCCACCCCCCCCCCCACCCCTCCCCCCCCAAAAAAAAAAAGAAAAAAAAAAAATTATCCAGCAAATTGAAAACTTCTGAAACTGTACCTATACTGTTAGCAATAATTCTGCCTTTAATGAAAACCACCTGACTGGGATCTACAATTTTGCTCACCATAGTTCCCAATCTATCTGCCATAAATTTGGGAATAATCTTGAATAGGAAATTTTCCATGGTAATAGGTCTATAATGAGCTATACAATTAGCACCATTCACTTTAGGGATAAGCACTACCCTATTAGGGTTTGCATCGAGAATCCAACCAAATCGCTGAACATGATAACATCCTTTGTCACAATCTCCCAAACCATCTGGTAACACTCATACCAAAAACAGTATTAGTGATAAAAAAAAAACCATCTGGTAACACTCATAACTGCAGCAGTGGGCATTGCAGTTAACATCTCATTATCACTTTCAGCAACAATTATGGTGATAATTTTAATACAGAGCAGGGGTCATGTAAGTTAGGGCAGGGATCATGATAAAGCTCTTTTTAATAGCTAACAATGTGCCCAGCAGTGGAATTAGGGGTGCTGTAAACATTGTCTCCATCACATAAGGACATAATTCTAGACTTGGCCACCTTAACGGTAGTATTGGTAAAGAAAAACTTAGTACACTTAGTCCTTGAGTAAACCAGATTAGGCTGGCCTTCTCCTTTCAATATTCATGTTGAATTTGCAGAGCCTCCTTCGTATTGGTTTAGCACCTGGCCTCAGCAGCCATTTTATCATCAGAGAACCCATTCTCAGCCATATCATGTTGAATCCCCAATTACTCATCTTGGGCAGCCTTGACTTTATCAAATATATTTCCAAAGGTCATGAGGTTACATTCTTTAAGGCACCTTAAGCTTGTTAATAGCCACAAACATACTACACCCTTTGTCATTACAGTTAAACCATCAAGCAGCCATTACATCCGTAAAAGCGGGGTGAAGCATCCACATGTTTTTGAATTTAAATGAGGAGTGACCTTTATTATGATCCACAAAAGCAAAAATGATAAGAGGGGAATAATCAGAAGAATGTCTTGAGATCACCTCGCTAGAAAAAATGGACCAGTTTTCTAACAATTAGACATTACACAAAGCTCTATCCAACTATTGCTCTATGTGCCCTCTAGAGTCCCATCCATTGGATCATGTCATGCTAGGGCAAGTTGTTGGGTCATGAAGAAGAGAGAGAATCAATCATAGCTTGGAAATAACTACAAGAGGTCCTAGAGGGAATTCCACCCCCTGCTTTTCTATGGAAACCCAAACACAGCATTGAAATCTCCCATCAAGAAGAGCCCTTGCGCACATCATGCAATAAATTCCAAAGATCTTTTTTATTTTTATTTTAAATTCTCATAGAAGTACTGGCATAAACAAAAGCTACATCGGTACTCACAAAAATTAAGAGTGAAATCTGGAATGAAATTTCATCTGAGATTCAACGTTAAGTATTCAGAAGGGTTTGCATTTTAATGCTTGGTATTTTTTCTTTTTTGTTTTGATTAATAATGTTGATCGTTGAATTTTAATTCTCATTGAGCATTAAATGAGAAAAATAAACATCTAATGTTCCCACACAAGGCTGAATAGGCCTCCGTCCATTCAGCTGTAAGAGGTGAAAAACAAACACCTCCTAGTTTATTCATTCTTTGAGTTAAGAATGTACTTATCTTTGTTGGTTTGCTTATTGTGTTGAATAGCAGTTGCATGAAACTGAGATGTGTGTTATTTATAAAATAACTTTCGTGTACACTTACTTCTTTGTGAATACAGACAATGTTGGCGTGCAAAAGTCTGAAAATGTGGAGAACCATGATGACGAAGAACTTAGAGCAGCATTTGAGAGTTGGAAATCTAAAACCTATGCTTTGACGGTCCCTTTGAGAGTTGTTGCTCTACGCAACTCAATACCTCCTGTGTGGATTAAGGTCTAGATAGTATCTTGTTTTGCGTATTTCATTTATATTATATCATGTGTGTTTCTTCTCAACCTTCTTAGCTTATATTGCGTATCTCATTCATGTTACGTTGGTGTTGTAATTTTTCTCATTTTTGTCATGGCTCAGTGACTAAAGGGGAGCTTTTTTTTTTTTTTTTTTCTGGCTAGAAAAGCCACTTAACTTTTTTCAACTTTATATTTTGGTCTGAAGTGTTGCTCAAAGTCCAATACCAATTGTCACTAAAAGCCTACTGGGATCGAAATGAAAAGGTTTAAAAAGTTTGTATGGCTTATTGGCCCAAAAAAGATTTGGTGACTAAATTGAAAGAACGGGTTAAGATTGATTTGCTTTTGGGTTATTAAGTCTTTTTATCATTGTCGCTATCGTTTATAGTTTACTGATTGCCCCACAGAATTTCATACAATCTCAAGGAAAAAGAGCGAAATTACGTTTGGAATTTCGTGGACGTATTGAAGACATATTTTCTGAACTCTCTACGGCATTTAGCAAAGGAAATGTTGCTCCTAAATCTGCTGTTGCTGCTGATATTGTTTCTATGGGTGATTCCTGGCTCAGCTTTGCGGTTAATAAAGCTTTGATTGAGCCCATACAAGGGGTTGAGGAACAAGATTGGTTCCGTGGCCTAAGTGGCAAATGGAAGGTAAGAATACAATTTTAATTTCCTAATATCAGCTCCCCCCCCCCCCACCCCCCACCCCCCACACACAAAGGTCTTTTTGTGTGGTTAACTATAAAATGATTTAGTAATATAATTTAAATAGGATGGTCAATTATATAGTAAGAATAACAAAGGGTTTTTTAGAGAACCAGATAGTAGAGGACCATCTTTAAGGAAACATGATAATGGTATGGAATGAAGAAAACATGATAATGGTATGGAATGAAGATTATGTGAACACACAAATAATCACTACTCTCACTGATACAATGAGTGGCCAGGGCCTTATTAGAAAATTAGTTAGAGACCTAAACTTAATTAATAAGTAAGGGATAAACCTAGATAAATAAGGAATTTAATTAAATAAATCTGCTAACCTTATGTCTCCTGCTGGCTGGGACCCAAAAGGGAGACTCGTACACATCTTTCTCCCCCTCTTCGAAAAAGCTTGGCCTCGAGCTTGCTGGTTGAGTCGAGATGTCCCAAACTGTTTGAAGAGGTAATTCAAATAAATTCCTTTCTCGAGCATTGGTCTGGCTTGAAATCATGCCACATGAGTCGTCCCAAAGATTAAATACAACAACAAATATTGTTCAGTGACGAGATTAAAATTTTCTACTCCCGTAAAATCAATATGGAAAATTTCAGGGCCCAATGCTGCAAATAAATCAATTTTGGGGGCTGATCTGCAATTTTCCAAACTTTGCAGCACTTAAATAACTTGATGGGATATGCAAACACACAAGCAGAGGGAATGGAGCTATTATGGGGCTGAAGAGTCATGTTATAATTTGGGATTTGTATATAAGTTATTAGACTAGGAATTGTGTCGGGCCTGTTTGAAGGTTCATTGTGACAAAGGGGAAGGTGGGCGGGGTTCGCTGTGGCCTGGCAGCCGTCACAAGGCACAGATGGCAATCGCCATACGTGAGCGATGGTGGAGTGAGGTTTGACGTGGGGTTGGGCATGGATGAAAATAGCTACGCCACTCAGATTGGAGACTGCGGCGAGCCTTTCAGGCTGTTAGCGAAGGACGTCTGATTCCGACAATGGCGGAGGGGTAGCAAGGGTTTGGTTGGTAGTTCACGGGGTTTGAAGGGATAGGGCGCTAGTTTTGGACTGACCTCATTGCGGTAGTGGGTTGTTAGGGCTTTGGGGGTGTTCGCCGGATATCGAGAGGATCCGACAAAGTTATCCCGGAGGTCGTTGAGCGGTAGTGATGCTGGAAAGTGGCCCGGCAAAATGGCATTGAACCGGGGTTAGGGCCATAGGCCAAAAATGGTAGAGATAACGATCTTTGGTGGAGGCCCTCAAAGGCAATCGATAGATCTAGCAACGGGCCAATGCGGAGCACAACTTGTGTCGGGTGATTTGTGGTGGCGCCGGGAGGAAAGATTGGAACAAGTGGGGAACCATTAGGGCAGGGCATCAGGTTGCAGGCTGAGTGGCAGAAGTGGACACTGGGCGGCGAGGCCATGGATATTGGGGCAAAGGGATAAGGTTATTACCAAGGCTTGGATCAATGTTTAAAAAGGCGGTTGAGGCGTACGCGGTGAGGCGGGAAAAAACTGTCTCGAGGCTTAAGCCTCAGGGTTGAATTTGAGGCTTACGCCTCAATGCGCCTCGAGGCTTACGCCTCGATGCGCCTCACGCCTCTTTGCTGAGGCGCGAAAAAAAAAAATCTTTTTCTTCTTCCATCACGAAGTCTAGTTAAAGTTCTTCATTTTTCTAAAATTGCACTTAACTTAAAAAAAATGTTGTTATAATCTATTAACTCTTATTCTTTTTTTTTTGTTTTCAAATTGCACTTAACATATACTATTTACTATTGTAACTTGAAAGAAATTTTTAAAAAATAACCAATATGTGAATGAAACTTAAAAAACTGATTTTGTCAATTTGATTTTGCATTGATTAATTTATTGTCATATTATAAAATAACCAATGTGAATGAAACTAAAAAAATTGATTTGGTCAATTTGATTTTGCATTGATTAATTTATTGTCATATTATAAAATTAACAATATGTAAAAAAGTCATCTCGGGGAAACAAAAAAATGTTAAACTATATGACAAAGTCCTCAAAGATTTTTTTTGCAATTTTATTTTATATTTCTTTGTTACTTTATTTTTATGGCTTTATTAGTATTTTTTTAATATTATTTTGCTCCTTTTTTTATTTTTTATTTGTGAGGCTTACACCTCGCCTCGCTGAAGCCAAAATGCCTCGCCTCGCGCCTTTTTAAACGTTTTCTTGGATTTGGATCTGGGCCATGAGTTGGTTTAACCGCTTCCTCCACGCGGTTGGACTTCCTTGTCGGCATCCTTATTGGTCGAGATTACGGGTCAACGAACTGATTTAGCTTTGATGAACACACAAATAATCACTAATCTCTCATTAATATTGAATGAATACAATGAGTGGCTAAGGGCCTTATTATAGAGCAAATAACAGACTTAAACCTAATAACTAACTTAGGGATAATTCTAGATATATAAGCATTTTATTAAATCTAATAACATATAGATAATCTAACACATAATACTAAAATTAATAAATTAGAAAGATGATAAATCCATCTTTCTCTCTCCTTTTGGTCGGCCCCAAAGAGGGGACTCATACACATCAAAACCAGACCAAGGACTTCAACGTCTAACTTAGAAACTTGCCAAATATCTATATTAGCCTTAGCTTTGATTTTGCTTGTAATGTTTTTTGAATTTTCTCAGCAAGTAATACTTTTTTAATTTCCTCATCAAGTTCTTGGCATCGCTCTCTCTCTTGTTTGGCACTTTAAGTTTTTATATTATCTCCCATCACAACAATTAGATATTTCTAAAAGTTTCTTGGTGGTCAAGCCACTTGTACCATCGTATATTCTTTTATTACCATAAATAAAATTTCATGTACCATAAGAAAAAATTGGTCTACATTCAAGTGATTCTTGTACCTAATATTAAGTGTCCTGGGAATTATTTGTAATTTTGTGACGTAAAAGACGTCAAATGGGAACAAGAAAAGAGGACTCTCGTCTAAACTCTCTCAATTCAATATATCTCAAAATGGAAGAATGTCTCAATTGAATATTTATAGGAAGGAGGTTGCTTGACCTCTAAGCTAGCCAATAATAACCTTCCTTCTAAATACTAAACAATAGAAAAATACAATGAAATACTAAAAATAAAAGGACTAAAATGACAAAAATGATTATAAGGCCCTTATTCACATCACTCTCCCCCCTTGAAAGAGTTTGTCCTCGAACTCAAAAGGGAAGGCCTTCAGTGCCACCATCGAGGATAGTAATGAGAGTATTCTGGTGTGGAACCTCCGTCGTCTCCTCAAGATACTCAAGATCGCCCGAAGCTAGGAGAGAGTGACGTCGTGGAAGGGAGCAGTCCGATGCTATATGTCCAATCACTACACAATTGTAACATTTGAATGTTACCGGGTGAGTGGGTGCAGGAGGTGGAATCGTGGGCGTCAGAACAACTGAGGTAGGCGGGATCACAGGAGCAGTAGAAGTCACGGGTGCTGGAGGAGTTGGAGTGGAGCGTCCATGTGGTGGAGGGATAGTCTGATGGAATGACTCGACTTTAGTGGTGTACTTGACCGCCTTTGCAAAGGAGGCGACGTCACGTAAAGCGAGATTTCTCTGGAGATAACTCTGAAGGCTGTGGATATACCGACTACTTTGCTGCTCCTCACTCTCGCCGAGGCGGGCATGAGTACAAAGAAGATGAAAGCGCTCTGTGTAGTCTGAGACTGCAATGTCCTGTCGAAGAGAATGAACCCTAAAAAAGAGATCTCGCTCGTAAGTAGCGGGAACAAAAGCGGCCATTAACTATGCCCGAAGCTCGGCCCAAGACTGGATAGGAGGTTGACCCTCAAGAACACGACGCTGCTCCAAATCATTCCACTATACACTCGCGTAGTCCTGAAACTTGATGGCCATTAACAGAACACGCCGGCGACCCTTCAGTCGCATGTACTCAAATATCCTCTCCATGGCTGCAAGCCAGTCAACAACGGCATCGGGCTGTAAATGGCCATCGAACATCGGGACATCCACCCAAATATCACCTTCCAGACTCCTCAATAATAACTGAAGGGCTAAGTGTGTAATGGTGTCACCACCCTGTAGGAACGAGGCATCCTCAGGTCATCATCGCCTGGTGAAGGCCCATCAAGCTGTGCTCTCTGTGGCTGTCTCTGAGGCGGTGGATGATGAAGATCAGGAGCTGGTGGAGGTGGCTGTAAAGGGGCTGGTGGAGGAGGAATATAAGGTGGAAGGGACTCCCGTGGTGGGGAAGGAGGTGGAGCGGGGATTAATGACTGGCGGTAGGGGCAGTGGTCCATCTGGTGCCCCTTATGGTAGCACAACAAACAATGTCGCTCCGAGAGACACATACGGATTGATCTTCGGGCCCAAAGATTCAAAAGGGGACACATTGGTGCGCCACTCAGTGGGAGGGGGAGGCTCGATCTTTGGCGCGGAGTGGGGTCGAGGTGATGGTAGGCCATTATGAAGCACGGATGCGACACAGTGCGGGTGCGGCGACACAGTGTGGGTGCGGTAGGGGCGAGGGTGGCCAGTGGTGGTTGTTGGTGGAGGAAGTCACGCGTCGATTTCATCCATTCGGGCCATCAATCGGTGATGACCTCTACGAGACGCTCGTTAGGAGTTTCCACGAGGGTTTGCACCTTTCTTGAACCCATCTTGACGTTGTTTACGAGTTTTTGTTTTTTTACAACAACAGAACCGACTAGGCTCTGATACCAATTGACGTAAATGACGTCAAATTGGAACAAGAAATGAGGACTCTTGTCTAAACTCTCTCAATTCAATATATCTCAAAATGAAAAAATGCCTTAAATGAGTATTTATAGGAAGGAGGTTGCTTGCCCTCTAAACTCACAATCTAATTATAATTACGTCCCTAGGAACCAATAACGACCTTCCTTCTTCTAAATACTAAACAAAAGAAAAATTCAATGAAATACTAAAAATAAGAGAGACTAAATGACAAAAATGATTACAAGGCCTTATTCACATCATTTTGTTATTTTTATTTTCATGTTTTATTAGGTTATCTGTTGTTATATTTGGTTAGAGGGTGTCATTGCCTTTTAATGTATTTAGTGTGCCCTCTTTAGTCTTTTTACACTTTAGGGTTATTTTAGCTAGCAAGATATCCCCGCCTATAAATAAGGCCCTTGGCCACTATTTGTAATCACTTACTTTTGAGATGAATATATTTTAGAGGGAGAAATTAGGTCACATTGGCCTTTAAACAAAGTTGTTGTGAAAATTGTTTTTGCTTACATCAATTCAATTTGGTATCAAAGCCGCGTTCGCTCCTCATGCGGTCGCCAAGGTTGATGTGATGGGCAAGGCTTAGAGGAACTGGTGATCTAATCTACTCCAAATCCGAACCTCGACGCCAGCGATCAAGCGGTACGACCCCATTTTCCATCCCTAAAACCTAGATATGATGCTACAAGCCTCGAATTTGCTATCAACCACCCTAAACGATACACTACACCCACTTCTACTCTCAAATCTGCTACATCTCCCACAACCCTCGCTGGCTACCCCCGCCAACTCACTGTCATACCACAACCCCACGTCATCAACCCAAAGCCTTTAAACTCATTCGAACACCCTAGATTTGAACATGGAAAAACCTAGATCTTAACACTTTTGCTACCGATCTGGAGTCACTGGCTTTCCTTGACCGTCGTGATGCTCATGAAATTATCTCCTGATGGAAACAAGCCCCACCAGAGTTCTTGTGGCCGAAAGGAGCCACGGCCAACTTCGATTCTGATTGTAGCAATGGTGCAAAAACCCTAGTTTGGAGCAACCTTTGAGGCCGATGATTGTTGGGGCCACTTCGTTCATCACCGGCCATGTCAACTGGAGTTGATTGGCGTCCAATAAGGCTCCGATGAGCATTTCGACGGAGGGACTTTTGGAGCAGCTACTTCTAGGGTTTGGGAAAGCAGTTCTGTTCCTTCAGCCTAATTTTTGAGATAAAGCCCCAAAATACCCCTTTCCCTTTGTGTTTATAATTCTTGTCTTCAATTTAACTACATCCCCTTATGTACCGCAATTCAGGGTCACACGACCTGAAATATGGTGGGTTCTTGATTTGAAATATGGTGGGTTCTCGATCCGGATCTCCAAAAATAGCGTTCCCAAATTCAATACTGGCTACTTTAGTTGTTATTAGTTACATAACAACTTTTGACTTATATTATAAAATTAATAGGAATAAAAAAGACTTCTGAACCAATATATACATTGGAATTTCTTTGATATTTTCTTTGAGGACTACTGGAATACCCGTACCAGGTTTAGGGATTTGGACTTATTTGATCTTGGAGACTTTCCTATCTTTGGGAAGGAAGATGATGGGTTCTGTGTTGGCGATTTCTTCGTCATCTTTTTGGAGATTGGTTAGATGACTCTAACAAATTGTCGGGAAGTGGGGTCGTTTGGCATTGTTGATTTCTTCTCATTTTTTAGGAGTGGAGATGATTTCACTGTTGTTGATGTGGTTATTCTGAGGTTGAGTTGTTGTCTTGGGTTGATTCCGATTATATGGATCCATTCTACGTGGGGTTCAAGGAGCGTTTGGAGACCGAGTTTTTGAGTCTGACCTTGAGGGTGCTCATCACGGGGTCTCGGACCTCACCGTTTTTGTATTGGCTTTCTCTGTGACAAGCTTCGGGGCCGAGTTTATGTTTGTCGGCCAATACTGAGATTTCTGATTAGTCGGAGGTTTTCGTGGACGGCTTCACTCCTCAGTTGGGGAGAATGATGGTGCTTGCATGCTTCAGACGGTCACCTCTGCCACTGCCACTTTCACGCTCGTAGGCGAAATTTTCTAAGTTGGGGAGAGTGATGTGTTCCTGGAATTATTCTAATTTTGTTATTTTTATTTTCATGTTTTATTAGGTTACTAGTTGCTATATTATGTTAGATTGTAGCATTGCCTTTTAATGTCTTAATTGTGTCCTTTTTAGTTTTTTTTACGCTTTAGGGTTATCTTGGATATAAAGATATCCCCACCTATAAATAAGGACCTTGGTCACTATTTGTAATTACTGACTTTGAGATGAATATATTTAGATAGAGAAACTAGGCCATTGGGCTCTAAACAAATTTGTTGTAGAAATGCTTCTACTTACATCATAATATAATCAGTTGACTTGTATACAGCTATTTATGTAATCCTTTGGCCAAAAAAAAAAAAACTATATATGTAAACCAAAACTTTTAGTCGAAACTAATAACAAATCCAACTGCATTACACCTACAAGCTTCCGGAGCATATATTTGAAAGTCTTCTTAAATGTTAAAAGATTTTTTTTTTTTACTTAAATACGTCCATAATTGTCCGGTTTTGAGTTTAGTACCTTTTACAAATTGACTTTGGTACCCTTTTCGTTAAATGTCTGTTAGACTTAATAGTCGCGTGTAGGGGTGGTAATTTTAGACACGACACGATAACACGACACGACACGACACGACACGACACGACACGAAATTGACTTGAAATTAACACGACTCGTTGTGTTCATGTTCGTGTTCGTGTTTTTTAACACGAAGTCGTGTCATGTTCGGGTCAAAATTATGAGTCGTGTTAGTCGTGTTATTGTGTATTGTCTTGTTAATCGTGTTTTTATGTGTGGTTATCGTGTCTATTTATGCTTAATTTATTGTAAAATTTAAGAAATCGTCTTATTCATGTCGTGTCGTGTTGTGTCATGTTCCATCTAGGTCGTGTTCGTGTCAACTAAAAAAAACACGAATACGTGTCGTGTTCGTGTTCGAAAAACCCTTGTCGTGTCGGCCCGAAACATGACCCAAAAACACGAATTGCCACCCTTAGTCGTGTGCAAGGCACATGACCAGTGAACAAATAGATTGATTTAAAAATTATGAAAACAAAGTAAAAAGGGTAAAAAAGTAAAAACAAACACCAAATAAAACAAAATGAAGAAAAACGGAAAATAAAAAATTTGTCACTAACTCTCTCTCTCTCTCTCTCTCTCTCTCTCACACACACACACACACACATACACACACAGCATCGTCCCAACCCCTAGCCACCCTCAATGGCCCTTCCCCGACCACCACCAAAAACCACATGCCAACACCCATCACGCCGCCAACACCCCTCTCCTTACAGCTTCACTGGAAGCAACTATCTCCCTCCTCGCCCCACCGAACCACGACCTACCCCCACTTCCTTCTCCGGCAACCGCCAACCACCAAACAAAACCCTAAAACCAGCCCTAATTGTAAAATGGAATCCAACCCAAAATTAATTTCAAATTTCAGAGACCTAGATTTAGTTTTTTCATGTTTTGCTTTGTAGTAGATTTTAAAGATTCACACAGAATCTCTCTCGGATTAAAATCTCTCTCCATATATAAGATTATATCCATAGTGGTGGGTTTCTTTTGGATTGTAAGGGGGTCGATTTAAATAAATCAATGGTGGTAGAGGGCGGGATGCGGTTGGACGGTGGTGGCATGTGATTTTTGGTGGTGGGGGAAGAGGCGTGGGGGGTGGCCGCGGGTTGGGGACGACAGGGTGTAATAGATATTTCATTGTCTGTTTTTTTGCTGTTTGTTTTTTACCCTTTTATTTTGTTTTCTTAATTTTAAATCAATTTATTTTTTAACTAGTCATGTGCCTTGCACATGAACAGACATTTAACAGAAAAGGTACCAAACTCAAAGTTAATTTGTTAAAGGTATTAAACTTAAAACCAGGTAATTATGGACGTATTTAAGTTAAAAACACACACGCACACACAAACACACACACACACACACACACACACACACACACACACACACATATATATATATATATATATATATATATATATATATATATATCAAATTCTTGATAGCAAAGGTTTTCACAGTGGATGCTTATAAATACTCATGGTTCTATCATGTGTGTTGAGTTGTTGCATTTTATTGTACTGGAAATTTTTATCTGGTTATCAATGTTAATACTCTTCTGTTTGGGATAGCTGTTTTACTTCTAAAATAATCTCAGGTGTATTTACGCAGGAATAGTGAGGGGAAATTTGATTCTGAAGGTAGAATATATGCTGCTCCGTATCGATGGGGAAGCATGGTGATAGCTTATAAGAAAAGCAAGTTTAAAAAGTACAAGTTGGTCCCTATAGAGGTAATTTTTCAAAAAATTAAGAACATATCTACTGTAGTCACATATCAAAATCAAAACCGAGAGCAGTGGACAACGATGATTAAGCGCATATTGTTCTTTTACACCTCTTTCTGCCACCTGCTTGATATTTTGATGGGCCTATTGTGAACAAGAATGATTTCTGGAAATATGTATGTTATATTCGCAATAAATATTACTATGCGGAGTAAATGAATTGCACTTGTAGGACTGGGCAGATCTTTGGCGGCCTGAACTGGCCGGAAGGATTTCAATGATTGATTCTCCCAGAGAAGTTGTCGGTGCTGTTTTGAAGTATATGGGGGCTTCATACAATACAAACGACATCGACTCTCAAGTTGCTGGTGGTAGAAACGCCGTACAGCAGAATCTCCAACTGCTTGGAAAACAGGTATATATATATATATATATATACACACACAAACATACTATATTGTATTGAAAACAGTATTCTCACATGTTGGTCAAGACATCCAAAGAGGTGCAATGGGTTTAGAATCAGGGCCGGCCTTGAGGGGAGGCCACCTCGGGACCTGAATTTTGAGAATTTTTAGGTCCCCAATTTTTTTTTTCCTGTTTTGAAAAAAGAGTAATTGTGAAGGTTGTCATATTTAAAAGATATTTAAGTGTTTGAAAACTGACATAGTAAGTGTAAAACCTGTCATAACAAGTGTTAAAACCGGTGTCTTAAATATCTTTTTATTTTTATATTTTTTTGGCAATTTGAATTTAGTATAGAGTCCCCATTTTAAAGGTTTGGATCGGGCCTCCCATCCCTCAGGGCCTGCCCTGCTTAGGATTGAATTATTATGCTGAATAGTGAATATCGTACCTAAAAGAAGGGAACTGTGGGTGGGGTGGACAAGATTTTTGAAGATTGGTGATCGTATATAGGAGATCAAAGCAATAAGTAAAAAGGATTTAGAATAAAAATATTCAATGGATTTAAGATGAAAAGGGTAAAATTATAAAGACCTCCCCTCTTTTTAGGTACAGTTAAGGGTTACTTTCCCTCTTGTTTTAAACAATTCTCGCTTCCCCTCTTCTTTCCAAATTTGCACACTCAATACTCTTCACTATCTATTCAAGAGGGGAAGCGAGTGTAATATTATAACAAGAGTAGTGATACACTTACCTACACTTAGTACCGAAAAATTACCGAAAGTGCTTTACATGTGTTGTACCATGGTGGGACCCACATCAATGGTACAACACATCTAAAGCACTTTCGGTAATTTTTCGGTACTAGTTATAGGTACATATAACATTTTCCTTGTAACAATAGGCGAGGTTAGTGTATATTTTAAACAATAAGGGATACATCTGTAATTATGCCTAATAAGAAGGGAGGATCGCGTAATATACCAAATAGAAAAGGTTGAACTTGTATTAGTCGGGAATTTTACCGAGTCAGGCTAACTTGGTACAATAATAGAAAATTGCAACAACATGCGTGCGTTAAGTCAACACTTGGGATGTTAATATCTCTCTCTTGAAATCTTTAACCAACACTTGGGTCTTGTATATTGAATACACATTTTACTCGGTTTGTAGTTTTTTATTTATTACTGTTTAACAACTGAATTCATGGGTTTTCTATAGGTTCGACTATTTGACAGTGCGCAGTATCTAAAAGCATTTAGCATTGGAGATGTATGGGTGGCGGTTGGATGGAGTAGTGATATCATTCCTGCTGCCAAACGCTTGTCCGATGTTGCGGTAATTGTTCCAAAATCTGGAGCTAGTTTATGGGCTGATTTGTGGGTATGTCCTCAATCTTATCATATAAGATTCTCTAGTACTCCATCCCAAATTAGGAGTTCGCATTTTTTTTACATACTCAATCAATGGCCAAGATCAACTCTTGTTTACTATTGTGTGTTTTGTTGATTATGTCCAAAAAAGGAAAGTAGACAATTAATTGGGACAACCCGGAAAAGAATAGTTGACTCTTAATACGGGCAAAGGGAGCATATTCATTATTCTATATTTGAGTCTTGATATTTAAAAGTTGAAAATGTATAAATATTGTCCGGATCTCAAGTGGACCTAAAAACAAAACTCCCCTTTTGTGGGTAAAAAGAATTGAGTTTTTTCATCAAATTTGGTGGTCTCTTAACTATTTATCAAAAGTTCAATTTTGCATTTCAGCTACTTACGAATTGATTTTTTTTTGATGAAGTTTGATAAAGTGATCTCATCATGCACATCATCTTTCACCAAATTTGGTTAAAGAATTCATTTATTTGTCACCCGAAAGGGGGAGGTCCCTTTTCTTTGGTTGTCCTTTTCGGTTAGTCTAGGATTCAGGATTATGTTTATTATATATATATATATATATATTATAAAATAAATAAATTGCATTTTGACTCCTATATAATGCATTCAGGCATTGCTGGGATGTGGAATTGTTTAGGTACTCATTCAAAATGTATTTTGTTACATTTTTCTTCCTGTCCCTCAAAGCTTAGGTCAGAACGGACTTCAGTTCCCAAAGTTTTCTGTCATTCTTCTTAAACCCGACATTTATATGTAATTAGACTTCCATCCTTACTATGCTACCTATAGTTGGCCATTGGCAATGATATTATGGTCATTATGTAGTATGAAATTTCATATTGGTGCCTCTACACTCATAGGAGTAGTATATATATATTTTCAGGCAATACCAGCTGCCTCGAGACTTGTGACAAATCGAATTGGAGGGCGAGTGAGAGGGCCATCTCCTCTAGTGCATCAGTGGATAGAGTTTTGTTTGCAAGCCGAAAGAGCGTTGCCTTTCAAGCAAGAGGTAATCCCAGGCTCGTCACCGTCGGCCCTTGAAAACGGCCCGATCAAAGTTTCTGATGGGCTCGGAAAAAATAAGCCAAAGCTCGACACAAATCTTATTGCCGGAGTACCACCACCCGAAATCTTGGAAAAGTGCGAGTTTTTGGAGCCGTTATCGGATGACACGTTGTCAGATTATTGTTGGCTTATAGACAGTGTATCGAAATCTAGTCCTGGTTTGGTATCGAGAGCATGGAATCATGTATCGTTAGGGGTTCAAAATATTTTGGCTCAAGTTAGAGCATGAAATGAGTATTATTTTTCTAAGTAACCAAATGAGTTGCTTTCAATTTTTTTTTGCTTACATTAATTAATACACGATCAAGTCATTTTAGCAGGATGGAAATGTAAAATTACTGCTTCTCCAGATGTGAGTTAAAATCGGAACGGTTTGTCGTATATATGATGACTAATAGTCCCTCCGTCCCAAATTAATAGTCGTGTTTTTCATTTTAGTCCGTACCAATATAAAACCAGGTGAGATTACATTCGAACAGTATTCATAAGAGAACAATGATTCAAGTGTATGTCTTGCATTTGAAGGTATTCACCATATATAGGAGGAAAAATTCGGAAAGTAATTTTTTTCTTAAAATGTCACTTCCAAACGGTAATTAATTTGGGAAGGATGAATTATGTTGTAAGTTAGAAATTGGAATGAACAAAAACAAGATTAACTAAGAATTGAACAAGGCGTTGTAGAGTTCAATTAGAACATGTAATTGAGTTTTCCATGAAACTGAAAAAATATGGTGTTGTGCTATGCTGTTTGAAAACTTGGGATATTTTGATACCCCTCAGATAATGTTTTAGACATAACCTCTTACAAGATGAAACTTTAAGCATACCCCTACCCCTACAAGTTGAATATTTAGACATAAATTCAGATTCTCATACCATTGGTATTCTGTTAAAAAGTAATCTAATGCCTTATTAAAATTAACCCCGTGTGTTCTATGGACCAAAATGCCCTATGAGCATTTATAAAATTAAAAAGGGTTACGTTGACTTCGTTACATATTTTGGCCGTTACTAACAAAAAAAATGTGCGTTATTTTACTAAATAGTTAGTGCACAAGTGCGTTGCACGTGTGACTTAGCTTTAAAAATAATTAGGTTTTATGAAAACCATCTCCAAATTGTGGACAATTCATGCCCTCTATCTCATTGAAAGTTAGCCCACTATTTCTACCATTTGACCCCCTACAAGATTCCTCATCTGATGATGACATACCCTTAAGTTCATTCGAGGGGGAATATTAAGTGTCAAAGTTTTATGAGGCGTGCATTGAAACATTACCAACCTCACATTAATTTCCTACATGCTTATCTTTAACTCCCTCTCCTTTATCTACTCCATATCCATTGCGTTTAACCCTCGGATCTTTATCTACCCCTTGCCTTTATCAACTTTCTTTTCTATATCAACCCTATCACCTTCATCACTATCACTCTCGAAGCTCACCATATCAGCTGTGTGATCATCAGAACTTGCATCATAAAACAAGTCCTCGCTGTCATACTCTTCTAAATAAGATGTACCTCCAAGTGGTTCATCTTCATCAACTTCAAAACATCATCCACTTCTGCATCTTCATTCACTTCTGTATCATCCATGTGTTCAATGAATACTTGGGCAATTTTCTTAGAGTTTACATACAACTTTAAGTTAATGGCGTCTACATCATTAGTTATAGGCTTAAGTGCTTGTAACACGTTATTACCACTCAACAAATAATGGATAATGCAATTAGATGTATAACCGAACTCCTCCAACATTAGCTCATTATTTGACATTTCATCAACATGGTAAAAGTCTACATATGACACACTCCCGCCTCATAAATCTCATCAGCGCATAACTCTAGGTTTCCACCATGGTGTATCTTAATTGTAAAGTACCCAAATGCTTTTTCTACAAAAAACAAAGAAGATAAGGATTAATTTATTGAATCGATCCAAATCACGTCAGCAGCCATAAAAGTACAAGGAATAATAAAATGCAAATAATTCCACTAGAGGACAACAAACTAATAGTTAAAAAAATGTGTTGTTTCTTTCAATTGGAAAAAAAGCAGACCAAATAGTGAAATAAAAATCCTTGAAAGTATATAAAGGTCTTTGCTTTGGGATTTAATCAACATGCAATATAAATAACACTAAAAAATTCAAATTTGAATATAGTTAGAAACCCTAGATGGGATTTAAAGTTTATAAACGTCTTTACTTTTGGATTTGATCAACATGCAATATAAATAACATGAAAAAAAATTAAATTTGAACACAGCTAAAGACCCTAGATGGTATTTAAAAGTATATAAACTTTACTTTGGGATTTGATCAACACACAACATAAATAATAGTAAAATAAACATATTTTAACTTGATTTTTACCAAAAAGTGTCGCTTCAATATTATGTTCTTCATCAAACAACCCTTCTCGTATTTCTCATGCCATTTTCTTCAAGCAAACACTTGATTGTGTTGTTTTCCACAAGAACTGTAGATCACCAACAAAAATTAACAGCTAATTATTGGAATTTGTCTGGGATTATAATAGGGTTAAGAGAGACAAAGAGAATTCAAAGAAAGAGTTTAGAGAGAGAGGGTAAATGTAAATGCAAACGGTTATAAATGTTAAAAGATAAAAAAAGTGATGCTTAAAAGTCACATGGGGGACATGTGAATACTTTTTGTACACAAAAGTCACACCATCAGCTTTTTATGTCAACTTGTAGTGTCAGTGGAAGTATGGGGGGTTAAGTACATAAACTTGAAGATAAGGTGGTGAAGAGTGTGTGTGTGTGTATTGGGGGGGGGGGGGGGGGGGTTGGTGTTAGGGGGACGAAGTGTAATTCATCCTATTTTATTCATATACGTGTGGATACCTGCATGTTAAGGTAAGATACTTAGCAAATGTAAACGCAATATCAAACGAGTTTGCTATTCTCCAATGGTATCAAACACACTTATTTAATTAGGTGTCTAAATTTGAAAAACCAAATTCAATTTTAATTTAGCCCCTATGCATGCATCTAAGTGTCATAAAGCATTGAATCATTAAAATCATACATATAAAATAAAGACGACAGATTCAGAAAAAAATTCCCTTTCGTGTAAAACCTTTTTAACACTTTGAAAACTTTACAAGACCATTGACTTACATACAATCCGATAATCACCCACAAGTGTAACGTACGGTGCCTTCGTCAAACCTTCAAACCTACGAGTGACAGCGAAAACCCCGCAGGTGTCGGTTCGTTGTCTTCGGCTCGTCCACACGCAGATATCTACGCTCGGTATCCACCGATCAGATATGGAGATCCCTTCTTCACAGAGGTTGAACAATAACAAGGTTGTTCTTTGGGTTCCAAAAGATTCACAAAAGTAATTGGAAAATTTACGTGTGAATCGAAAAGATGTTTGGGACATCAAAAAAACGAAGTCTTGTTGTGTTTGAACTCTCAAAAACGTTTTCTCAAAGACTTACCAAAATACACCTTTATAGAAAATTTAAGAAAACTGAGTCGGTGGAAAAATCTGCAGTGAATCGGTCCTGGGAGGCAGCATCGGATTGGCCCGGTCAAATCGAATCGGTTCGTTTTCCCTTAAATCGGATCAGTTCGATTTCCCTTGAAATCGGATTGGTTCAGTATCCCAATTTATGCAGAAAATCGTAAGGCACCTGACCGGTTTGTTTTTACTTTATATCGGATCGGTCCGGTCCGAAAAAAATAAATTTATTTTTCTAAAATTGCCTCGGTTGTTTATAAAAATAATATATACAAATTTTCCAATATTTAAAATGAAATATTAAGGAACTTAAAATCCAACCTTACCAAAGTTCATCTCGTCGAGGCTTAAATTTTGAAGAACCTTGATTATTCGGATCCGTCTTGACGTGAATGTGAGCTTGAACTTCAATGACGGTGTAGCGGTATACAACATACTAAATGATAATGGACAAAAATGTCCTTACAAATCTCCCCCTATGTCTATGCCGATACAAAATAAAAATATCCGAATTATCAATCAAAATATGACCTATACAAATCTACCCTCCCATGAACCCAAAACTGAAAAGGTAAATGATAAGTATTCATCTTTATGCTTCAAATCTTCAACATCAAATTTCAAAGCTTTTCTCATCAGGGTGTGCAAATATTGATCATCAATTTGTACCTACACACATGAGACAAAACAAAACCACGTGACGTATCGAGTTTGAAATGATATAAGCATATAAACAACAAAGTATAATCAAATCTCCCCCATACTAAAACAGACTCCCCCATAATATCATAATTCATTTTTCTCCCCCATAATATCATAATTCGTTCTCCCCCTTTTATTTGATCGAAATAGACAAGGAAAAGAATAAACCAAACATCAAAACCGGGGTGTTACGTGAAATAAAATAAGGCATCATGAATATGACAAACGTGCTCAATGCAATGACATGCTAAAAAATCTTCACAAACTATTTTTAATTTTTCACTTTTTTTTTCATACAAAAACTAAAAAAAAACTCACACCATAAATTTACACTAAGACAACTAAATCGTGGATATAGAATGCATGTGTGTGAACATATTCGATAGGAAAATCAACTCAATCATGTCATGTGTGCATGATTCATAAGTGTACCCCTAACGAATAAACATCAAAATAATCCTTAGGTGTAAAATTGTTGAATTTAGATGACATCGTCTTAATCATATCAACAAATCAAAGTATAAATGATTTTCACACTAATAACGTCCGAAACTATGTAATGCTTTTTCATGACTTTCAAGGACGTGCAAACCGTTATAAATCCATCCAAACTCCCTCATTAAAAGATAATGCTTTTTATTTTTTCTTATGAGGTGATGAAACTAAAAACTATTGGTCCATTTTTGGCATATATTTCTTTTTATTTTCTTTAAATTTTTGGGGTCTTTTAAACCTCATTGGACCCCGGATAATTTTCAATTCCTCACTTTTTTTGGTTCATTTAAACGGTGACTTTATCGCAAAGAAAAAAAATAAAATACCTTTCTCAGCCCTTTTTCGTTTTTCAAAATAAATCACACAAACTCACAAACGGTTTATATCATGCACTACTTTTTGTCAAGTTTTATCGCATTTGGTTTGTTGTATAGACATAATTGAGATGGAAACAATCAACCAATACGTGATAGACAAGCACAAAAGTCAAACAAATCCGTTCATGTGTGCAATAAAGGACAAATGAGTCAAACATGTAGGTAGCAATATTGTATATCATCTCAAAGACTCCAAACTTTGTAAAAGCACATGAATGACACAACATATTGTCTCAAAGCACTACCAAATAGTCACATGAATATGTCATGAAGTTATGACTTGGTCATCCTAAATGCCAATTCATATAAAGTGCAAAACAAAATACAAAACTCTTTTTTGGAATTTTCAAAATATTTTTCTCAAGAAACGAAAATCTTTTTATATTTTTCCAAATTTTTATCAAAATAAATCTTTTTGTGTTCTCAAAAAATATATCAAAATGGAAACTATAAAAACTGAAATGTTACATACTAGCAATAGGCAAAAAAATGTCATCATGTAAAATATTCTATGCTAGCAAATAGTCTAAACCTCATCCAGTAGATGCGGAGGAGTTTTCCAAAGATGGTGACATCCTATGAAAAATTTCCATTAAATCATGTGAGGCCTTGACCAAAAACTTTACTTGCTCCCGAATATGTGCAAACTCTCTATCATTATTGGGTGCATGTGTGCCAACATGTGTAGGAGCAAAGCGTGACACATAACCCAATTTAAAGCAGAATTCCCTAAGGTGTCCTTTCTTTTTGCAATGTGAGAAAACATAAACCGGCATAGGAACACCTTTCTCAAAAACTCTAGGATGTGTTCTCCTAACGAGGATGGGACGCCTAGGTAGGTTAGGGTGAGAACCATGTGAATCTATCACTAAAGTGGAAACCGGCTTGGGTGCAACAAAATAAGTGGATACACTGCCATGACCTTTTCCTAAACTATCACCACCGCCCAAAATGGGATTGAGAACCGTCTTTTCAACTTTCTTAAATGCGTTCTCTAAAGGGACTTTGACCTCCCGGGCACGTTCGAGATCACTCTCGAGTTAGGTTACACGTGTCGTCAGACTAGACACTGTGTCGGTCAAATCACACTTTTCCATCCTTAAAACTTCTTTCTCTCTCTCCAAATCTAAAACTCGATGACCTAAATCCTTATTATACTTCTTCGTTTTCAAGGTCTCGCCGTATAAATCTCTAAAGACTTTTTGGAGCTCACTTTCATCTCCATTCTTAAACTCGCTCTCATCTCCACTAGAAACACTCGAGTCATCACCGTCGCTCTCATGAACACAATCATCGTGGGACAAAGTGGGTGTGCTCATACGACTCGAAAAATCTACACACATCCTATGTGCTAAAATTTTAACGGACTCATATCCCTCATCTTTATCATCTCCCTCACTATCACTAGGTGTGGCGGGCATGACAGTTTCTTTGCCGTTTCTCCTTATCCTAGTAGGACACTCTTTAGCTATGTGCCCTCTACCCTCACACTCAAAGCACTTGATCTCATCCACCTTATCACTTTCTTTGGCCTCCTCTTTCTTTTTATTTTTCTCAAAAGATCTCTTTTTATTAAATAATTTTCTTTAGACATTGTGAGAATTTTTTTAAAATTTTCCTCAAGTAAGGCCATGTCAAAATCAGACTCGTCCTCAGACTCGGACTCGCATAAACTCACTTTCTTTTTCTTATCTCTCTTTCTCGAAACATCCTCACTTGATCTCGACTGTGACCTAAGTGCAAACCCTTTATCTTTAGGTTTGACAGTTTAGGGAAACATATCTAACTCGTAAATCTGAAGATCACCTACAAACTCTTCTAACTTAAGTGTGCTCAAATTTTCCATCGAGTTTAAAACAGTGACTTTCGGAATAAAACGTTTTGGAAGAGGTCTCAAAATCTTTTTCACAACTCGCGTGCTATCAATTACCTCACCCAAATTAAAACTAGTGTTGGCAATGTCTAATAAACGTGCATAAAACTCATCAAAAGTCTCGGACTAACATAGTCATGGTCTTAAATTGGGTGGCTAGATTTTACAATTTTGATTCTTTAACAGCGGTTGTACCTTCGTGTGTCAATTTTAAAACATCACATGCCTCTTTAGACATGGTGCACGTAATAATATGGCAAAATTCTTTGGAAGTGACAGCTCTAGAAATAGCACTCAAACCGCGGGAATTAAAGTTAGACAATTTATAATCGTCTTCAGTCCAGTTCGACACAGGTCTTAAAGAGGTGACATTATCAACAATCACGGTAGGAGCAGTCCAACCATTTTCAACCAATAACCAAACTCGCTCATCTATGGCTTTTAAAATAGATTTCACGCCTGCTTTCCAATGGGCATAATTATCGCCGTCAAAGATGGGCACCCGATTATATAAGTGATCCACTAAAAAATTTGTGACAAAATCATTTTTTAAAAAAAGGATTGATATCATAATTTTTTTTGTGAAAAATAGGAATTCACAATAAAATAGTGAAACCCGCTCGGATACCAATCTATAAACGCAATATTAACCGAGTTTGCAATTCTCCAATGGTATTAACCACACTTATTTAATTAGGTGTCTAAATTTGAACAAACCAACTTCAATTTTAATTCAGCCCCTATGCATGTATTTAAGTGTCATAAAGCATTAAATCATTCAAATCATGCATATAAAACAAAGACGATAGATTCAAGAAAAAACCCCTTTCGGGTAAAACCTTTTTAACACTTTGAAAAGTTTATAAGACCATTGACTTACATACAACCTGATAATCTCCCACAAGTGCAACGCACGGTGTCTTCGTTAAACCTTCAAAGCTACGAGTGACAACAAAAAACCCGCAGGTGTCGGTTCGTTGTCTTTGACTCGTCCACATGCAGAGATCTACGTTCAGTGTCTACCAATCAGATATGGAGATGCCTTCTCCATAGAGGTTGAACAATAGCACGGTTGTTCTTTGGGTCCAAAAGATTCACAAAAGTATTTGGGAATTTTACGTGTGAATAGAAAAGATGTTTGGGACATCAAGAAAACAAAGTCTTGTTTTGTTTAAACTCTAAAAAATGTTTTCTCAAAAACTTACCAAAATACACCACCGAAATACCCTTTTATAGAAAATTTAAGAAAACTGAGTCGGTGGAAAAATCTGCAGTGAATCGATCCAGGAAGGAAGAATCGGATCGGTTTATTTTTCCTTAAAATCGAATCGGTTCGGTATCCCCATATATATAAAAAATCGTAAAGTGTCAGACTGATTCGTTTTTACTTTATACCGGATCGGCCCGGTTCGAAAAAATAAATTTTATTTTTCTAAAATTACCTTGGTTGTTTATAAAAACAATATATAAAAATTTTCCAATACTTAAAATGAAATATTAAGGAACTTAAAGCCTAACCTTACCAAAGTTAATCTCGTCGAGGCTTGAATGTTGAAGAACCTTGATTATTCGGATCCGTCTTAACGTGAATGTGAGCTTGAACTTCAATGACGGTGTAGCGGTATACGACATACTAAATGGTAATGGACAAAAATGTCCTTACAGTAGATACAATGGGGCACTTTGCAAAATCGAATAAGTTTATTTTGTAATTTAACAAAACTTGTCTAAGATAAAGTATTTTTTTCTTCATAAACCAAACAAAACATTGTCATTTGTCCCATTGTAGATTACAACAAAAAATCAAAAACTAAAAGGACTTATCTCTATGATTCAATAGTGTTGAACTTTGCATGTACTTAAACAATCATTGAACATTTATGATGAATATAAATTTTAATTTTAAATATTTATACAATTGCATTGACTTAAATATTATCTGGTAATATTATTCGTAGAGTTGTTAAATTTTATACGTATATAATCATGTCATATTACTAGTTTATTACCATATCCCAGTTATATTGTACCTTTTTAAAGTTTTATTGAATCCACTTCCTTATTTTATTAGATACAATACACTTATCCTTTGTTTCTTAACTTAATTGTCCTAGTTAGATGTTTATATACATGTGGATATATGCCTATGCATAAAAATTAGGGGTTTTGTTCGTGAATATCTCAATAATATGGGATTTTAGACTTTAGCTATTTTTTCTAATTTTTTAAAATTATCATTTATTTTAAACGATCACATGCTTCGACCGTTGACTTAAAGTCTTATAGTCTAACATAAAAACAAAGGTACCATGGTAAAAAGTATAGTTTAAATGTTCATATTATGAAGGTATGCGAATAAAAAAGGAATATACATTGTGGATGTAACTAATCCGTTTATCTTAACATGGTGGAAACCCAAAATTATTGCTTAGGCCAAAGCTTGGTTAAAATGGTGGTAGGGGTTCATTAAAAAGCATTATGTTACATCGAACTCCATTTTCATAAATGAATAATATTTTATAACATTTTCAATTTATTTATTATTTTATAGATCTCCCTTCACATGGGTCCTTCAACAAAGTTCATACAATGCCAACCTGGAAAATTACAATTCTTGAAATATTACGATGAGGGAAAATTTTAAAAGGTAGTTGGAGGTCTCAAAGTATGTGAATGAAGGCACTACAAAAGTTCAATTAGGTCAACTTTAAATTACAACTCTAAATATAAACTAAAGTGTAAACAATACATTATATAATTCTAACTTCACACTTATGAAATGTATGGAGAACAAACTCAGTTGAAAAATAAAACTATATAGAAAACATTTACTTTCTGGGTGGACAATGGCAAAAAAATACATTATGAATATATTAGAAAAATTTAATTCGTCTCGCCATTTGATTTGTCCATATATATCACCATCCTTTAGCTAGATGAGCATTAAGGGCAGCCCAATAATGAATCCATAATACCACATAAGTTTTTTACGCATTTTTGCTAAAGGCCACCATTTGGTATAAATACTTTTTGCTCACTCAACTTGGAACCCATCACCATTTTTCCTCTTAAACCTTTTTCCCCTCAAACTGTTCTCTCTCTCAAACCCTTTTCTCTTCAAACCCTACACAAACTTCACCATTTAACTACCCCAAATCTTCACGTTAGAACTCAGGATAGTAATTAACAATATTGAAACTAGTTTTTCAACCATTTTTGTACCATATTTATCCACCAATGTTACCATAATAACCATATTGAAGCTACAACACAACATGGAACAGTAATGAAAATAGCCAAAGTAATTAGTTTAAGGTAATTTTACTTGCACGTATTTGTTTTTTTAAACCTTAAAAAGCTTACCTCCGAAAATGGAGTTTTACCGTGGTTTGACACCGGGACCCTGAAGAAGATGATAATTTTGGGGAGTAAGCTAACGAATGGAAGTTAATTTCTTTTAAGAAAAAGGTTCATTTGGGGTAATTATACCAAACCAGAGGCAATTTTTTTATCTTCTTAAACTCCACTCGGGGTGATTATACCAAAATAATGCCCGTATTTCGTAATGTTTACTCCGAAATAATGCTTGCATTTCATCATGTTTAGCCCGAATCACTGTAATTTTTTATAAAACAAAACTTGTTATAGTTCTTGATTTCAAGTTATATAAATTTTACGATAATATATTACACATGATTTTACTTATATAGGATGCTTTCATGGATTTAAACTCTGTTTTATTTGATAATTTTTATTCGATGGTGACGATGAGAACAAAGTCGATGATGGTGCTTTAAGAGTTGATGTTAGTGTAACTTTCTTTATCGACCAGGTATTTTAATTATTTCATTTTAGGAACTGTTTACTATTGTTGTAGGTTAAACTTAAGAGTCGATGTACAGAGTAAATGATGTTTATATTCTCAAGTATTTTCCACCCATTATGAGTTGGTGGACTGGGCTCAAAATCATACACGATCGGTTATCGTAACCACCAAGTCTGATGCACCTTCGGCTATGCAAAAGGTATGTGTACATTTGGGTTATGATAAAGGATGAGATCATAGGGACCATAATAGGAAGAAGAGGAAGAACGAATCACAAAGTCAGGGTAAGAAGAAGTAGAAAAGAGATACAAACACTAGAAAGTGCAATTGCCTGCTTCTATTAAAAAGCATTTCACTTGATGATGGCTGTTACAAGTTTTAAATGCTCACAACCACCATTTTCCCAAAAAATTAGTTGAGCATCATATGCCGGGATTCTTACTCCAGTGGAAAGAAAGATTATTGAAGAGATGTCGTTGAGTGGTGTGAAACCAACCGCTATTATAATGATGATAAAATGTCGGTGTTGATATAAAAACTTATCCACTTATGCAGACCAATAAGAGACGTACACGTGTCATCCAACATGGCAAGAATCCTAGTCAGTAAGACATAGACTCTCCGACCAACGAATGGGAGGCCAACCAACAAGAAGAATGCCGATAAACAATAAGAAAATCGACCAAAAAGGTCAACATAATGCCAACAGTCATGTACATTTTGAATGTCATATACTGATGTAAATGCTTACTTTATAAAGGATTCCATCCTTTTACATTCCATCTCTTTATCTCCTTATGAGAGTATAAATACATTGTAATCCCTTCATCAAGAGCACGTTCAAAACATCCAAGAAAAAGTCAATAAGAAGAACAGTGGACGTAGGCCTTTCAAAACGGCCAAACCACTTTAAAAACTCTTGTGTCTTACATAGATTTATGTGTGCTTAAGGAATTAAACCTACTTTAGTTTTTTACATTAACAAATTGGTGCCGTCTGTAGGAACGTATTTCTAAATGTTTTCACTCTCATTCATTGACGATAACTCAAAGATGGTTAACATTCCCGAGTCCAATGCCAGGAATGATGGAAATCCGCCTATTTCATCTGCTCCTCCAACAAATAATGATCTGACTAGAATCTTGTTTAGTCGTGCTAGAGGACAAGAGGCTATGTAGGATACGATCAGGCAATTGACCCAAACGCTACAAGCCAAATCTCCTACCTTGTTTATTCTTAGAAACATGCCACCATCGCCGCCAAGAACCATCAGGCATAGCCACTCTAGGACTTCCACAGACAAGTCCTATTGTCCCAGAGCAAGTTCTTCCCTCAGGACTTCAGAGCCTTATGATGAGCAGTATTTTTCCCTGAAAGGCTAAGTGCCTTAGAAAGGATTAGTCGAGCATCATCCTTTGATCGTCTGGGAACCAAAGGGGATAAAAATGTTCCCGGTGCATTATCGAGGCATACTCGATGACTAGCCGACCAATATGAGGCCCCAACCCAATCCAGATCACGTGCTTGACGATTTTTCCATACCGAGCAAACCTCTCAGGAGGAGAGCTCAACACAGACAATTGGTCAGAACAGTCGAGCTGCATCACATAAATCTGATTCGGGTAATCATGCATGGAAAGGTTCAATCCAGAGGTTGGAAGACAAGTTGGGAAAAATGGTGAAGGCGAAGAACCCTTTACAACGAAGTTTTATGGAAGGGTCTCCTTTTGTTCAAACTATTATGTATTTTCTTACTCCTTCGAAGTTCAAAGATCTTTCTGTTACACCCAAGTATGATGGGAAAACTGACCTTGTTCTTCACATAGAATAAACTAAGCAGCAACAAATATTTACGTCATCCCCGATGAGATGAGATGAGATGTAAGGCATTCTCAGGTACCATAATGGGTCTTGCCCAAGTATGATACAATAGCCTACCTTGAGGAAAAAATAATGATTTTAACTAGCTGGATGAGCTATTTATTAGTAATTTTTACTTAGAGGCTAAGACGGTAAAGAGAGTAGCTCACTTGCTAAGCGTAAGACAGTGAGTAGGAAAAAGCACCAGGGAATACATCACTCGCTTTAACTATGAGAAGTTGGAGGTGATTGATTATGAGGAGAAGACATCCATCATAGCTCTTATGAGTGGATTACTTTCCGGGAAGCTTTATTACACTCTTGCCAAATATCCTCCCAAGACTATGACTAAATTGATGGCTAAAGCGACCAAGATAATGAATGTCGAGGAAGCAATGGCAGCGAAGCAGAGCTCGATCACAAAGCCTGAGGTGAAAACTGAGAAGAAGGATCAAAATGATCTTAAGAATTTTAAAGATTCAAAACAAAAGAAGATTAATGGCAGGCTTAGGAAGCACAATAACTATACTCCATTAACGATGGGCATTCACCATGTTTTAGAGGAAATTAGGCATAACAAGGAAGTACGTTGGCTAGAGAAATTAAGAGCACATGGTGGGAAGAGGGACATATCCAAATACTGTGAATTTCACAAGGACCATGGGCATACGACAGATCACTGTATTGTTCACTAAAATGAGATAGAAACCCTCATCCACTGAGGAAAATTGGAAAAGTTTGTTGATCGATAGGACGATAGAGGAGCTCGACTCAGGTCAAAGTCTCTATGCAGGACCGGGGAATAAATGAAAAGAAATCGTGAAGATGATCACAATTTTCCCAAAAAACCTAAGCAACCAGAACGTGAGGTATTTACAGTTAGTTTTGGTTCCTTTGATTATCAGATTTTTACAGGTTGTGACGCTGGAGGTGGAGATCACACTACTAAGAGAAAAGCTTATCTCAATGAGGCTTTAGCCTCTTCTTACATCCAGAGGATCCATCTAGCCGAGGAAGATAGGTCGAGGAAGGTGAATAAAGAAAAGTTAGTGATTGGGTTTTCTAAAAATGACCTGTCAGAAGTTCTGTACCCCCACAACGACCCTTTGGTGGTTAAATTCAGATATTAGGATACAATTATTTTCAGGGTGTTGATTGATAATGGTAGCTCAGTAGATATCATGTTTTATTCCTGCTTTCAAAAGATGGATTTGAAGCCCAGTCAGCTAGATCCGTATGAGAGGCCCTTGATCAGTTTTTCTAGTGAAAAAGTTTATCTATTGGGCACAAACAAGCTGGAGGTGTTGCTTGGCACCTAGACAACAAGTCAGAACGAGAAAGTTCATTTCTTTATGATGGATAGGAATGTACAGTCAGCCTACAATGTCATCATGGGCAGAGTAGGGTTGAAGAAGTTTGAAGCAGTTCCATCAACAATCCATTAGTGTTTGAAGTTCTCGACCAACTTCAGAGTAGGTGTGGTGAAAGGTGATAAAAATTATCCCAGAAATGTTATTACTCCTCTGCCGAGTAAGAAGATCTTGAGGAAATAAAGAAAAAGACAACCACTTACCAAGTGGACACTACTGAGTCCAATAGCGAATATAAAGTTGAAACCTTAGATCCAAGAGAGGAGACTGAGCTGGTGAAAGGCCAGATTGTGTAAGCAAAAGAGAGTATCATCTCAGACGATGACAAGCCAGAACGAACTACACAGGTGGGCTCAACACTAGATCCTGTTCTTAAATAGGAGCGAGTGACGTTCCTGAGACAGGCAAAGCACGTGTTCACTTGGAGTCATGATGATATGCCTAAGATTGATCCTAATTTTGTCTGCCATGAACTCAACATCAATAAGGATGTTAAGCCAGTGAAATAAAGGTGTAGGGTGTTCAGCCCCGAGAAGAATCAGGCAATTCAGGAGCATGTAGAGAAACTTTGAAAAGCATCATTCATTGAAGATGTGAAATATCTAGATTGGTTGGCCAATGTTGTTATGGTTAAGAAGAAACATAATAAGTGAAGAATGTGTGTGGACTTCACTGATTTGAATAAAGCCTGTCCAAAGGATCATTTTCCTTTGCCTAGGATTGACCATCTTGTGGATGCTACGTTGGGACATGAGCTATTGAGTTTTATGTATGCCTATTCTGGATACAACCAGATTAAAATAAAAGCTTGAAGATAGATAAAGTACCTCTTTCATTACTCCCCGAGGAACTTACTGTTATAATGTTATGCCGTTTGGTTCGAAAAATGCAGGTGCTACCTACAGAGGTTGGTGAACAAGGTATTTGAAGATCAAATAGGTAAGAATATGGAGGCGTATGTGGATGATATATTGAAGATGAGTAAAAAGCCTCTGATCACATTGTCGACCTAAGCCAAACCTTTGAACAATTGGAAAAGCACAAGATGAAACTAAATCCGACCAAATGTGTGTTCGATGTGCAGGAAGGAATGTTACTCGGGTACATAGTAAAACAGATGGGAATTAAATCTAATCTAGATAAAATAAAAGTTTTGATTAAAATGCAGTCCCCGACTTGAAAGAAGGATGTTTAAAGGCTCATTGTGCGAGTAGCTGCTTTGAACAAATTCATGTCCTGAGCAACAGACATGTGTTTGCCATTCTTTAAGGTGCTAAGGAAGACATTTGAATGGAATGACGAATGCGAGAAAACATTTTAGGAGTTGAAGAAATATCTGGGATCACCACTATTACTCTCTTGACCAGTTTTGGGGGAAAAATTATATTTGTACTTAGCCGTTTCTGAGTCGGCTGTAAGTTTAGCTTTAATAAGAGAGGATGATGGAGTGTAGAAGCCGATCTACTACACCAGTAAAGCCTTTTAGGGAGAATTTTTTTGATATCCACGACTGGAGAAACTAGCTTTGGCACTTATAGATTCATCCAGACGGATGAAGCCTTATTTCTAAGCACATACTATAGTGGTGTACCCTGATATGCCTCTTCGAAAATCTCTTTATAAACTTGAGAAGTCAGGGAGATTGATGTACTGGGAAGTAGAATTGGGGGAGTATGACATTGTGTATGAGTCGAAGTCCTCATTAAAGGGCAAAACTGTAGCTGACTTTATATAAGGATTTACTTATTCGAAGGTTCCTGAGCAATAAGGAATTCAGGTAAATCAGACCCCAACAGAGGTGAGTTCAATTGAAGTCACCACCGACCAACATCTCGAGAAAACCCCAGCAGGGGAAAGCTTAGATGAAGCAACTGTCGACCTACTGAAACAGTCATCAAGGACACATGGGATGGCTCATAGATGTGAGGAGGAGATCAAGAAGATATTCCATTATGGGACTTTGACAAACCAAGGCTTTAACAGCAACATCCCAATATGGAATCTATATGTGGATGGATCTTCGTGTGCGACAGGAAGTGGAACAAGTATTATACTCAATACCCCTAATGGGATTGATATTGATTACGCACTTAGATTCCAGTTCCATGCCTCAAACAATGAAGCGGAGTATGAAGCATTAATTATGGGATTAAGTTTGGATCAATCACTAAATGCCGAGCAAGTTGTGGCACACCGTGATTTTCAAATGGTGGTCAATCAAATCTTAAGTTTGTATGGAGCCAAAGGTGAATTGTTGACAGGTACCTCGCCAAAGCCTTGGAGGTTATATTAAAATTTCCCGCTGTTTGGATGAGCAGAATTCTAAGATTAGAGAATGTCTGAGCTGATGCACTTGATCGGTTAGCATCAATAACCAGGATTGAACTTAGAAGAACAATCCCCATTGATATTCTAGCTAGACGGAGTGTTGATGAATATTTGATGATTAATTTCACTGTAGTAGATATGGACCTTCCTGTATGGATCCCATAAGATCTTACATTGGAGAAGGAATTCTGTCAGCAGATCCAGTTGAGGCAAAAAAGATTAAGTATAAGGCAACAAGGTACATGTTAGATAAAGGAGTTCTATACCGGAGGGGGTTAACAACTACTTTGCAGCGATGTGTTCACCCAATGGAGGTTAGAGATAAAATAGAAGAAGTTCATGAGGGATCATGTGGAGCTCATGTAGCAAGAAGATCATTACTACAGTGAATGAACACTCTGGCTGACCATGAGGGTAGATTGTACAACTTTTGCAAAGAAGTGCGACAAGTGCCAGAAGTTATCCAACATTCACAAAACTCCACACATGACTTTGACTCTTATTACTTCACCTGGACATTTTCTATTTGGAGAATAGATTTGGTTGGGCCACTGTCGACCACTCGAGGAAGATTTAAGTACTTGGTCGTAGCTGTTAATTACTTCACCAAATGGGTTGAAGCTGAAATATTATTGGATATGTCCTATGAGAAGGTGTACCAGTTCATCTGGAAAAACATCATTTGTAGATATGGTTTGCCATATTATTTCATTATCGACCTTGGTACACAATTTGATAACGAGGAGTTTGCAGCATATTATGCCGAATCCAAGATCCATATGTTACATTCTGCTCCACGTCATCCTCAAGGCAATGGGCAGACCGAGGTGACGAATATAACTTTGCTCAATGGGTTGAAGAAGAGACTTGATTATGCAAAGGGGAATTGGATAAATGAATTGCACTTAGTATTATGGGCCTACTGAACAACTCATAGGGCTGCAATAGGGGAAACACCATATATGCTAGCAGTTGGGATTGAACCAGTGGTACCAGCTGAGATAGGTTTTCCAATTCATAGAGTGTTGAACTTTGACTCTCCCATCAGTGTTTTGATGCGAAGTCTAAACCTTAATATGTTAGAAGATGTGCGAGAAGATGCAGCCTTGAGGAATGCTGATTATCAATAACGAACAACATGCTTTTACAACAAGAGGGTGAAGCCGACCAACTTAAAAGAGGGGGATTATGTACTTTAGAAGGTCATCCAGAAGACCAACAAGCTTGAAGCCAATTAGCATGGGCCTTATCGTGTCTTAGCAGTTGTCTGACCAAGAACTTATCGAATTGAAACTTTGGAAGGAAAAGAATTCAAGAATACTTAGAATGCCAAGCATCTTAGAAAATATTACCAGTAATATAACGAGCAATAAGTTTTGTAATCATTTTGATTCCGTATTTAATAAGAAGTTGGTTCCTCCCATTTTTTTTAATGTTTGTTGGATTACCGGTGATGTGAATCCCCATAAATATTTGGTCGACAGAAAATTCAATACTTGGTCGATAAGTGAGCAGAAATTCAATACTTGATCGATGAAGCACAGAAACCCAAGTTAAAATAGGATTTTATGTCCTCAGTACTCGGTCAAGAAAAATTAGGGATAAAACTCTGTATAAAAATCAACAAGTTTTATCCAAATTGAGCAAAATAGAGGAAGGACGTTGTAAAGATTCCTAAATAGGAATGTAGACACATATTCCACATACGCTTGGTCACCACTGGTAACTAACCTAAACATTTAGATGCATTAGTAGAACCTATGGAAATACCATGGGTGAGTAGTGCTAAACTTGGATTTTAATCAAGGTTTACTATAGGAACCTATGGCCACATCAATGGTAACTAATACTAAACTTAGAAATCTAAGTATATCAGTAGAACCTATGATAATCTCATTAGTAACTGATACTAAATTTAAGCAAATGTCTAAGTGTATCAGTAGAACTAATGAAACAACAAAATCATTCAACCAGCCAAAAATAAATAAGATAAGTTGATAAAATTGCATTTCATTTATATTAATTATGATTATATGCAAGTATTGTGTATAAATGAAATACATGACAACTACTCTACTGGACGCTTTCTTTCATCCTTTTAGGAGCTCGGCACTAGCTCCAGGCCTGCTTGAGGATCATCTAAAGTGTATGGATAATTGATGAAATTGAAATCTTGAAGCATTCTCCTATTATTGCTGCTCGGCTTGTCTAACAAATGTGAAGGTTGAACTACCTCTTACTTATCATGCAGTCCATAACCCCCTAAGTATTTGGATATCAGGCACTGGGAATGGTTTTTATAGGGATCCAGCTGATGTAAAACTTGAAGGTACATTTGTCCCAATCTAATAACCCAAGATCAGTCCAATACCACAACCTAATATTGTGATAAACTTTCATAACAGTCAAGAAATTGGTCCAACCCCACTTATAACCTTCATGCTGATCTTGACTGAAGTGGTCGTCAAAATACCCAAGGGCCTCATTGTATCCTTCTATCCATACATCTCTAGGCCGCTTGTGAAATTAGAAAGTTAATTTCTCGACCTGATGATGAAGTTTCTTCAACACTCCATCTTTAGCGTACAACTGAGAGGATTGGTTAATAATTATGTTATCTTGAGTCTTGAGCTTCTGGGATAACTCAACAATTTCTCTGTTCCTAGCCTTTAGCTGGGCAACTTGATCGTCTAGGGTTTTCTATGTTCTAGCCTCATCAATCATTGGTCAGCTGACTTTTTATCTGGAAGAGGAGGCAGGCTTATACTTCTCCAGAGTTTCCAACTCTTCACTCAATTGGCATTCTCACTCTCTAGGAAAGATGCACCTTCATCGGCAGCAGCAACATGAGGGTTTTTTAAAGTGTTCAATTCACTCTTCAGTTTGTTATTTTCTTCCTTCAATAGTTTGGCAATGGCCCTTACTTCATCAACCTCGCATTTGAGTAGAAATTCTTTTTTCCTATATATAAAGGCATGCTTCTCCAACTTCTCCTCAAAGACCCGAGCTCCACTTAAAGCCTTGTACTTGGCCTCATAGTTAGTGTAAAGGAGAGCCTTAGATTCTTTATGCTCCTCTTAAAGTTCTTCAATCATTTCTAAGTAATCCACGTTATTGACCACAACCCGATCAAGAAGAAAATTGAGATAGATATATGCATCCTTGGCTTGATCAGTAGCATCTGTACTGAGCAAGTCTGACAATTCTTCCTCGGTTAAAGTCATGTGACCAACCTTGAATAAACTATTGCAGTGCTTGAGTAGATCAGAATCATTACAAGAAATCTGTTCCATAAACTAGAAAAATGAAGTAACAGTCGATCAACAAAAAAAGAAGATATAATAGCCAAGAAACGACAAACAGTATGAAGAAAAAGTTCTTTTATTGATATATAAAGATAAGTTAAAAGTACAGAAGAGAAGAAACAAAAGAGAAGTGCAAAATACAAAAACTAAACGTCGAACAAGTTTACACCTTATTCTTATCAGACTTAACATTAGGGTTTCCACCCTTGTCAGTAGAAGGGGAAACTGGATCAACTGGGGGCTTATCTTGTTCGGCTGGGGGGTGGATGACTCAACAACATTTTTGCCTTGGTCGACTGAAGACTCAACCACCAGAGAAGACTCCCCAGAATCAACATCGTATTCAACTTCATTGTCCATGTTGGGGGGAGAGATAGGCTCACGTCTTTGGAATAGTTCAGAGTCTTCTGCTGTGCCAACCTCATTCAATGCAACCGACCAACCATCCTTAAAAAATTTCTTCTTTGCATACTCAATTTGAGCAGAGGCAGTAGTGATAGCTTTATCCCAGCCTTTATTGAAGTAATTTTCTGTAGTCTTCTTCCTCTTAGCCTTTTATAGGAGAGATCTTTTCCTAACTTGGCTACTTGTACTTCTGCAGTCTTTGCCCTGCGCTCAACTTCAAGGACAATCGTATCAACTTTTTGCCGAGCTTCTTCAGCAAGCTTGATCTTCTCCTCCCAAGTTTTCTTCTCTGTCTCAAGGCCTATTGAGGCTCCAAAAAATATTGTTTATGACCATCAAAGGCCTCTTCCACATCATTTAAAGAAGAACGAAGAGCATCATCCTTCTCCAACATCTGGTTGAAATAAACTAGGAACTGAAAAGGAGAGAAACAGATTCAGAACAAAAAGAAAAATATAATGAACAAAAAATGTACAAGAAGTCTCACTAGAGCAAGGCTTTGAGCAGTCCTTTCAGAGATTTTAATCCGGAGCATAGAAGAAGCAGCACCCAAGTGGTATGTAAGAATACCAGACTTAATTAATTTCCTAGACAAGTCAGGACCTATGGCTACAGAGGAGCCAACACCAGATGGAGTAACACTGACCAATCTCTATTGGTCGTCACCAATAGCTTCTTCAACCTACTTGGCAACAAGACCTCTTCTCAAACATTTTAAAAGAGATTCATCTCCCTTGTTGTCTTGGGGCTTCTTCCCAATATCATCTATCTTTTTAGCCCCACCATCCATAGGCTTGTGGGTACCATCACTAGCAGAATCCCCAAGAAGATTGGGAAATTTCCTTTTTCCATGTTCACTGAGAGAGGAAGGTCTGAATCAAAAGAAGAGGAGGGGAAAATAGCAGGTTCACCACCACCAGATGTAATGGCAGATGAAGTGGACACATTGTCTTTATCCAAATCAATCATAATGGAGGGCACAAAAACTGTTAGACGAGATACAAAAGAAGGTATTGAACTCTTATACTTCAGCAGGTAGGAGGCTGACATAGTATGCTCCTCAATAATTTTTTGATGGATGCCCCAGAGAAACTTGATCTCGTCAAGTTTTATGTCACCCTCCTTGGGAAACTTTATTTTCTTCTCAATTGCAATCAAACAAGAAACAAATGTGAATTAACATATTATCAGGTGATTCATCAGCATGAATATATAAAATATATTACAACCTATGCCATGACCCTTTTGAGGGAATTTTTGTCCATTATATACTTCATTCCCTTTAAGAGTCACATATTGCCTATTTTTGGCAATAACACCATGATCGAAGTAGTCCCTATTGGAGTCAGGCTAATTGACAACTAGAGCTCTATTAATAGACCTAGTCTTCAAATAATATGTACTGTCACTGGTGACCCATTTGCAATAGAACATGATCTTAGGGATACCGATATGGGTCCCATGGATTTGATTAAGCCTATGGGTATCATAACTATTCTCCAGGTGCTGAGGGCTACTTTAGCAGGTACAATATCAAAGTATTGACAAAACTCTAAACAAAAATGATTTGGGGGAAAAGTGAAGCCACATTTAGCTACGAATAAGGAAGGAATCCAATGACCTTTCGACAAAGAAAAAAAATCTACAGGGGGACTAGGGAACTCTAAGTCTACCCAGTCTGGTATATCTTATTCCTTTCTAAACTCATATAGAGAGACAACAACGTAAACCATAATTCAATATGAAAAAAGAAGAAAAGTAAAGGATTCTTACAAAAACTTAAGGATTCAGCAAGAACTATAAGATAGGATGAACGATCGTACGAAAGCTCAAGAATTTACAGCAAAAAACTTAGAAGGTTTAAGGTAAGAGACAATCGAAAATTTATCGTCTTTTATAGATTGCTTCAAAAATCGGTGAGCGTAATGATTAAAGTGAAACGATGATTGAAATTATGGCGGCAATAAAAAAGACGTATTTACCTTGAGACGGTTCGCTAAAGTTCATAATATTTACAAAAATGCCACCAGTAAAACACGCTACTAGCAATACCAATAAAAGTTTACAAGTGTGGGAAGTCAGCAACCGACCAAGCATCATGAATGTAGCCCGAGCTACTACTAGGACTAAATGTTCCATACTTTCAAGCAAGCATCAAGTATAAAACATTGGGGGCTTCTGTCGATACCAAAAATTATCCACTTATGTGGAATAATCAGAGATGGACACATGTCATCCAACATGGAAAGAATCCTAGTCAGTAAGATATAGACTCGCTGACCAATAATTGGGAGGCCAACCAACATTAAGAATGCCGGCTAATAATAAAAAGATAGACCAAAAGGGTCAACAGAGCGCCAAAAATCATGTACATTGTGAACGTCATGTACTGATGTAAACGCTTACTTTATAAAGGATTCCATTGTTTTACATTCCATCTATTTATCTCCCTATAAGACTATAAATACATTATAATCCCATCATCAAGGGCACATTCAAAACATCCAAGGAAAAGTCAATAAGAAGAACAGTGGACGTAGGCCTTTCAAAACAGTCGAACCACTTTAAAAACTCTTGTATCTTACATATATTTATCTGTGCTTAAGGAATTAGACCTAGCCTAGTTTTTTACATAAACAGTCGGCATAAAAATAGTGTGTTAACAATGACAACAATCTACAATGCTAAATCAAAGATAAGGATTGGAGAACGTGAGGAAAGAACGACGATGCAATAATTAACAAAGTTGCTTAGCGACACGCATTATGTTTACTGGTATTATATGAATGAGTCCATGATGGAGGTATAAGACACGTTTTGGTATCATTAAAAATCCATTTTATTAGCTAAATGTTTCCCCTCAGTCGTCATCGTCGATTTTACTTACAAGACAAACTTGTACAAGATGTCATTGTTTGAGATGGTAGGTGTAACCTCATGCGAACGTACCTTTAACATTACTTTTGACTTTTTAATAACAGAGACATACGATAACTAATGTTGGGCTTTAGGCTTGTTAAAAACATAACTCGATCCATTTGCATTCCCTAATGTCTTTATCACTGATGGTGAGTACGCATGCGTGAATGCATATGAGCGGTGTTCCCCAAGGCTAGATACATATTGTGCACTTTCCACATTTACCACAATGTGGAAAAACATACTTGGAAAGATATTCACGGTGAAGATTTATTAAAAAGTTATTTGAGAGATTGGGTTCATTTGGTTGAATCCCCATCAGAGCAAGATTTTAATGAATCTTGGTTAATATTCCACGTGGATTGGGTGGAATACCTCGATGCTTTAAAGTACATTAAATATATGTGGTATAAACTTGAAGGAGTCCTATCTCATTGAATTGCAGGTTATGGAAATTAAAAAGGACTTTGATGATTTCTTATATAAAACTAAGCACTCACATTATCTTTCTTTGTTACGTGATCTCATTGGTCGGGCTTCACATTATGCAATGTGCTTAATTCTGGAGGAGCTAAATAAATGTGAGAATATTGGCATGGATTTTAATCATGTGACAATGTACTGTGCTCACAAGTTGGTCATCATCCAAATGGATTATCGTGTTATACTTTGGGCGGAGTTGGATGGTCACTAGCACAAATTAACAATGATCCCCGATTTACCCAGATATCTTATGGTTGATTATGAGCCATAAATTATGTTATTCAATGAGAGGTGGGAAACGTCAACCGAAGATGAGCGCAAATCCATGTTAAGTAAGTTAAAATACATAGGGTGTCCAGTATATTGGAGTCATCCGTGCTAAATCAAGGAAAGGGTAAATCACGGGGTCAAAAAGTAATCGCTCGTGAGGAAAAACACGAGAAGACTAAAAAAAGGGATCCATGTGCTTTTAATTTTGATAGGGCATCGATCGAGTGGTAAAATTGTTCAATTTAGATACCTAAAAATAACATTGATTTTAAAATGTTCACGCGCCCAAACACATGGTGCCCTAAATACACACCCACGTACATGAAGTACATGAAGGAGATACCAGAATTTATAGAGCTTTTGTAGAAGAAATTATGGATGTGGATACAGATGGTAATTGTGGCTTTAGATGTGTGTTTGGATGTTTGAGGAATAGACTCGAGATTGATGGTGGGGAAATGTGAGAGTTGATTTAATGGATGATGTCTTTTAAAACAGTGATTTTTACATAGGTTATTTTGGGAGTTAGTTTTCGGACACTATGTTAAATATGTTAAAGAACTATACTGACTTGTGTTATAGTAAGTTTTGGATGCTTATGCCAGAATGTGGTCACCTTGTGGACGAGGTGTACAACTGCGTGTGTATGTGTTTTCGTATCACTGAGATAGTGCCTTACATTTCAACCCATGAGAAAGGAACATGAAAAATTCCCTATGTTCGTTCAGATTACTCTTGTATGCAAGAATCATTTTCTCATACTGAAGTTGAAGAATCATTATCCACTGTCACCAGTTTCAAGTTACTGTCATATTAAAGCCTTTCCTTAAGCTAAGTCTTGGATCGATAAATATGCTGACCAGATTATTAAATTTGAGAAGATTTGCCTGAAGGATATAGTGACACATGATGTTTCAACTGAAATCAACTAGTGAGGGATATTTTGTCTTTTTTGTACATATATAACTAAATGTGTAGGAAGTGATGGATATTTTGTCTTTTTTCGTATACATGTAACTAAATGTGTAAGAAATAAGGGGTATTTTGTCTTTCTTGTGCACATGTAACTTAATGTGTAGGAAGTGAGGGATATTTTTTTTGTAATATGTAAATATCAAATTTTATTTGTCTGTCAATATCATTTGTAAAGTTAATTAAATTATATGCGAAAAATTTATTAGTGGAACAATGTTGTTAAACTTACCTGTAATTTGTACAGTTATTTGAGTTGCTTGTCAATTTCATGTTTAACTTACTTGCATGTTGTATAGTTATTTGAGCTTCATGAATAATGAAAAAGTATATAAAAGTATGGATTAATTCATAGAAACTTACTTGCATGAACAATGAAAAAGTATGGATTAATTCCTAAAAGTTTACTTGCATGAATATTGAAAATGTATAGATTATTTCCCAAAAACTTACTTGCATTAATAATGAAAAAGTATGGATTTAAGGTAATGATTTTTTTTGGAAAAGTGTGAATCTTGTTGGGAAAAACTTAATTCGTGGAACCTACACCAAAATATAAGGCTCAACTCGGGTTAATCATCCCGAGTTATTATTAACTACTCACTATGTTCATCCTTAACTGTGGAAGGGGTCTTTCTCACACATTTGATTCGGGTCATACATGCAAAATCAAGATCACCAATTTGAGTGATTATGCCGAGTGAAATTCATGTTACATGTGGTCTTTGTGCCTAATGGATACTTAGGAAAAATCTTCTTGAAAATTAACTCTTTCTCATTAGGTTTGTACCGATTGGTTGTCTATTATTCGAGTTATTTATCCCGAACAAATGTATATTTTTGTAATAATTTTTTAAAAAAGTTCAAATAAAATATACTCAACAAAGTCCACCATTTCACAACTTCACAATTTGAAAAGTTCACAATTCAACTAACAAAATTTCACAATTTTAACAAGATAACAATGTCACAATTCAACCGACACAACTTCACATTACAAAGTTACCAACTTAACAACTTCAAAATTTCACAAGATAAAAATTTGACAACTAGAAAAGTTTCCAACTTAACAACTTCAAAATTTCACAAGATAACAAGTCTATCAATAAACATGCCAATGTTCCAAGTTAAGCACACAATCTTTCAAATTCATCTTCTCTTTCTTTTCCCTGCTTATCTCTTTAGCCCCTCCTCTTATCTCGCCTTCTTCTTCTTATTTTTCTTCCCCTTGTCCTTACCAGTGTTAAGCTAACAAACTGCCCCATTTGCTGCTTGATGTATTTGGTATGCACCATTATCTTATGCAAGCAATGTAGTTGCATCTGATGTATCACCTTTTTTAATTTTTTGCGCAAGCAACTCCATCACACTGCAAACTTCATCCGCCTATTGAAAAAAAATTATGTATGAGAAAATTGTCAAATTATATGTATTGTGTATAATGGTGGTGTATAATTATTTTTACTGGTGAAGTTTTTCATGCATCGGACTAACGATTGGCGGGGTTCTAGACTATCAGTTGTCAATACGTCAAGAACCAGTACATGTAATCCTTAATACAGTTCTATGGGAGTGTGACCAATATTGATCGCGACTTCTGCGATAGCAAGTGGTCTTGCCAATTTTATTGATACCATTTTTAAATGTCAATCTTCAACTTGTATCATTGATCTTTGTTTCCTCTCTCGCCTTCTATAGGGTCATTGGGTCCCAGTGGATCATTTTCAGACGTCCTAATTGCCTAACCACTCGTTTTGGATAGTAAGGCTCAGTGATATAAAAAAATGATAATCTCACTATAGAACGCAACTTCATAGAATGAGTATGCATCCCTCTCATCCTTATAAGGATCCCAAATCACCTACACAAAAACATACAAAATAAGTATAAATAATCAGTGCGGTACTTACAAAATAGGGAAAGCATAATTAAGTATAAAGAACTTACATTTCTTGCCGCCAAATCGTCGATATGTTCTCAAAATATAATGGGTTTTGGGAATGCATTTTTTTTTACGAAACTCATTGCAATGCCTAACGCATAATTCTAGGTATGGTGTTGTCAAACTCCATATTGTGGAATGCTCCCAGCCCGCTGAAGTGCTCATAAATCAGGACTAAAACAACAAACAAAAATAACTATTATTAAAATGGATTGAGATATAAACAAAAATTAGGTATATACGGAATACTAATTATTTTTACCTGCAATAGAGTTAAAAAATTTCTCATTTGCTTAACCCTCAGCCTTGATTTTAGGTCAAGCTGTCTGTATAGGTAAGCAAGAATTGCCATGCCCCACTCAACTCTTATTCAAATCATTAACTACATGGAGGTAAGAAATAAAGATCTTGTTATTGGTCTTTTTGGGGAATACAGTACATCCAAATATGTAGAGTATATAGGTCCTAGCATATTGTTCTTGATCCTGGTAGGGGCATTGGAAACATTGTATTTTTCCGTTAAAATTCGCAGTAATAAAATTCTAAATGACCGCATATGCGTCCCTACACTCTTCTTCAACATTGACCTTGTTAACTCCCAAACACTCAGTCAATAGATCAATCACTTTCGGTAATTCAATCCCACCGTCTTCTCCACATATTGAATCACCAACTATCATGACTTGAAATATTTGGTTTATATCATCCAGCGTGATGGTCAGCTCCCCAAATGGTATGCGAAAATTATTTCTCTCTGACTTCCATTGCACAATGAATGCCGAAACCAATACATAATCAATATATCAATGGTTGTATTTGATCAAGCCCACGATATTTATCTTCTCCACCCCAGTAAGAACTCATTTAATTAGATATTCCAACGTCCACTGATTTATCTCTATCCAATGATTTACACATAGCAAATGCACTCGTTCACCCTACAATGCCGCAAATATGATTACTAAACAAGAAAATATGATACATTTTGAAAAATTAAACATAAAATATGGTAATTTACCATTAAACCAGTCCATGTCCCAAATGTAACATGGTCCTTTAAGTTCTTGAGGGTTCTAAGTTATTTCGGTCCCCCTTATTTATTATTCGTCATAACGAGAGCGAACTTCTTGCTAGAATATTTGATGGGCCATCATCTGAACCACTAGACATTGGAATATCGTATGGATGGAGCTCATCATGTGATCTACCCCCATGGTTATGTTCATCTTCATTAACATCCTCATGAACATCATCCTTATGGCAACATTCACATCATCATCTACATCATGAGCATCATCTACAACATCATAGACATCGCTATGCACATCATCCACACGTGCATCCTCTACACGTGCAACCTCCCCGGGCACGTCCGAGCTCACACCAAGCACGAAAGCATGTAATTCTTCTTGGCTCTTCCTCTCGAAAGCAGTAGCCGACTTCATCTTTGAACGAGAATAACATCTCATATTTTCCACCTTTTAACTTGTATTAAAAAATATATAGAATAAGTAACTAATTTTCATAAATGAAGAACTAACATTGATTTTCATAAATGAAGAATTACATAAACCACTGATTTTCATAAATGAACAACTAACACTAATTTTCGTAAAGGAAGTTATATAATATATATCTTAATACACATATTCTCTTGAAACATGAAGGAAATTATATAATAAATGAAGAAATTTATAACAAGCATCGTCTAAATACACACATTCGGCGCATAGATATTGAGTAAAATAATGTAATTTTCTAGAATAATAACGAATAGGACTTGCATAATCGGAGAAAATGTCACGAATGAGATATTTGCTTAAAATCTAAACTGGTTTCGTTGAAATGCAATGAATAAGACAACAATATTCAAGGCAAATTTCACGAATGAGACATTTTCATAAAACCTATCCTAGTTCAGTAGAAATATAATGAGCAAAAATCATAAACTTGGGGAAAATGTCACTAATGAGACATTTGCATAAAACCTAACCTTTTTCGGTGTAAATCTAACGAATGAAAATCCATAAACTAGGAGGTATAACCCCGAATACAACCTTAACTAATTTTTTAACACAACTAGTTCGGGGTAGGGGTGTAAGTGGATTGGATTCGGACCGAATCGGGGGGATCCAATTCCAATTTGTTAAGAAGTTAATGGATTCGGATCCGATCTGATATCCTACAGATCATAGATCTGCCATACCGAATCTGAATCCATTAAAGATTCGAATATTTCGATCCGAAAATCCGATTATTTGATTTTTTCAACATATTTTTATCTATTTAAAAATAAACTAAAGACTATATATATATATATATATATATATATATAACTATTAATCACATCGAATTAGATTATTATTGGATCAGATTAATGTTAATCCATATCCGATCCATTTAGTAAATGGATAATTGGGTTATCGGATAATCGGATCATCAGATTTCAAAATCAATACCGAATCTAGTTAAATGGATAAGATTCGGATCCAGATCAAAATCAGATCCGTTAACAACCCTTGTTCAGGGTATCATTGGCAAAATTTTGTTCTATCTTCTAGGTCGGGATACCAGCTCACTGTGTATCTAGTTAGGGTTTTGTACGCAATAGTTTATTCATTATGGGTTGTTTAAAGTTTATATACATTCGTAAAATATTTATATACGTTCGAAAATGTTCCATATAATTTTTAAATAGATTTTACAATTTAAAAACCATGTATTTCACAGTGATAATATGTCTATTATATATATTTTTGCGTAATTAAAAAAACCCAACAATGTTTATTATATAAGTTTTGGTGTTGATGTTCATGATGTTGAGTACCAACCTGATTGTATGGTGCTTCTAATAATTTGATGGTGATCTTTAATGCTTTTGAGGCTTAGATGTTTTAAAGTTTAGAGGTTTAGATGTTAAGAGGTTTATAGAGAAGGTGGGAAAGTTAACAAATGCAATTTTTTAACCATAAATAGTTGGATGCCACTTGGTGGTATAATAAAGTATGAAATGGGTTTGTGTGGTATTATAAAGTTATTTTATCTTGTGTGGTATTATAGTGTAATTACCGGGGTGACCTTAGCAATTACCTTTAACTATAATGTACACGTCGTTCACCCAAATAGAAATTTTTATGGGAAGCAAACTTAAAAGACCGAATAGGAAAATGAACAAATCAAGAATGATAGCCATAATTAAAAAAGAAAAATCAGGATTTTCATCATATTATCATCCATTTCATCCAGTCGGCCACCTTACATGCTGCACAAATTCACCCAAACTCAAATGAGATACCAAATTCACTCTAAATACTCCATTTTCTCATAAGATCCGTTGAGCATATCCATATTTAAGATTCAAGCATTTTGTGCTCTCCCTCTTTAGTTTCCCACATTTTCTAGATTATAATCGTTAAAAATACATTTGGTTTATGGGACTTCATTGACAAATTTCATTCTCTCATATCATTCGATTTACAGGACTAAATTGACAAATATCATTATGTCATATCATTTGGTTTATGGATGTAGGTTGACAAATTTCATTCTTTAAATTTTAATTCATCTGCCACAAGCCTCCATTATTTAAATAAGCTTACATAATAAATTTGCGACAAATTGTGAAATGCGGGGATATCACTCTCTCATATCATTTTTTTGGTCTTCCAACCTTTCATCCATTCTCCCCTCTTTCTCTATTTTTTCCCCTCTCACTCACTCTTCCTCACCTCTCTATAAATTGACCCTTAATTACCACACAAACGTCAAATAGCTTTGTAAGGAATTGTTGTTAAGTCCTTCACTTGACAATTTTGCTCTAAAATCAATTTTCAAAAATAATACTCTAAGCTAAAAGAATCTTATCTTAAGACAAATAAATTTATCTATCATAGAAAAAATCCATCGCCAAGCCACAAAGCTACAAAACTAAACCCTAAGAGCTAAGAAAAGAGAAATCCATAAAATCTAGAAAGAAATCTTACCAAAATGATAAATAACTGCTTAGATCTAGAAGGAAAACACCTAAACTCCTAAACTTGATATTGGTAGGAAGATAGATGACAAATAAGTGAAGGGGTAACTAGGTTTGGGTGGGAAAGAATAGAGCTTCAAAAAATTAATTTAAATCAAATTCAAACTCCCCGATTGATTCACTAATGCGGTGGTCACTCTTCGCTAGTCGTGGAAACTATCGCTACAATGAAGATCTAGTTCAAGACTCGTGAGTTAGGACAAGATCCAAAATTTGTTGAAATATCTAGTTCAAGAGTCGTGAGTTATGACAAGATTAATATTTAATCTCACTTTTGAAAATTGTGGGTTTACGTAACCTTAAAGAAAGCCTCATTTTATACCATCATTTTCATTACCACTTTTACTTTCTAATTTTGATATCATTGGTTAAAACCTCTCATATCTTTGGTGTTACCCAATTTTAGATATATCAAAATCTTTGATACATCGTAACAATAATGTTTTTGGAAGTGGTAACTTTCACACACACAAGCATATAGCGGATATCCTATTTTCAAAGCTAAGTATCTCTTTTGACCTAATGTCGTCCTAAAAATTTTTTCCCTTATGATTTTTTTTGAAAGACTAGCCATTGATTTTTCAACTTCATCCATGATCAAACTCTCTTGTATAAAAAATATTTACAAATGAAAACCCTTTTTCCCAAGCATGAGATAAAACTTTTAATTTCCTTTAGAATAAAAAAATAAATATCTATATTTTACTTTGTTTGGAAATTGCTGAAGTCATAGTGATGTGTAGTGTATGAGTTATGACAATATACTCTCAAATTTGCAAGCTTGATTTACAGAGGCATTTTAAGCTATAGAATTCTAAACATGGAGAATTCATGTCATAAAAGAAATAAACTAGATAATAAGTAAGTATGTAGGTTAAAATTTAGCGCATGGGATATATGAATACCTACATACATAGAGAACTATATTGTGCAACAGTAAAGGTTATGGGTATGGACAAACAAAGAACAATACCAACCAAATAGCATAAAATCAACAAAACCTAGATATAACCAAGGATCAATATGAGAGATATAAAGCACATCCTAGGCATATCTAAAGAATCCTAACTCTAACTACTTGAAGGAGGGAGATGGCCTCCAATAGGTCATAAGGTCATCTATCTCGGTTAGATCAACGTCGAGGTTCCTAGGACAACAACTAGGTCAGAGTGAGGTAGAGGAATCGACTACGACTTTGGGACAAACCTTAGTTATTTTTCCCTTAATGACCTTGTTAGGGGTCTCTCTATTCATCTTGCCGTATCGATCAAAATGCAAACTATCCTTAAAGCTCATAAAAAGTAATGAACAATTGAAGTAAAACAAAAAAATCTATGAGATAACCTATTTTATGGGAATGGGTACACTTGTGGGGTATATATCTACTTGCATAATAGGCTTTCTAAAAGAATGTATATTGATCTTGAAACAAAACTCTTGTAAACGTCCCTCCTTTTCACAGTAGGAACAAGTGAACTTCACCTTTATTTTTCATTATTCATAGATGTATTGCTTGAAGAAGAATTCTATAAGGATGGTGGAAACGTGGGTTGTGATGTGGGGTGATGACATGAGACTTAGCTATATCGAGATGAAGGAATTTTACATAAAAAGACAATTACGCTCTTGATTTTCGATAATCTTCCCTCTAAAATCATCTTACCCAATTTGTGAGATCTATCCTCCAAGTCTAGCTTCAATGTAGAAGAAGATAGTAACTCAATATCAAGCACAAAAGTTTTGTTCATTAAGAAAAGACGGGAATTTTCACCTTTTTTTAAGGATTTCCTCAAGTACTCAACCTCAATTCGAAAGATCCATCACAACTTTGTGGTCTATCAACCACCACATTATGAGATACTAAGTATCTATCACATCTCTTACTCACCAAAGCTCTTTGTTCTTTAACGTTGGCTAACAAGATGGAGAGTTTTATATTCCTCTTCACAAGTTCTATGGACTCCTAAAAGAGGTGAAAATACTCGTTGATGATGTCATAATTCACACCACTACCATCATCCTAATAGGAAGTAGTGGTAACAGAAATACACAAGGGAGGAAAGTTAAATTCCTCCAAATCATTTGAATCCTCAAAATTCCCCCGGGCATAAAAGCCATATAGTTACTGTTTGGAATTTCTTGATTGGAATCTGAGTTATCATAACCAAAAATGGATTGATATAAATTTTTTTTGCTACATAAAAATTCTCTTTTTTAAGTGGTAGAACACTTTGTTCCAATCCAAAGGAACTACCGAGTAACCGCTGACTATGACTAGGATATGCTAGGATATCTTATAGTTGAAAAGATGTAGTAAAAGTTTTGGTTTCTCTCTATAAATTCACAAGTGTGTTTTTCATGCTTGGAAGAAGGACATACTCAAGAATAATTAATATTTGGAAAATGATTTGTAAAATCCCGATTGAGTACAAAATCCTCACTTTCAAGGATTCAAGAATGAATCTAAAATCTTGAAAATCACAGAAGAAGAGAATAAAGAAATATGCTGAATATTTTTTTCTTCTTAAAAGCTCTCTCAGAAATCAGCAAAGAAGAAAATGTCTTGCAATAGTATGTATAGTACTTATGTATGAAGACAAGTGAGTACACACTCAAGTTGTGCACTCTCATTTGCAAGAAACAATCTTAGTTGGATGTAAACAAAGATTGTGTCTACGAATAACTTCCAATGAAATCTTAGTCAAAATATCTCAAAAAGTGAAGAAGCCAGGTTGAACTCACAGACACCTTTGCTGCAGCGAAGCCTTTTCTCACTGATGCGATGAGTCAGTGAACTAGGTTGCGGATGTAATAAAATATTTTGAACTATTCTTATTTATGGTAACTACCAGTGAGATGGGACCATCGTTGATGTGCAACCCACTTCACATAAATGAACCACTAGCGAAGAAGGTCGCGAGTTGCGTTCGACTTTTACATTGAATTAGTTTCCATATAGTCACGACTAACAAAGTAGAGTATCCTGAGACTAAGTTATCTTTTGTTGTAGTGAACTCTCAGCGAGGAAGGTAATGAATGGAAACAAAAATTTCCCTATTTTTCTATTTTCACAAAACACATAATTTTAACATGTTCTGCCAAGGACAAGTTAAAACTCTAAATGCAAAGATACATTAAAAACATAAGTTATTGTAATAGGAAGAATATAACATCTTTGGATTTGGAAATTTCAAGTCAAAAGACCGCTAGGTTAAAATAGAAGGATTTTCCAATTATGAAAAATATTTTAACCGATGGTGAATCCAAGTTCGCTAGACAAATACCTTTATCCTAAATGATTAACTCGGGACAAGTGGGATGAATGATCCGGTATGATTTTGATAAAACTTTTCAAAGACATTTTGTATTTGACTCAAATTGTATTTTGTAGCATGGAATAAGATAATTCATAATGTTATAGGGCACATGAATATACTATACTTTTACATATAATCATGTTAAGCCCAATCTTACATTATAAAGTAATTCCTATCACTAACATTTCGCAATTCAACTGCATTTTCCCATGAAGTTAGAATTGCCATCAATATTTCACTTTTCAATTTAAGTGTAATATCTCATGTTGATGGGATTTTCATAATTTGTTAATTTCACTCGAGAAATTATATATAATTCAAGCTCAATTTCTTAACAATAATGGGATTACCATCAATTTGGAGACTTTGTGAGAATATATATATATATATATATATTCAGTGTTAGTTTTAATTCATATAATATGGAATTGTCATTTTTTTACGGAGGTGGGATTGCCACCCAACTTCCACAAAGGTGGAATTGCCACTTAAATATCATAAGGACGGGATTGTTGTATTAATTTTTCTAAGCTAGGATTGTCACCTTGCTCGTGAGAGTGGGATTTGCACTCGATATTCATCCAGAGAGGATTACCATTCATTTTTCACAAGGGTGGGATTTCCACCTGATTTTTTAGAAGATCATCTAGGCATGTTTGAAGCATGGATTTTTTGTTGTCTAACAACTTATGACTTTGTTATGAGAAATATTTTTGATAAACATATATTTTCAATCATGTATCTTTGAGTTTCTAGTGAGACTTTATCAAGCATGGTCTAATATACCAAGATAGGAATAAAAGCACATTTAAACTATACAAGTGTGAGTATGACCATATAAATGTATCATTGAGTTCATGTGAAATGAATTATGTGAAGATTATTTCAAATATATCACTAATGTCTTTAATATTTCCTAGGATCGACGTCATAAATGTTACCATTTTAATCCAAGAGTCATATAGAAATCATGGAAGTGTTCTCTTAAAGAACACTTTGGCAACATATTCTACCCGTAAAAAAATGTGTCAAAGATATTGCAATTAGAAACATGTGTGAAAATATTCATGAATAACATGTGTCACATAATAAAATATTTATATTTAGAAGCATGTGTATCCTAGAACTAATCAAGAGAGCATGAGTGTTTAATTTCCATGAGGTTTATCTTAAGTATGATATTAATTCATTCATATCTTTCAGGCATTTAAAACATCATTTCATTATCTTGTGAGGTGTTTGTGAATTTACCAAGTGAAGGCTTGTTTAACGTTTTTCAAATTCTTATTGAAAGTGTTTTAATTTTTACGAAGTCTCTTAATATATGAGTTGTGTGCATTCCTAAGTTTTCCCCCCAAAATCGAGATAATTTTTTGAGATGTTATACTAATTGCTAAAATCTATTGGCTTTGGATAAAATGTTTGTGTGTCTTGATGTCTCCAAATTTCTCAAGTTTCTCACGTATTGTGATTTCCACCTTCTTGTCAAAATTACTGTCAAATTTATTTTTAAAAATTATTTCCCCCTTTCTTTCATAGGTCGTGCAACAAGTATATGTTAATGTTTTGCTTTGGTTGCGGTTTTCATAACTCTTTTGGTTAATGAGAAGGAGGTTTGAATAAACTTTTCTTGAATATATTTTTTTAGGCCACGAGAAAATATCGCTTTAAATTTTTCAGACTATATAGATGTCTAATGTTATCATGTGTGAACATTTAAAAAAAAAAACTTGTGTTTATCAAATCTTTGGAACTTTGGGTTAAAGTAGAATGAGAACATTTTTAGAATGGGCCATTTTGGCTTAAGCACCAAATTTTAATGCCTAATTTGACCTAATCCTTAATTTTCATAATTCTTTGACTTTTCCTCTAATATAGGGGGTTAAGTCTAATTTGATATTATAAATAGGGACAAAGTCAAATAAATATTTAGACTTAACCCCCCATTTTTATTCAATATTTTGAGATAACCCTTTTGTGCAGGAGGGCATATCAAAGACATTAGCAAAGTGATGGTTAAGTCAAATATCACATTAGAAAGTGGGGTTTAAGTCAAAAAGTTCTTTTTAAAATTAAAATTTGTTGTGTAAGTGACATTTTCTCAAATCTCATCTATTGTGTAGGGTTCTTGTATGATAATGTTATAAAGTGTATTTTCATGTGTTTCTAAATCATTCAAGTGTGTGTGTGTGATAACACTGTGTGAATATCAAGGTGTTCAAGCGACAACATCATGTGTACCAAGGAATGTCATATTAAATCAATTGCAACAAATAATCACAGCTTGTTGAACATATATGGATGTTTAGTAACATTTTTCAAGATCATTTCCTGACCAATATTTTCTTCAAATCATATCTTTAGTTCATTTTTGTCCCTCAAACACAATTTATATTTTTTTCTAAAAGAATATCACTTTTTCAATGTCATGATGTTGAAAAGTTGTACCGTTAGTTTGTTGGGTTACCGATGTGTACACATGTATTCATTCTGTTGATTAGTTTGATAGCTAGTTAATTCAGTTATAATTTTCCTTATACAAATTTCTTACACCTCATATCTTATTCTTAGTAATAGGCAAGATAAAATGGAAGATCAGTTGTCCACTATTAAAAAAACCTTGGAGGCACTAATGGTAAACATCAACCATCATTTTAAAGAAACAACGCACTTGAATCTAATGAAGGCATATTAGGACCTACCCCAATTGAGACTAATTGAAATATGTGTGATTCAACACGAACTCAAGATGAAATAGGAAGAAGAAACCACTGAGAGTTTATGAAAACTCCAAAAATTGATTGTCCTAAATTTGAGGGTGATGATCCAAAAGAATGGTTGAAGAAGAAGGTGAGTTGGTATTTTATGATCAAGCCTCTACCAAAAGAACTAAAAGTATTATTTGTGGACTTACATTTAGGAGGGGGTGGCTTGTTGGTTCCAAGTAGAGTTATAAGACACAAGAATGGTCTCATAGGAGGAGTTTAACACAAGGGTGTGTAGCAAATTTTTGCAATGTAGCTGCTGAGTTTAATAAAAGGCAACAAGAAGGTATTGTATCTGAATACCAAGACAAGTTTGAGACCCTAAAACCCTTGATGATGGCCCAAAATGTGGGACTCAATGACGACTATTTCATCTCAATATTCTTATATTAACTTAAGACAAGAAATTAGAAAACATGTTAATATATTCATACCAATAACTTTAAACCATGCATATCTTTTAGCTAAACTCCAAAAATCCACTAAAACTTCCAAGAACCCGTTACCTAAAACTTCCAGCAATTCCAATCACAATTCGATAGCTATAAAAGCACCACTCTCTCATACACCAACTCTCATAACCCATTTAACAAGTTTTTAAATAAACCCATATGTAACCCCATCAACCAAAACCAAGACTCAACCCAATTAACTTCCAATTAAAAAAATTCATTAACTCTGCTGAAATGCAAGCTAAAAGGGAAAATATGCTTTAACTGCAAGGAACCATATTCTATTAGCCCTAAATGTAAGAATATTAAGTTTTCCATGATTGATAAAGATGATGGATGTGAGGAGGATACAAAGGACACTGGGGCAGCCTATGAACATACGAATACGGAGGAGGAGGAGGAGGTAGAATCCAACAAGGAAGACTTGCCTATTTCCCTTAATGCAATATTTGGTTCTCAATATCCTAAAACCATGATCATAAAGCGGGAATGAAATAAGGTAGGGCTTACTATATTAATAGATACAGGAAGTTCACACAACTTTTTGGATCCATTAACAATAAACAAGATTGGTTGTGAGATAAGGGCCACTAAACCCATGATAGTTACAGTTGGAAACGGGGAGCCCATGGTTTGTGATTTAAACTTGTACAAATTTTGAATGGCAGATGCAAGGACACACATTCCAAGATGAAGTGAAGCTCCTTCATTTAGGGGGTTGTGATATGGTTTTAGGAGTGCAATGGTTGATGGAAGTGTTCCTATATGGCTAGACTTGAAAAGTTTGAAACCCAAGTTCAAGAAAGGGGATATGGTCATTGAAATACAAGGAAAAAGTGGTGGCATTCAACCTCATTTTTGATATATAGCAAAAGCCTTAACAATATGTGCAAAAAATACCCTTACACCATAGTAGGACAACTTTATGCAATTAACATTAGTGAAGAAGTGGTAAACATCCCACCCCTGTTACGACCTATCTTAAACAATTTCAAACTATTTTTCAAGAGACTCAAGGGATACCACTCAAGAGGGAATTTAATCACCACATTCCATTAAAAAATGGAAGTAACCTAGTTAATATTAGACCTTATAGCTATCCATACATCCAAAAATCAGAAATTGAAAAAATAGTCTAAGAAATACTAAAAATTAGGGTTATAAGACCCTCCTATTGTCCATTTGTATCTAATAGTCAATAACGTCACTATTAAGGACACAATTCGTATTCCTATTATTGAAGAATTTTTAGTTTAACTCCATGGCACTAATGTATTTTCTATTCTTTATTTGAGGTCTAGGTACCATCAAATTACGATGCATGAGCAAGACATTCATAAGGCATACTTTAGGAGTCATGAGGGCCATTATGAACTCTTGGTTATGCCATTTGTCTTAACAAATGCACCTTCTTATTTCCAATCCCTTATGAACTCTGTTTTTAAAAAATATCTCAAAAAATTTATCTTAGTCTTCTTTGATGATATCTTAGTTTATTACCTGACCTTAAAACTCACAAACAACACCTCACTATTAAGTTAGCTCTACTTCATAAGCATATGTTATTTGCAAAGTTGTCTAAGTGTTCATTTGGTAAAAACCAACTTGAATACTTGGGGGGACATAATTTCACGACATGGGTAAGTAGTTGATCAATCCAAGATAAAGGCTATGATGGTGTGGCCAATACCTAAGTCTATTAAGGCTTTAAGAGGATTTTTGGGACACATTCGGTATTATGGAAAGTTTGTAATAGGTTATGGAGTAATAAGTATGCCTCTAACTTCAATGTTTAGGAATGATCAATTCAAATGGATTCAAGAAGGAAGGTATGCTTTTGAGAACCTTAAGGTTGATCTCACCACCATGCCAATTTTGGCTATGCCCAAATTTTATAAACCTTTTGTTATTGTAACAAATTCCATCAATAATGGAATTGGCATTGTCCTAATGCAAGAGGGAAGGACCCTTTATTTTCTAAGTAAGGTATTGCCCAAAAAAGAAGGGTATCTCTACATATGAAAAAGAATTGTGGGCTATAGTAGTGGCACTATAAAAGTGGAGGCCTTATTTGTTTGGTCATCCATTTATCATCAAAACTGATCACCAAAGTTTGAATTTTTTGTTGGAATAAAGAGTTTCATCCATACTGCAACAGAAGTGGCTCACAAAACTTCTGGATTTGCTTATACTATTCCTTACAAGAATGAAGTAGAAAACAAGGAAGTTGATGCCCTTTCAAGAGTTCATGAAGAAGCTGGAGAATGTAAGGGTATTTTAATAGCCCAAACTGCATGGTTATAAGACGTTTTCTGGAGTTTAGAGGGAGATGAGTTAGCTCAGCAGTTACTAGCCAAGTTGATCAACAAAATATAAGAAGGGGAAGGGTATTCTTATACAAATAAGACATTTCGATATAAGGGCATGTTGTGTATGATTGACCAAGCCTCACTAAGATAGAAAATTATAGAGGAAATGAATTCTAATAGAACTGGGGGGCACTCGTGAATTAAAGCTACAATCAAAACTATAGAACATTTTTTCTATGGCCTAGTTTAAAGAAGAAATCTACAAAAATAGTGTTGGAATATGATGTATGCCAACGAAATAAGAATGGGCATGTATCTTACACTGGGCTAATTCAACCCTTACCTATCCCAATGCTACCTTGGACTAACATTTCTATGGATTATATTGACGGACTCCCTAAATCCCAGACCACTGAATTTATCTTAGTAATATTTGATAAGTTCACCAAATTTGCCTATTTCATCCCACTGTTCCACCCTTTTTCAACCAAAAATATTGCACAATTTTTTTTTAGAACATTCATAAAAATCATGGACTACCAACAACCATTGTATCAGAAGAGGACCCTATTTCTCTCATCCTATTTTGGACCAAACTCTTCAAATTTTTAGGTACATAACTTCACCATTCCTCTACTTACCATCCACAAACTATGTTTAAATGGAGAGGCTTAACTAATGCTTAAAGAACTACCTTAGATGTATGACAAGAGACCAACCTAATATTTGGGACAAATGGTTACCTCTGGCTTAATGGTGGTACAATACCACATACCAACAGTTGGATCTTCTTTTATAACCAAAATAGTATTTTAAAAATTAACATAAACTTGAGTCTTTGGATTTATCTCCCTTATCCTATGATAGTGCCCGAGGGCCCCCCGATTTAAAATAAACTAAATCTTTAAAATCAATTTCCTTGTTTACTATGCGGAAGCGTTGTGATGGTTCAGTTAAAACAAAATTTTAATTTCTATCAAAATTAAAATTAAACACAAAGTGAAATAAGTTGGAATTACACACACTCTTTGAATTTCACTTAAAACGCCATTAATCCAAGTCCTAGAATTTGCCTAAATCATATTTATCAATATTACCAAATTAGGCCAAACCAGTTTTAATCAATAGACTTGAATTAAATAAACTTTACCCAATATTTAATTATGCATCAAATTAAATTAAGTGTGATAATTAAAACCAATTTTATCTTTAATTATCCTAAGCATGAGTTCTAAGTCATTGTACAAGATAGAATAAATCAATCACACTACGCCACGATGTACGAGGAAAAACCCACAACGGGAAACAACCTCGGACGACCCTAGCCTCAAATCCACTTAGTACGAAATTTACAATTACAAGACAAAAGACTTACATCACATGACTCTATCCCTCTCAAGCCTCGACGCTCCTTCTTGCAAACACCTCCACCTAGCACAAACCCCGAAGCTCCACCGCAGTCTCGAAATCCACCGATCGGACTTTATATGGTCACCGTCACCCGAACTAGGAGCCTTTCTCTAAGTGAGTAAATCACGAAAAACCTCTTCTTCTTTGTGGGATTTAGAAGTAAACCCAAACTTCTCTTCTTCAATGGTGTAGAGAAAACCGGTTCCAAACTCCAAGCAAGATGTATATATATGAATTTGGATAAACAAACTATGGGTGTAAACTAGAGTGATAAATGGTTTTCTCCTTGAAAATTAACACTCAAAACCAATGAACTTTTTTTAAAACAATTTTTATCTCAAACACTCTCTAGAGGTTGGTAGGATATGAAAAAGTTAGATTAGAAAAATGGTTTCCCGCACATTGATATTTAGCAAAAAGTAGTGGGATAAAACCAAGTGGGAAAGTGGGCAAAACTGCTTAAAACTGCCAAAAACCTGTTCCCGCCAAATCTCGTTCGAACGACATTTCGTTCGAATGACATTCTTGTTCGAACGAGTTTTCTAACGAAGTTCCAGTATGAACTCGTTAGAAGCTCATTAGAAATATCGTTAGAACGACCATCTCGTTCGAATGACATTTCGAACGAAGTTCCAGTATGCCATAATGGGAAGTCGTTGGCAATCTCGTTCAAACGACTTGTGGTTCGAACGAACTCACAGAATGTTCAAAAAATTCTTTTTAAGCCCAGCAACATTATATAGTTTATATATAAGTTTTAATAGAGAACATCTGAAAACAAAACACAGTTTTGAAAACCTAACACCCAATATAAACTTGTTCCAAGCTCCTATATATACATAAATGAATTCATACCTTGAGAGCATGGAGCCACTGTTGATGACGTTGAAACAAGGAACATAAACCACGACATTTTGATGAAGCTTTATACACTTGGCCGCTACGTCTTCAACTAAATACGTCATAGGCTTGAAAGATGATCAATATACTCTATCCTATGACTCAAACGTTTTTGTCCGGAATTGAGCCAAAACTACAAAGGACTCAATTGGAAATTTATGTCCTTACAAATCTCCCCCTTTGGCTATTCCGGGACAAAAACTATACGAAAATCCTAACGGGCCGTCAATCTCTACTAGACTAATAAAAAGTCCCACCCAAAATAAAATTACAATGCTTGACACAAACAACCCAAAGGATCAATATCTTTGTCGATGTTGAATGTTGCCATTTTGAAGTATTCATGCACACTTAAGCAAACTATCAAACGCATAGGGATTATCAAAATATTAAATGCAATTAAATAATTACTCCCCCTAAATTAATTCTCCCCTTTATCAAACAAATGACCTACTTAGAAAGACGTCTCCCCCTAAGATAAATCTCCCCCAAACTAAGATACGATAATAATAGGATTAGATAACATTTCTCCCCCTATCATTCTCCCCCTTTTTGTTCAGGAATAGACAAAGGTTAAAGAATCAAAACAGTAACTTATCTCCTCCAAATAAATCATATAGACCCTCTAAACTAAGCAAGGGATAAAAGAATGGGATAACAAGCTAAAACATGTAGTTATGCATATAGTGATGAGAACGTTAAAGCACTTGGGCAACAAAGATTCAACTAATCCAAGAAATAGCATCGGATACCAACTAGGATGCACTAAAATGATACCAATATGATATATAAATTTTTTAAGCATGTGATATCAACAGAGAATGCAAGAAGATGGATACCAAGTATGAATTATAGCATATATGGATTAAAAATCAAGGCAAAGACTAAACAAAAATATCAAATATATGTATACATAACATATACCAAAGAGACGCAAGTACACATATATAGATATAAACATACAAATGACACACATAAAATATAATAGGAGTCTTTCACACTCGTCTGGCAAAAATGTGTCATATGAAAACGAAAGTGTTGGGGTGTGGACTAGTAACGATTAAATTTAGACCCAATCACTTAAAACATGTTCACGGAGTTATCATTTGATAGCAAACTTCATCACATTTGAATATAACCTCATGTGACAATATAGATTGAACTCAATGAACAAACATACACAATGCATACAAGCCTAGCATATTGATGATTCTACAAACCAATAGAGTCATGACATGAAATACGCAACTAGGATAAATGGACATTGTGCAAACCGTTGATATACCATCCAATCTCCCTCAATAAGCATTTATATTAATTTTGAATGAATATATCAATCAAACATGCCATATTTTCTGTATTTAGGCCTTTGTACCACGTATTTCTTTTAGGTCCATTCAAAATGGTGGCTTACAATCGCAAAGGATCACTAAGTCCTTTCGGATCCCTTCCCCGTGCACATTTATATTTATCATGTTTTCATTTTTCACACAAATCTCACGTGCAACGGATTTTGACATGCAGTAGTCCTCCTAAGTCACAAATATGTAGATGAAAAGATTAAAAGGAGAACACCTCACATAGCTCAAATATACATATGAAGTTAAAATTTCAAAAGAGCTCGTGCATGTGTGAATAGAGGCATATAAAAATAGAATCCATTTAACCAACACAAAATCCAACTACTCCATAAAAATATGGTAAAGAAGATTTTAAGGATTGACAATCTAAACCAAAAGTTCTAGCCACATGGGAGCGTTAAAGGAGGGATTCAAACACAAGTATATTCCACTTAAAGTGTGTCAAACAAAAATTCACACAAAATAAAATCTTTTTGAGTTTTTGAAATTTTTAACCAAAAATAAAAATATACTCAAAAGACAAACAAAAATCATATTTCTAGCATGAGATATGTGATTAAGCAGTGACCAGAAAATTATTAAATAAGCATACTTTTAGCATGATAATATAGCATGAAGCACAAAAGCTAACGTATGCAAACACTAACACATTCTTCCTTTAGATTTAGCAAGAGACGAAGCATGTGAAAGTTAATGAGAATCAAAAGCCCTATTTTGCATGGCAACCAAGTCGGATTTCCTAACCCAAATTAATGAAGAATGACTATCTTGGGGTGTAGGAATTTTAAATACATTGGATGCTTTACGTTGGGATTGTCTAGGAATTCGTTTAAGATCAAAACAAAATTTCTTAAGATGACCTTTTCGACCACAATGTGTACAAGTAAAAACATGTCGAAAAGATTTACCTTCGGAGTGATCTCTAAAAGCTTTCCTAGTAGATTCTCCTAAAACGTTGGTTTTGGCTTTATGAGTAAATTCATTACAAGTATTGAAGCCTAAACCACAAGTGTCATGTTTAATTTGGACCGTTACTAATATTTTATCTAATTTTTCCGAACGACACTCCAAATCAAATTTGACATTACTAGAGTCTTTTAATTTATTTTGCAATTCTAAAATGTTAGACTCTAATAAAATATTTCGCTCTTCAAAAGCAAGAAGCTCCTTTTTCAAGGATTCCATTAAACCCCTAAGGCTATCTCTCTCGCCTTCTATATATTCAAGCTTCTCTAGAAGAGTTTTCTCACGTGTCGTAAGGTCTTCAACCAACATACTATTATCAACGACCTTGACACGTTCTTTCAAACTGGCTTCTAACTTCAAATGAGCTCTTTTCAATTTAATAGATTATTTATAAAGTTCTTGAAAAGCATTTTGAAGTTCACTCACATTAACCTCTTCTTCATTTTCACTCTCTCTTTCTTCTCCACTCTCACTATCATAAAAAATAAGAGAATCATAAACAATGACCTTGGAAGTGTCATGTGTTAACGTTTCATCAATCGATGAGTTATCACTATCACTCACATGACTAGCCATAAAAGCCACAAAATTAGGCTTAATGGGGGAATCGGGTCCCTCTTCCTTATCACTATCACTAAGGGTCTCATTATATGAAATGGGTCATTTACCCTCTTTCCTTAGTTTAGTGGGACACTCAGAAGCCCTATGGCTATAACCCTCACAACCAAAAACTTATTAGACTCGTCCCTATTTAGTTGTTCATTAATAGGTTTAGGGATCTTCTCGGTTTTGTCATACTTAGGAGTTTCAAATTTCTTAAAATCATTTTTAAATTTATCTTTGTTAAATTTAAGAAATTTTCTAAATTTACGAGCAAACAAAGCCATGCCTTCTGAGTCACTATCACTTTCGCTCTAAACTACTTGTTTGACCTCTTTTCGGGCTTTTAAAGCAATGCCCTTTTCAATTTTCTTTTCAGTTTTAGAGGGAAACATATCTAGTTCATAGGTTTGTAAATCACCTACAAGCTCTTCTAATTTCGTAGAGGCTAAAGTTGGTAAAGAATTTAAAACGGTCACTTTTGGAATAAATCTATCGGGAAGGGACCTTAAAATTTTCTTTACAACTCTGTTGTCGGGTATTTTCTCTCCCAAGTTAAAAGATGAATTGATAATATCGAAAAGTCTAGCATAAAATTCATCAAAAGTTTCATTATCGTTCATTTTGATAGTTTCAAATTGAGTGGTGAGGTTTTGGTGTTTCGAAGCTTTAACGACACTAGTTCCTTCATGAGTTTGTTGTAAAATATCCCAAGCTTCTTTAGCGGTTTCACACGTCATAATACGTCGGAATTCATCCGGTGTGACAGCGCTAAACAAGGCATTCAAACCACGGGAATTAAAATTAGAAAGTTTAAACTCATTCTCAGTCCATCTATCGGCTGGTTTGGGAACACGTTCATTTTCAACTAATTGAGTTGGTGGAGACCACCCGTTAACTACAGACATTCAAACCCTTTCATCGATAGATTTTAGTGCCGATTTCATTCGCGCTTTCCAATACGCGTAGTTAGAACCATCGAAAATAGAAAATTTTGAAAATGGAAAAAAATCCATTTTAGCCAAAGAATTTAAAAGATCTTAACGAAGTAATTTATCGTTTTTGGCTCTGATACCAATTTGATAGTTCCCGAGGGGCCCCCGATTTAAAATAAACTAAATCTTTAAAATCAATTTCCTTGTTTACTATGCGGAAGCGTTGTGATGGTTCAGTTAAAACAAAATTTTAATTTCTATCAAAATTAAAATTAAACACAAAGTGAAATAAGTTGGAATTACACACACTCTTTGAATTTCACTTAAAACGCCATTAATCCAAGTCCTAGAATTTGCCTAAATCATATTTATCAATATTACCAAATTAGGCCAAACCACTTTTAATCAATAGACTTGAATTAAATAAACTTTACCCAATATTTAATTATGCATCAAATTAAATTAAGTGTGACAATTAAAACCAATTTTATCTTGAATTATCCTAAGCATGAGTTCTAAGTCATTGCACAAGATAAAATAAATCAATCACACTATGCCACGATGTACGAGGAAAAACCCATAACGGGAAACAACCTCGGACGGCCCTAGCCTCAAATCTACTAAGTACGGAATTTACAATTACAAGATAAAAGACTTACATCACATGACTCGATCCCTCTCAAGCTTCGACGCTCCTTCTTGCAAACACCTCCACCTAGAAAATAACCCCGAAGCTCCACCGCGGTCTCGAAATCCACCGATCGGACTTTATATGGTCACCGTCACCCGAACTAGGAGCCTTTCTCTAAGTGAGTAAATCACGAAAAACCTCTTCTTCTTTGTGGGATTTAGAAGTAAACCCAAACTTCTCTTCTTCAATGGTGTAGAGAAAACCGGCGCCAAACTCCATGCAAGATGTATATATATGAACTTGGATAAACAAACTATGGGTGTAAACTAGAGTGATAAATGGTTTTCTCCTTGAAAATTAACACTCAAAACCAATGAACTTTTTTTAAAACAATTTTGCTCTCAAACACTCTCTAGAGGTTGGTAGGATATGAAAAAGTTAGATTAGAAAAATGGTTTCCCGCACATTGATATTCAGCAAAAAGTAGTGGGGTAAAACCAAGTGGGAAAGTGAGCAAAGCTGCTTAAAACTGCCAAAAACCCGTTCCCGCCAAATCTCATTCGAACGACATTTCGTTCGAACGACATTCTCGTTTGAACGAGTTTTCTAACGAAGTTCCAGTATGAACTCATTAGAAGCTCGTTAGAAATATCGTTAGAACGACCATCTCGTTCGAACGACATTTCGAACGAAGTTCTAGTAATCCATATTGGGAAGTCGTTGGAAATCTTGTTCGAACGACTTGTGGTTCGAACGACAATATCGTTCGAACGACACTTCGAACGAACTCACAGAATGTTCAAAAAATTCTTTTTAAGCCCATCAACACTATATATTTTATATATAAGTTTTAATAGAGAACATCTAAAAACAAAACACAGCTTTGAAAACCTAACACCCAATATAAACTTGTTCCAGGCTCCTATATATACATAAATGCATTCATACCTTGAGAACATGGAACCACTGTTGATGACGTTGAAACAAGGCACATAAACCACGACATTTTGATGAAGCTTTATACACTTGACCGCTACGACTTCAACTAAACACGTCATAGGCTTGAAAGATGATCAATATACTCTATCCTATGACTCAAACATTTTTTTTCTGATATTGAGCCAAAACTACAAAGGACTCAATTGGAAATTTGTGTCCTTACATCCTATAATTTCTTTATGTTATCAATTCATGTGTCTAAATGATGGAAAATCTGTCACTTATTTATAGGTAGGGACATGACCAAATCTCCAACTATCACTTAATCTTAACTGTCCATCAAGGTAGATACCAAAGAGTCATTTTGACTCTTGGTATTTGGAGTACCCTTTCATTAACCAAAGTGACTCTTTGTATTAAAATAATTATGGAGCACATTATGTAAAATTATTTTTTGAATAATTCTAACTTTCTCACACTTGTTCCATAATTATCATAAGGCACACAATAATATTTAAGTCATCCTTAAATGTTATTTTTTCTTAAACACCTTAATCAAACAAACCATTAATGTGACACATGGTGCTCACATACTAATTCAAGAGCATGATCGCTTCCATGTACCACAATATTAATAATTCATCCAATAAGGTCTATAAATTGGGTTTTTCAATAATGGCCCAATAATGTCATATATAAAAGAATATTTTGTCACATTTCATCAATTCACATGCATGTAAACTTATATTGCAAGACAAAAATTGAAATATTCAGAATACACTTTAATTGATATCAAGTATAGTGCCAAAATATAAGCACCAAACAATCCAATAACACTCTACACACAAGACTCATATCTTAAGTATGTTTCATGAATGTTCTTTAGTGATAGACCGTTTATTAGTGGATATGCTATGTTAACACTTACATTAATGTGTTCAACTGACACTTGTTGTTTCTGAACTTCTTCGTTCACATATAAGTATTATATCCTAATGCGCCTAGGTTTTTTAAAATACCTATCAGTTTTTCATAACGAAGGTTACAACGGCATTATCGTAATATTTTAACGACTTGGTAATAGTGTTGACAACTCCAGTCACAAAATAAAATTTTCGCATCCATAATCCATAAATTCTAGCCCTACAAAATGCTATATACAATATTTAATTGTTTCTCACTCTTTTCATAATATTGGCCACTCGACCAAAACAAACCTTCTTAATTAAGAGAGAACAATTTTCATAAGTGTGTGCATATAATATTTTAAGCATCTCATTACTTTATACTCTTAAACTATTTTATTTCTCTAATCTATCATTCATTACTAAGAGAAATTCAAGAAATATATAAATTTACTCTCACTAACTTCAAGGTATATATACTTGATCAAAATACACAAAGTATTCTGAAAATACTATTAATGGGAAACTGACATAAGTTTATATAGTGATTTCTCAATGTATACAGTTCTTTTCTTAAACTCTCATAAGTTTTCACACTAAATGTAAATCTTACTCAAAAGGAGATACTAAAGCTATAAAATTTTAACATTCTAAGATATAGGTGAAAATATTTATTTATGCCCCTTTTTATTTTCTTTATGAAAACTTTGACCATAAGTATAGATTTATATCATTGATTATCAAAATCAAATATTTTCTTACTCCTCTGTGAAATTTGCATTCTTGTGATAAATGTCCCAATCATTCAGAATTTCAAACTCATTTAAGAGCTTCTTAAAACTATTCATATCCACTAACTAAAAGAACAAATACTTTGGATGTTAAAGGAACGATACGAGTATATTAACTTCTTTTATAACCACATTAGGTGATTTGACACTCCCACTAAATTCACCATTCTTTAAAGAATTTGACATGGGACATTTTCGATTTCAAAAGTAATTAATGTACCCTATTTCAAGTGTAGATATAATTATAAATTCAAATTATTTTAGTGGATTCTAAATCCATGCATGTATTAGACATTCCCAATCACACGGTCATGTCAAAGTGGGTAAGTAAAGTGGAATTTATATAATACACTTTTAATCATATATATTTATTTTTGTGTGAATAAATGTTGTGGCGATATCCATTTATTGCGTTTGACTTGTTTTTTTATAGCGACATGATCTATGTAGGTCCACTATCCAGGGACTATAATCTCCCACTTGGGCCACATAGAACGTTCTAAAATCGTAAAACCTTAAGAGCTCAAACATGAGTGTTAAGATTCATAAGTGAGAACCCAAAGACAACCTGGACTATTAAGTCAAAAGAATAAATCTAGAGTTAAACGAATGTGATATTCAATTATGCCCCAAAATTAAATAGTTCTAATAATAAAAGCTACTTTTAAGTTTAACATTATAATATATGACCAAAATTATTTTTCTTATAAAAGTTTCATGAAAAACATAATTCTACAAACCACAAATGAGAACAACATAATTCAGAAAATATATTCTCATATAAACTTAGAGATCTTTTATATACTTGAGGAAAATATTTTGAAAGGTCATTGAGGGGTTTTTGAAATAATCCCAAAATAATATAAGAAAATGAATAAAAAATATGTGGTTTCTTTTTATGGTATGTCTTGTAAGCATCCTCATATCAATTTAGGACTATGTTTCGTAGAACTTTAGTTTTAGTTTTCTAAATAAAAAAAATATTTCATTCATATCGAATGATACATTATAATTCACACAATGTATGTTATATAATGGGTATTCATATTTTAATCTCTAACACTATGAGATTTTGCATAAACTTTATTCTTAATCCATTTCAGAAGTCTTTAATTTTGTTAAAAAAAATATCACACACTAATCTATTAATAGTGGGATCCTCAAGTAAAATTGAATTATAATGATTTAGCATTTTTATGTGAAACTTAACTTCTTCATTTCATTCTAAGAAGTCTGTCAACATTAAAATGGAGAAAACATGCAATTTTAGAGAAATAAAGTAATATAAATTAATGAGATAAATAGCTCATGACATTAATGCTATTTGTTGACAACATGTACATTAATAACATTTTGTAAACGTGCGCTTTCTTTTGTTGTAAGGACATGTTCTATAAATGTACAGGGTAGTATCTAGGCATTTCTGTTTTATCCTAGATTCTAGAATATATGTCGTATACCGCTACAGTCATCTCGTCTCAGCACCATCATATTTCGACGGTCTCAATCCGAATTCTGAGTTTCACTTGTCCATCATCACCATCATCGCGCGTCACTGCCATTATCTTCAATCGTGTGTTCGTGGTAACGTTTTTCGATTCATAAGGGTTCGTTCTCAGAAGCTGCTTAAAATTGGATACCGGACCGATCCGGTCTTGAAGAAAAACGAACCGGTTCACTGATCTGAAAGTTCTCTATCTAAATTTGGATACCGGACCAATACGGCCTGAATCAAAATTGATCCGGTACTAGAAAACTCATTAAAAAGTTTTAACATCCAGACCGATCCAATTATCCTTTCCTGACCGGTCCGATGAGCCTTAGAAAGATCCGACGTCCAGATTCTTTGCATTCCTATAAAATCCATCTTCGGGGATGTTTTCGTTTAAGACTTTGGAGAAAACATTTATCAGACCTAATATATTGAATATTCACCTTTTATCAAGCCCAAACACTTTGAGATTCACAAACAGTCAGAGTTACATGTGCGAATCATTCTAAACCTACATACCCACATCTGTGGAGCATCTTGTGTTGAGAAAGGGTTCTCTACACTGCTGATCTTGGAGCGTCTTACATGAAGCTCTTGCTGACGATAACGAACCGGTGCCTGGGGGTTTTAGTTTGTCAAATTGTATTTCTCTATGTATGTAAGTGTTTACAAATCATATTGAAATAAAACGATTTTTCCCTTTCGGGAATTTTTCCTCATTTGCTATATGTGATTGAATATTGCATGATTTGAATGTGTTTATTAATTAATCAATCACTATTAGACGCATGACCTAGGTATGTATTTAAAATTGGATAATTAAAAATTGGGCTGAATTAAATAGGTTTCTCTAGTTGAACAAAAAGCGCACTCTCAAATTGGTATCAAAGCCAATTACACAATTTCACCGTGTAATTTTTCGCAAAGTTTTTTTTTTCTTCTGAATATCAATTTTTTAACGTTTCCCTGCCTTTCGGCTGCTTGCTGCCCCCATTGTGCTTTTGATCCTTCCTCTTAGTTTCATCTCCTGCTTTAGTCTCTGCTTGGTCTCACCGTTCTTCTTTGCACCCATAGCTTCTTCGACGTTCATAATTTTGGCTGTTTTAGCCATTAATTCTGCCATGGATTTGGGGGGATCTTTACCTAAAGTATAATACAACTTATTGGGTAAAAGACCACTCATTATAGCAGTGATCGTAGTCTTCTCTTCGTAATCAATGACCTCAAGTTTCTCGTTATTAAAACGAGTGATATAATCCTTAGTGCTCTCTCCTGCTTTCTACCTCACACTCAGTAGGTGTGCCACTCTCTTAACTGGCTTCGTGCCAAAATAGAAATTCCCTATGAAGAGCTCTGCCAGCTGATAGAACGTAGCAATTTCCCCCCGAGAAAGGTTGTTGTACCATATTTGGGATGACCTAGTGATAGTTCCTGAGAATTCTCTGCACCTCATCTCATCAGGAACTACATAGATATCAGCAGCATCTTGTTACTGCTCTATGTGAAGGACGAGATCAATTTTTCCATTGTACTTAGGCATTACTACAAGAGCTTTAAATTTTGATGGTGTGGGAAAATCCACAATTTCCTGTACGAAGGGTGATCCCTTGACGAAAGTTCTTTAGAGAGGGTTATTGTCCTTAGCCATTTCTCCTAACTTGTCTTCTAACCTATGAATGGAGCCCTTCCATGCGTTGTTTCCATCCTCGGACCTATTTACCTGAGCAACAGATCGCATTGAATTATCCTCTTGGGATCTTTCATTACGAGTTGCTGGTCGTGACTGGGCAAAGCCTTCCCTTAGATTATTTGGTCGTTGAGAATTTCTCGACGCAGTCCTAGGGGGATTTCCATTCCTTCTAGGGCCCAAACGGTTAAAGGGAGAGGCTCTACTCAACATCCACAGATCGCTTGTTCGTTCTGGGGCTAAAGTAACATTTCGTTGAGAATCTGTAGCTCTGATGGAAGAGGTCCAACCAGGATGATATTAGGGATCATTGGTCCTTTTAGTATGATGAGAGTTAGTCGTCTGGAGTGAGAAACATCTGGGAATAGCTTATGTATGGTTCTTGAAGACGACAAATGGGTGGGTCTCTGAATGCTTCATTGACCTGACTGGGCAGGCGCTCTGTTACGGGTCTTTTGCATATCCGTTTGCCCTTGGGCTAAATTGGCCACTATGCCGGTGAGATCTTAAATAGTTGGGGGAGCATATGGATTGCGGGGAACTCGGTCATTATTCCTGTTACTGGATTCTGGGATCTCAGCCATTTTTGATGAATGTTTTAGTGAAAACGCTACGTATAGTCATTCCCACAGACGTCGCCAATCTGTTGATGTAAAAAACTAGATTTGATCTAATTAATCAATCACAGATAAATATATAGTAAGTAATAAGGCAAAGGATTTTTAAAGTGGTTCAGCCTTATGAAAATGGCCTACGTCCACTGTTTTGTATTGCTGGATGTTTTTGCCTTAATCTTGATCACAATCGCCAATGATCAATTACCCTATTATGGAAGGTATTGCAATGTATTTATAGCCTCTGGGCTGCCAGTATGAATAGACGATATGTCGTTATTTAATAGACATATACATCTGTATAATAAGAATGTTCATTAAATTCGATGTTCATTGAATGTGTAATTGTCACTTGATCTTCCTAGCCAGATGCTCTTCACATTGAGTAGCTCGGGGTGATGAGTAGCTCGATGCTGTGAGTTATTCGATAAGTATAGGCATTTTCCATGTAAGATGACACATGTCTTCAAATAATTGGTCCACGTCAGCTGGCTAACTATCGTATTAATATTGCATATTTCCGTGTCTTTGGGAGTAAATGCTACATCCTACGGGATAGAGAGCAATTAGAAAAGTTAGACTCCCGGAGAGATGAGGGAATATTGATAGGATATTCATCAAATAGTAGAGCATACCAAGTTTTTAACCTGAAGAGATCTAAGGTTATGGAGTCAATAAACGTCATCGTGAAAGATGACGACCCTTCAACGTTTATTGATTCTAGCCTTCAGTGTGAGGATGAGGACTTTTCTGGCAGCGATTTAATTGTCCCTTACACACACTCTGTGGACCCTACTCCTGTTATAGGGGACACACCTTCTTGGGTTCGCAAGAGTCATGACCCGGCCTCCATTGTAGGCGATCCCACTCTTAGGGTCAAGACTCATCCTCAACTAGAGAATGTTGTTAGCCATTTTTACTACACGTCCAAAGTCGAGCCCAAGAATAACAAAGAAGCACTTAAGGATGAACACTAAATTTCTTCTATGCGAGATGAGTTGCTTCATTTTAAAAATAACAATGTCTGGGAACTTATCCCCTGTCCTAGTGAGACTAATGTGATAGGTACCAGGTGGATTTTCAAGAATAAAATGGATGAAAATGGTACCATAATCAGAAATAAGGCTAGGTTGGTCGCTCAAGGCTACACACAGATAGAGGGTGTAGACTTTGGGGAGACATTTGCTCCTGTTGCGAGGATTGAGTCCGTCTGCTTACTACTCGCCATCATATGTCATCTGCGCTTTAAGTTATATCAGATGGATGTCAAGAGTGACTTTCTAAATGGCATTCTGCAGGAGGAGGTTTACGTAGAACAACCAAAAGGGTTTGAAGACCCTAAGGACACGGAGCACGTCTACTATCTGAGGAAATCCTTGTATGGTTTGAAGTAAGCACCACGTGCTTGGTACGAGATGCTTGATTCCTATCTCTTAGCTCGTGGCTTCAAGATAGGGGGAGTTGATGTGATGTTGTTCATTAGGAGAGATAACGGTGCTATTTTGGTTGCCCAGGTCTATGTGGATGACATTGTCTTTGGATCCACATGCGCCTAGCACGCTCACCACTTTGAGGAGGAGATGAAAAGTGAGTTTGAGATGAGCATGGTAGGTGAGCTTACGTTATTCCTTGGTCTCCAGGTTCGTCAGCTAGATGATGGGATGTTCATCTCCCAATCCAAGTATGCTAAAGACCTAGTGAAGAAATTTGGTTTATACTCCACTAAGCATGAACGTATACCTATGAGTACTTATATCAAGCCTAGTAAGGACATTTCAGGTAAGGACTTAGAGTAAACCTTGTATCGGAGTATGATAGGTAGTCTTCTCTACTTGACTGTCAGTTATCCCGATATTGCCTTTAGTGGAGTCTGTGTGCGATATTAGGCATCCCCAAAAGAGTCACACTTACTCGCTCAAAAACGTATTATCAAATACGTGAGTGGTACTCTCTTATATGGTATTTGGTATTCCTTTGATGCTGATGACCGTTTGTCCGCCTATTTGGATGTCGATTGGTCCGGGGATGTAGATGGTTGTAGGAGCACTTATGGTGGGTGTTTCTATTTTGATTCTACTCTTGTCTCCTGGTTGAACAAGAAGCAAAACTCCATCTCTTTGTCCACTGAGGAGGCTGAGTACATCGCCGCTGGGAGTTATTGCACGCAACTCTTATGGATGAAGCAAATGCTGGAGGATTATGGGATTTTACAGGACACCATGACTATTTCCTGTATAGCACGAACGTGATACACATATCCTGCAATCCAGTCCAGCATTCGCGCATAAAGCACATTAGGATACGTGAGCATTTTATACGATAATTAGTTGAGGAGAAAGTCGTATCCCTGAGTTTCGTTCCCACCGACCGCCAGTTAGCCGATATTTTCACGAAGCCTTTAGATGCCCTTAGATTTGAGAGTCTTAGGAGGTCTTTGGGGATTTGCAGAGTTGACTGAGGAGTTGGTTCATGTCTAGGATAGGATGCATTGTTATGTTCATATCATATGATTCCTATTTCTAGTTTGTATCATGTGTATTATTAGTTTTTGCTTTGTATTTTTATGAAAAATCCAAAAAGATTTTCTTTTTTTAAAATTTTAGAAAAGCTCAAAAATGTTTTTATTTTGATAAAATTTTGAAAAATCCAAAAAGATTTTTGTATTTTTTTGCACCTTTTATGGATGAGAATTTAAGATAGCCAAGTCACAAATTTCATTCCATTTTATCCATGTGACTGTTTGATAGTGATTTGAGACGCTACATAAATGCATCCATGTGCTTTACATTGTTTGGAGTCTTTGAGATATGATTAGTGATATCTTTCTACATGTTTGGCTCCTTATATCCTTTATTGCACACATGTACGATTTTATTTTATTCTTGTACTTGTCTATCACATATTGGCTTGAGTGTTTCCATCTCAATTCTGTCTATACAACGAACCATATGGGATAAAACTTGATAAGATTGGAATGCATGTAAAAAATCATTTTGGTGAGATTGTTATTTTAAAACTGTGAAGGGCCACGAAAGGTTCTTATCTATCCTTTGCGATTAAGCCACCGTTAAACCGGACCTAAAAAATTGAGGAATTTTATTATCCGAGGTCCAAAAGGTTAAGAGAGCTCGAAAAATTTAAAGGCAATAAAAAGCAATACATGCCAAATATGGGCCATTTAGGTTTCACCATCAATTATCCAAAGTTTGAGAATTTAGATCACCTCTATTCAAAGTATATATCTGAGGGAGTTCGGTTGGAGTATTTAAACGGGTTTGCATTTTCTTGAAAGTCCTGAAAAAGCATTAAATTATTTTGGACGCTATTGGTGTGGAAATCACTTTGAGCTTTGATTTGTTGATTTGATTGAGTCAATGTCTCATATTTCCATTTTTTACACCTAAGGAAGATGTTGAGTTTATTCATTAGGAGTATCCGATATTCATCATGCACATATGTCATGTTTGTATGCATTGATTTTCTTATCGAATTTGATCACACCCCTACATTACGCTATCATCGACTTGGTTGTTTTTGTGTTCTTTCATGGTGTGATTATTTGTTTTTATATTTTTTGTGAAAAATTCAAAAATAGTAGTTTCTTACCTTGTGACATTATCCATTTGCATTATTTCTGCTTCTCATATCTGTCTATTTGGGGACATAATAAAAAGGGGGAGAAAGAGTTATCATATTATGGGGGAGTTTTGAGATTTATTTTATGTTGGTATCTATGTTTATATGATTTCAAACTCGATACGTCACTTGGTATGATCCCTGAATTGCACACCCTGATGAGAAAAGCTTTGAGATTTTTGAATATTTTAAGAACAAACGATAAAGACTTATTCATTTGTATCTTTCCAGTTTTGGGTTCATGGGAGGGTAGATTTTTATAGGTCAATTGAATGATAATAATTCGGATTTTTTATTTTGTACCGGCATAGACATAGGGGGAGATTTATAAGGACATTTTTCTCATGTCCGATATCTTACATTTGTGTATGTCGTATGCCGCTACAAAAGTCACGTCACTTCACGATCTCACATGACGGACTCTATCTGAATTTTGGGAATCAAGAATTAAACATCTCCATCATGTGTCACACATCTGCCTCAACGACTTCACGTTCCACGATTTTAAGGAATTTATGCAAGCGGTACGCTAGTAAAGTCAAAACAATGAAAGAAGGGAAGATAGGAAAGTTCAAGGGAATTTTGGTAATTTATAGCCACCGTTCAGAGGTCCAGTCAACTGGAAAGTTGAAGATCTCTATGCCTTGAAGACACTAGAATAAACGGCACCTCAATTTGAGCTACGATGAAGAAGTTATGGACCTTTGAAAATGGAGAAAATCTCGATAAAATCCTTATGAAGAATGCTATGTGTTTAAGCCCCAAAACCAACAAACTATCGTGAACCGAAGGCCAAACCGGTTCGGGGTACCTGACGCTGATAAGACTTCTAAAGTTTTAAAATTCCTTTTGGTTTCCTATAAAAGCCAACTTCGGGGGAGTTATTTTGCAAGACTTGGAGAGACGATTTTGAGAGTTCTATTAGCTTAAGTCTTCATATTTTTGAGTCCCAAAACTCATGTTTTGATTCACACATCATTGCCATACCTTTGTGAATATTTTTTAAACCTAAAAACACAACTTTGGTTTTGTTCATACTTGTGGAGAAGCCGTCTTTCTTCTTCATTGCTGCTCACCTATAATTCCTGATGGAGATTCCAGTCGACGACATCAGAACCGATATCTGCGGGCATTTCTGTGTCACACTTGTTTTTCAATGTAATCCGTGTAACCGTATATTACAAAATTATAGTGAGAAATAAAAAAGTTTTGCCCCTTTGGATGATTTTTCCTCACTTGTGTCTGTTTGAATTTTCTTGCATGATTTCATCATCTTCAATCACACCTAGATGCATGTTTGGGACTTAATTGATAAAATTGAGTTTAATTAAATAATTTTCTTATTTGAACGCACGCGCACTCTCTTCAGAGAGAAGTCCATCTATGCTTCCTCTGATCAAGTTGAGTATGCAAATAAATGGTCCCTTAAGGAAGGTTGGATCGAGGCTTTAAAGGGGGTTGACATGGAAGAAAACTCTGAACTCTTTGCAAGACATGACCCTGGCACTCCTTATAACTTGGATGAGGCATTTTATGATGCAGAAGTGTAAGACCCTAAAACGTGATTAGAAATTTTAATTACATGATTAATTATGAGTTATGAGTTATAAGTTGGCCATGGGTGTTATATATGTTAATTTTCATGTTTATGGGGACGCATACTCATGTCATATATATGTGGTTTACATTAGATGCTAATCGAGCTTATAATTAGGAAAAAATATGTTTGGAGCATATGATTACTTATGTGGTTAGATGAATCATAAAATATGTTTATAAATGAATCATTATGTTTATAAAAGTAAACTAGGGTGTTGGTACAAAATTGGTAATGTTTGGTTGCAAAATGTGAAAGTTTTGAGATTGTTGGTAAATTGCTACATTCCTGTTCGAGCCCAAATTAGGCATACTAATTTTATCATTTTGGGAAAAGATAAAATAGGAAAGTTGTAGATATATAAGTTATCTACACGTAGGCGCAAATTTGGAGTAAATCGAGGTCGTTAATAGTGAGTTAGTGTGAATTTACAAAGGCGGGACAAATCTGTCATTAGTGGAATTATTTGATTGGACCTTTCGTCCAACCAATCACGCGTTATCACTACCGCTATTTCTATTGGACCCCTTTAAAATGTATTTATGATATTTAAACATATGTATAGCTTCTTCCTCATAAGAAATAACAAGTTTGGAAAGATTTTCCTAAGGAGAGAGATAGAAAGTTAAAGGAAGAATAATCTTCGAAAAATGACCATAAATCGAAGAGATCATAGAAGGTAAGTACCTCTTTATTAAAGTTGGTCACAAGGATGAGTTTTAGACTTTTTATGTTTTTTTTTTATTTTGATAAAGATTTAATGATACCCATATTGCTAAATTATGTTAAAACAAGGATGACTTAAGAACATATGTAAGAACGCATGTTAGGATCATAAATGTTAACTTTAAAATCCTAGATTTTAATCACCTTCTTGTGGAGCTTTTAATTCAGGAAAATCATGTATATGATGTGTGTATTTACTAAAATATGTTTACTATGTGTTTCCATGATTGATAACCGAGGTGGAGGTTATGTATGCATAAAAATGGTAACTTATGCTTTAATGTTCTATTCCGACCTAGTTGTGCTAAAAATGGCATAAATCGTGGAATAATTATTGAAATCAAGTGACTCCAATAGGAGAGGTTAAATAACATATTTGAGTATGACATACTCGAAGATGAGAATAAAATACCTTTTAGTTTGCCTTGGGGGTCATGTTGAAGTTGAAGTTTTGTTGATGTTTTTCTTGAGAAATAATTTGGAAAATGTTATAATAGAATAAGCATAACTTTGTCTAGATGATTCGTAATTTAATTCCTTAAATTGTTTTAGAACCCTATTTAATAGGGTGTTGAAGAAATGTTAAGCATCATATTTAATTTCGTTTAAGTTATTTCTGATTGACCAACTAATGTGATGTGTTACGAAGTTTAATGTTATTTGGTGTATTCAAATGCTAATGATGTCGAATTGATAGGTACGAAAACGACTAATACTACCATACAAAGGAAGTAGATTTTTGTGTTGATTTTATTACCTACTTTAAGGTGAGTGACCTTCCCTATGAAATATAAATGCTTATATTCTCATATGGAAATGTGTAGTTAAATACATGTGTTAGAATGTTGATGGAGTGATGGGGGTATTTATGAAACATATGCATATGATTAAAAATGTCAAGCGATGTTATTTAATGTTATGGACTCTGGTGGATCCTTTATTTAATGTTAAGGATTGTGGTGGGTCCTATGGGATGTGGCGGTCCTGTTAATCCACCTTAAAGTTTTGTGTACCCGAGACTAATAAAGGGATGTGGTGGTCCCCAATAACTGGGGTGGATTAATTGGAATGTGATGGCTCCAGGCTTACGAGAGTTTCATAATTCCTGTTGGGTTATAGCATTATAAAAAAATAAAAATGGTTATTCAAATTGGTTATATGTGTGGTATTTGGTCATTCACTAATCTTATATTGCTTACACTCCTATAATGTATTGTTTCGGGTATGCCTATCGTGTGGAGTTCACTGCCAAATTAGGAACTTAAAACATGGGAGTGACGAATATCTAATATGGGTTGAATATCGGCCAGGTTTTTGTGTCAATGTTAAACAAAGGAACTTGTATATGTAAAGTGTTTTTATTACTTGTAAGTTATATGTACAGGTAGTTATGTTTTCACCTCAACATGCCTTTGAAAAGAAAAAAAATCTTGTGCTGTTTCCCGAGAGATTTAAAGTAAAATATGATTTAAGGGAATTTATCTCTAAATAAAAGGATGATTTTTACTTAATTAAGTGGGGGTGAAACAACTTGGTATCAAAGCGTGGTTATTAGGTTCTGGATAGGGTGTGAGGGTATAAATTGGTAGTTGACAAAAGAAAGTGAGTTTGCTATGAGTCGGGATTTTGACTAACATTGTTAATGTTAAGCTGCTGCTATTGTATTTTATTTAAGTTATTTATTTTGCGGTGAGTGATGGATCCACATGAACAATATGATATATAAGAGGGTGAGGCATCCTATATTCCTAACAGTCAGGAAGGACAGAGACATATTGAAGTGGATGGACCAAAGGTGCAACAACAACCTATTGATGATGTGGGAAGAATATTATGTGCTGTGGCACAACTAGTGGAACAAGCAAGAGGTGGAGCACATGGTGGAGATAGGGATAAATTGCATGATAGGTTCATGGAGTTAATTTCGCCCGCATTTACCGGGACTACTGATCCGTTAGTGGCATAGGGGTGGATTAGAAAGATGGAAACAATATTCATGGTGATGGAAGTGCCAGATGAGAAAAAGGTTTTGTTGGCAACCTTCACGTTAGAGTATGATGCAAAGTTATGGTGGAATGCTACAAAAAGATTTCTTACCACAATTGGGGGAGTGGTTCTAGCAAATCCTCCACAAATTATATAGAAGAAGTTTGTGAATGTGTTCTTTGAAAAATATTTTCCAAGGCTGTATAGGAAGGAGAAAGAAGAAGAATTTACCATGCTGAAATAGGGGAATCGAACAATGGTTGAGTATGAAAATTTATTTATATCTTTATCAAGATTTGCACATGATTTGGTGAAGACATAAGCATGCAAATGTGATCGGTTTCAGAGTGGGTTGAATGTAGATATAATAACCATGGTTGCTAATATGAAGACCACAGATTACGTGGACTTGGTGGATAGAGCCATGGTGTTAGAAAAGTCAATGAAAGATATGCAAGATGAACTTTCAAAGAAAACTAGACACGATGGTACGAAATCATATGGATGGGAGACGGGAACCTCAACTTAGAGTGTAGCACGAGGATTATATAGGGGTAAAGTATTTAAAAATAGTAGAAATGCTCCTGGAAGATTTCAATCTCGAGGTGGAAGGACTGGAATGAGTCGGTCATAAATTGCATCTGTGTTTATACTGAGGGCTATATTTTTTTAATAGATGAGTGTACAATAGCTAAGGCGACACCTTTATGTTTCCATTGTCATAAACTAGGGCACTTACAGAATAATTGTCCAGTGATGGTAGCGACAACATCAGTTGGGAGTGTGATGGTAGAAGGTAGGAGTTCTACACAGAATGTACACATGGGAGGTAGAGGAGGCTTCTATGAAAGTTAAGGTCAAGGTAGAGTGTTTTCACTGACGCAACAACATGCACAAGCTATGCCTAACGTAGTGGCATGTACACTTCCTATTTGTGATAAAGATGCTTATGTGTTGATAGATCTTGGTTCTACACATTCTTTCATGTATTTATTTTTCTTGTTTCATCTTAATAAACCATTATCATCATTAGATTATGGTTTACCTATTGTTACTCCAGTGGGGGGATTTTTTTTATTGAGAGGGTATATAAGGAGTGTGTGGTGCGAGTGGGTGAAAAATAATTACTGGTTGACCTATTACCTCTCAATATGCGTGACTTTAATATGATACTGGTTATGGATTGGTTGGCCTCATATCATGTATGTTTAGATTGATGTAGAAAGGAGGTAGTGTTTCAGTTACCGGGTGAACCTGAATTTAAATTTGTTGGGGAACGAAATGTCACTCCAACATGTTTGATTTCTACTACAAAATCTTATGAATTATTAAAGAAAGGGTGTCAGGGCTATCTTTCTCATGTGGAGGACACACGACAAGAGGCTGGAAAATTATCAGATATACTAGTAGTTAATGAGTTTGCAAATGTCTTTCCAGAAGAACTCCCAGGGTTAGCATTAGACCGTGAGGTAGAATTTGCGATTGAGTTGGTACCAGGCACCGTACCGATATTTATTTCACCATATCGCATGGCACCTGTAGAATTAAAGGAGCTAACAATACGGTTGCAAGATTTTTTAGATCGTGGTTTTCTAAGGCCTAGTGTATCACCGTGGGGAGCCTCAGTATTGTTTGTGAAGAAGAAACATGGAAGCATGATACTGTGCATTGATTATCGTAAATTGAATAAGGTGACGGTCCGTAACAAATACCCACTACTCTGCATTGATGACTTGTTCGATCAGTTACATGGAGACAAAGTATTTTCCAAGATTGATCTCAAATTGGGATATCATCAGTTGAAAGTAAGAGAATGTGACATTTTTAAAACCGCTTTTCGTTCCAAGTATGGACATTATGAATTTTTGATCATGCCATTTGGATTAACAAATGCACCAGCCGTATTCATGGACTTAATGAACCGCATATTTCACCCATACATGGATTCTTTTGTTATCGTCTTCATTGATGATATTTTGATATATTCTCATAGTAAGGAGGAGCATGAGCACCATCTGCGTATAATTTTATAGACCTTGTGACAGACGCAGTTATACGCTGTGACACCCCGACTAAATTAAATACCGGGTAGCTACTCCTTTATTCAAATTAATACAAAATGTCATGTTGGTTCAGTTCATAGCATCACTGTCGAAAAATATTTTTTTTTAACAATTACTAGCCACCCAATATTTGAAAAGTGAGTTGTCAATTTTAAAGTAAATAATATTAACATACAACCGAATTAAATCATGAAATACTGATACCACAACCACCATACAGTCGCAATAGAAAACAATGTAATAAACTGAATCTGGAGAAATACTCCTCACAACAATTCGAATAATGAAATAAACCAAATACAAAGCCTGAATCATTAGTTAATTACATCCCAAAAATGAATTATAACTGAGGAAATAAACTGTCTCTAAGAGAAAAGGGGCGACATGCCCTACAAATAAATAAGTCTGAAATGGAATCAAGGTAGAAAGTGGAGGCGTCTATAATCGAGGTCCTGTAACATCCACAGCAGCTACAGCACGTCATTGGAATGGAACATCTAAGCTTGGTGACCTTGTGGCTGGGCACCTAAAAGGTTTAAAAAAAAAATAGATCTGAAAGCAAACGGGTCAGAGCCCGATTGTGAAAATAGTTTAAAATATAGAAAGTGTTTAATGTCACTAAATAGTGAATATAAAATACATGATATTACGTGCTCTCACATGAGTTCCTCACCTCTCAACTAATTGTGCACGCCTATCGCACCCGTACCCGTTCTAGTTATTCCACTATCTAACTAGACCAATCCATAACCTGACTTTACTATACTATTCATAGTTTAATTCCCGACATCTTAATATAAACTAAGAGTTTTACTTTCATTCCTCAGGATTAGTTACAATAAATACTAAGAGTTTTCCCATTTTTAGCACTACAAGGATGTTACATTAATTCACACTTGTACTTATATAAACAATCCATTTCAATATTTCAGTATACCAATCTCATTATAAATATACAATAATGGCACCCCTAGACTAAGATGCGATGCACACATACTCTGCTATCAAATCGTGATACATCACGTACTTAAGGATCACGTATTCCGAATCTCTCAGGAACCGTTTTGATAATTAACAATCACACACAATGGAGGCGAACATAGTTCTCATCACATGGGTCACGCACATACCTATGCTCCCATGATCAGCAGACTTATTAACTCACCAATAAGTCATTCTCTGACCTATGTCCTTGAGGTACCAATTTAAATCCCCCCCCGTAGGCACACAAAGATTAGATGGCCCTGATCGAACACCGACCTCCCGTGAAAGCAAGTATGGTAGGTATGTCATACACATATAACTATATATATTAAGCATTCACATATCTTAGCTATCTTATAATATTAATAGAGGTATATTTTACATTCCTATACTGTCATTATTGTAGTATACTCACAAGTTCCCGAATAGTATACATCATCGATAATTAACTCTTCTCACGTCGCAATTTTAAATACTCATTTCCTAGCCCATAGATGTCATCCGGTTTATTATAACATTCTAAGTTTTACTCCTTAATGTACTCCCATCTCACATCTATACCCACTAGTCAACAAGGGAAGATTAACACTCGATTAACATAGGTCTACTAGAAGTTCGAAATAAAATCAGGCCTAAAAGGCCATTCTGTCAACTCGTTAGAAATCTCGTTCGAACCAGGTAGTTCGAACGAGTGTCGTTTTAACGAAGGATTTGAATGAACTCGTTAGAAGGGGTACTTTCATCTCGTTAGAAGTCTCATTCGAACGAGGTCGTTCGAACGACCTGGGCAGGTCTTCTAACGAGATGGCAGTAATCGCCCAGAATTTCCCAATTTCGTTTTTCTTTATTTTTCTCTTCTCTAAATCCATCCTAAGATCATCCCAATAAGTTTTAATGTTTTTAAACTAATCTAAGTCCTCCTAGGCCGCTTCTTAACATATTATTGGGGTCGAATCTTACTAATCAACATGCAATAATTATAAATCCCCAATTCTTGCCCCAAACCCTATAAACATGAACTCATAATTTAATTGCACCTAAATACTCATCATAAATCCGTTTTTAAATCATAAAATTTAAGTTTTGGGGTAACAAATTCGTCCATGGTTATTCTACATGCAATCCCTAACCAAACTTTAGAGTTTCTATAACAATCCCATTAGGTTTTCCTCAAAACTTTCAAGGCAAATACAGTTTCTACACTAAACATGGAAGAAATATTTATTGGACTTAATAATATCAAATCACTTGCCTTAAATCCGATGTTCTGATTCATTGTTGATGATCAAGGTTGGTTCTTTCTTCTTTTCGGTCACAAATTCCTTTCAAAATGATGGTGGGGAGATGGTTTGGCTTAGATCCTCCTTTAACCTCTGTTCTAACTTCTCTCAAAAACCTCCGTAGCCCACTCTCTCACTTTTGGTTGATAATGGCCTTAGTGGCCCTTTTATTAATATCTAAATTACCTCTGAAATTCGTGGATTTCAACCCCTTAATTTTTAAAATACCAAAATACCCTTCTAGGTTGCTGATTTGACCTAAAAATGTCCCGGGACCCAAACTAAACCTCCGGCTAGTGTTTTCAGACTATTTCGACCCTTCCGGACACATTGGCGCACTCAAAATGACCATTAGATTGATAAAAATATAATTTACTTTGTAATTTAAATAAATTCATTCCTGACACGACTAACACGCGTCCCAACTAAATTTTCCAAATTGTCGTATTTCTGCCTCGCGATAATTTTAATATTTTCAATACTCATATATTACCATATATTCTCAGTAATATTAAATTTTAACATCATACTCAAATACCAACACATGTCTCGCTAGTATTTACATCCGGATTAATTCTCATTTAATTCAATTAATCCATTAAATAAAAATTAATGAAATTACGGGGTATTACATACTTCCTCCCCTAATAACAGAATTTCGTCCCGAAATTCGGAACTAAAGGATACCTGGTACAAACAACTCTGGGTAACGTTTGCGCATCTCATCCTCACACTCCCAAGTGGACTCCTCGGCATTATGATGCCGCCATTGAACGCATACTAACGATACCATCTTCGACCTCAGCTCCCTCTCGCTGTGGTCCAGAAGAGAAATCGGTCCCTCCTCGTAGGAACTATCAGGCTGAAGATCGATTTCCTCTAAAGCAATGTGAGTATGGGCCAAATCGTACCTTAGGTATTTCCTTAGTGAGAAAATATGGAACACATCATGAATCCTATGCAAGTGCTCCGGTAACCCAAGTCTATACGCAACTGACCCAATCCGCTCGATGATAGAAAATGGCCCCACATATCTTGGTTCCAGTTTCCCCTTCTTCCTAAAAGGCATAATTCCCTTCATCGGAGATACTCTAAGTAGCACCTGGTCCCCCACCTTGAACTCTCTGAAGAACCTCTTGGCGTCGGCATAACTCTTTTATCTATCTTGAGCTACCCGAATACGACTCCATATCATCTCTATCCTTGCCGAAGTATCCTGAATTACTTCCGACCCAAGGATTTTGTTATCCCCCACCTCTAACCAATATGCTGGGGAACAACAAGGTCTACCATACAATGCCTCGAATGGAGCCATGCCAATGGTGAACTGGTAGGAGTTATTATAAGCAAACTCCACCAGTGGAAGATACTGTTCCTAACCACCTCCAAAGTCTATGATGCACATACGTAACATGCCCTCCAACATCTGATTTGTCCGCTCTGTTTGCTCATCAGTCTATGGGTGATACGCCGTACTCAGTCGCAACTCCGTACCCATTGCCTCCTGGAAACTCTCCTAAAATCGTGAAACAAATATCTTGTCTCGGTCAGACACAATATTTAAAGGCACCCCGTGAAGTCTTACTATCTCCGCAATGAAAATCTTGGCATACTATCCCGTAGTGTAGTCTGTCCTCACGGGCAGAAAATGAGCAACTTTGGTCAACCTATCCATAATTACCCATATGGAGTCGTGACCCCTCTGTGACATAGGTAACCCCATGATAAAGTCCATGGATATGCTCTCTCATTTCCACATCGGAACCTCTAACGGCTGTAGAAGTCCTACCGGTCTCTGATGGCCCACCTTTACTAGCTAACAAGTGGTGCATTTAGAAACGAACACGGCAATATCTCTCTTCATCCTTCTCCACCAGTACTGTCGTCTCATGTCTTGGTACATCTTATCCCCACCAGGGTGTACCACGAATCGCGAGCCGTGCGACTCTGTCATTACCTCGTGTCGTAAGTCTTCCCCTTTCGAAATGACCAGTCTCCCATTGAAGCGTGATCCATCGTCTGAACTAACGGTATAAGACTCGTCTCCCTCTGCTAGTAATTGAACTATCTGCTCCTGACAGAACGAGTCTTTTGCCTGGGCCTTTATCACTCTGGTAACAATCTGAGGTGTAACAGTCATCACAGACATGAATGATCGGGCCACTGCATCCTGGTGTTCCAACTCCTTCCACTTAGCTTTCCATATCTCGGCCACCTCATTTATTGGCCTACGGCTCAACACGTCTGCTACCAGGTTAGCCTTCCCTGGGTGATATTGGATATCAAACTGATAATCCTTCACAAACTCAAGCCACCGACGTTGACGCATATTCAGTTCCTTCTGCGTGAAGAGGTATTGTAGAGACTTGTGGTCGGTGAATAATCAAAATTTCTCCCCCAGGAGATAGTGTCTCCAAATTCTAAGAGCGAATATGACTGCCTCTAACTCCAAGTCGTGGGTGGGGTAATTATTTTTGTGAGGCTTAAGATTATGAGAAGCATAAGCTATGGCCTGACTCTCCTGTTGCAGTACACCTACAAGTCCTTGTAAGGACGCATCGGTGTAGACCAGATACTCAACTCTCAGTCTGGGCAATGCTAACACAGGTGCTGAGGTTAACTTGTCCTTCAACTCATCAAATGCTAACTGACAGGCATCATTCCAGATGAATGGCACACCTTTACGAGTCAGATGTGTCAAAGGACCCGCTATCTTAGAGAAACCCCGAATAAATCTCCTGTAGTATCCTGCCAAGCCCAAGAAACTACGGATCTCAGTCGGTGTCGTGGGCTGTCCCCACTCCCTCACCGCCGATACCTTTCTCGGATCAACTGATATCCCTTTGTCTGAAATGATATGCCCCAAAACTGTACCTCCTTAAGCTAAAACCCACACTTCTCGTACTTCGCATATAGCTCGTTCTGACGTAGCATCTGCAAAACCTGCCTCAAATGTTCAACGTGTTCTTCCTCTGTCTGGGAGTAAACTAGAATGTCATCAATAAAGACAATGACGAACTGGTCTAGGAACTCTCTGAATACCCTATTCATCAAGTCCATAAACACGGCTGGAGCGTTGGTTAGGCCAAAAGGCATAATCCGAAACTTATAGGAACCATATCTCGTCAAGAAAGCAGTCTTCGAGACGTCCTGTTCCCTGAGACACAACTGATGGTATCCTGATCGCAAGTCAATCTTTGAGAAGAAAAAAGCTCCTCTCAACTGGTTGAATAAGTCATCGATTCAGGGCAATGGATACTTATTTCGTATCGTGACTTTATTCAACTACCGATAATCTACACACAACCTCAATGATCCATCCTTCTTCTTTACGAACAACATAGGGGCACCCCATGGCGAAGTACTCCTACGGATGAACCCCTGACCCAACAACTGATCTATCTGATCCATTAGCTCTCTCATCTCCGATGGAGCCATACGGTAAGGTGCGCGAGTAATTGGCCGAGTGCCCGGCGTCAAATCGATAACAAAATCTATCTCTCTACTAGGAGATAATCCAGGTATATCCTGGAATACATCAGCGAACTCACTAACAACGGGAATCGATTCGAGTGGTATCACCACTTACTTAGAGGTCTCCTCCTCTATATAATACAAGTGTGTGGATGATCCTCCCTCAGAACGAGGTATCACCACTAAGAACATCTCTTGCCCGGGAATGGCAAAAATAATACTCCTGCTGAAACAATCAATCATGGCTCGGTACACAATTATCCAATCCATACCAACAATCGCATCGTACTCAGTCATCTCTAATACTAACATATCGGCAGGTAAAGTAAACCTCCCAATCTCTATACCCACACCTCTACAAATAAGAGAAATCATAGAACCCCTACTCAACGGTGAATCTACATAAGTAATCCTGCTCTCTGTAGTGTCTAACAACCCCATAGTGCGTGCAAATCTTGTGGTAATGAAACAGTGTGTGACCCCCGCATTAAATAAAATACGCCCCATAGTCCCCTGAATAGAGAACATACCCTCAATAGCAGGTGGAACCTATGGGACTGCGGCCTGCTGGAGCTGATAAACTCGCCCGTACTGAAGCTATCCCTGCTGGGATGGGACTGCTGGGATGGGTGGCAACGCTGGCATATGTGGTGGTGCTGGCAGAGCGACGGGAAACATAGGTCTCTAGGGCTCGTGTGGAGCACCCTGCTGCTGTGGGGCCCTGCCCCTATCAGGACACTCCTGACGCTTGTGGCCAATTTTTCCACAAGTGAAACATTTCCCCGGAAAGTTTCCCCCTCTCTGACCCTGTTACCAATGGCCCTGGTGGCCGTTGCCATTCCTCCCCTAGCCATGCTGGCCCTACTGAAACTGCTGCTGTTGGCCGTGCTGTCCCTGATGGCCTTGCTAACCCTGCTAGCCCTGACGAAAATCTCCCTGACCATTTCTGAAACCCCCAGTTCTAAACCTCTTAAAATCACCCTGCTAGGAACCCTGATCGCACAGCCTGTGCTGACCCTGAGATGATTGTACCCCATCGACACCATTTCCCCCTGTCCTGCCCTGATGGCTGGAATCTCCTGATCGCTTACCCTCTGATAAATGAAAGTGGTGGTCCTGGCAGTGAAGCATTGCTGCGTTAACCACATCAAAATAAGTAGCCAACGAGAGATTACCCAACAAGTGCTGACAGATCCTCCAAGTCAATCCATCCATGAACTTCTGTATCTTCTTCTCCTCTGTCGAAATCTCATCGAGGACGATGTTTAAGAGATTTGTGAACTCGGCCTCATATTCAACCACTGTCTTCCCCTCCTGCTTGAGGTTCATTAACCTCCTCCTCATTTCGGTGTGAACGGCTGATGGAAAAAACTTGCGATCGAACCGCACCTAAAACTCCTGAATAGAAAGGATATCTCTCTCTTCTGCGGTGGTAATGGACTCACACCACTGGAATGCTGACCCTACCAGCTTAAAAGTAGACAGTTTCTATCTCTGTACATCCGTACACTCGTACATCCTCAAGTGCCTTTGGATGTCCTTCTTCCACTGACTGGACACAATGACGTCGGAGCTACCTGCAAACTCTGAAGGGTGTGCTTTTTGAAAAGCATCACGAACACATTCCCAAGAAGACGGGAATGCATGATCCTATACTGGCACTACTACCAGCGCCTGGGGTGGTGCCTGCTGTACAACTTCTAGGGCGGAATTTATCGCTTGGGCTACAATAGCGGCAACCTCTGCGGCATTCATGGTGCCCTGAACTGGTGCAGGCTGTGGCTCGGGCTGAGCATCCCTGGGAACTCGCTGTGCACGTCGTGGAGGCATCTGAAATGAGAGTAAAGTCTCATAAGTTCGCAGTTATTATCTCAAAATAGCTGAAGAACGAAACATACACAATAGAGTACACAAATCCTATAATATAGGGCTCTACATCAAAGAATGCTTAGTGGAAACATAACAAGCCGTACAGATCCTAAGGACACTAGAACCTAATGCTCCGATACCACCTGTGACCTCGACTAATTAAATACCGGTGTTGATACCAAAATTAATATGCTGATGTGGACGAATAGTATGAAGACACGTGTCAATCTACGTGGCACAATAACAGCGAGGAAGATCATTTACTGAACAACTATGGTTGGTACCGAGCAACGAGAATACACCGAGGAGCTCTATCATGCCGAGGAACTCCATCCGAGGAACTCCATCATCCCGAGATACTCTAAGCACTCCGAGGAACTCTTAATCAACGAGCAACTAAGGCGGTCCGAACTGCACCTCGACCGTGTCATCAATTATCAGACGGACAACTGTTCAACTATTCATTAGATTCTTGACGCACACGCTGCATTAAATGTATTACCCATTCATATGTATATCATTTAATGTATTGGACCTTTCATGTACAGCCTTGAGGCTATAAATACCTTGTATCAATCCCATTCAAAGGGACCGGAATTTCTTGAGAGAACTTGTAATCAAGAATTCCACAAACACTCAGCAATAACATAACAGTGGACGTAGGCTTTATTCCTAGCCGAACCACTTTAAAAATCTTTGTCTTATTTATTTATCTGTGATTGAAGAATTAGAGTGATCTAGTTTTTTACATCAACAGATTGGCGCCGTCTGTGGGAAACGACTGTTGTTATCGTTTTTCATAAAAATCATTTATCACCAATGGCAGATAATCCGGAATCCAGTAATCGAAATGCTGGAAATACTGGAAATCTTCCAAATCCATCTGCATCTCCAGATCTGGCCGGAATTATGATGAATCTGGCTCAGGGGCAAACCGCCATGCAAGAATCTATGAGGCAACTCCTTCAAACTCTTCAGGGCGGTGTACCTACTCATTCAGGGCAAAGGACTGATCATGGGCAATCACGATCCAGACGTATTGGGTCATATCGCAATGGGGAATCCAATGATTTTTCTTATCAACCTGGGCGAACTTCATCAATACAGGCTACGGATACAGATCAACATATCTCTCGGCTACGGATACAGATCAACATATCTCTCTTTCTCCGGAGAGAACTAGCGCTTTAGAAAGATTAAGCAGGGTGTCTCCTTTCAGTCGATTAGGACCAAGGAGGAACATGAGTCCACCTAGGGCTCCATCAGGAAGTTTTCGACCACCACCAGGTTCGAGAGAAAGATCTGCACAATCACGACCAATTACTCGTCGAGATAAATCTCAGGAAGCTACGTCAGAGCAATCAGTTGCTCGGACTAAGCGGCCCGAGGAAGGGAATGAAGCATGGAAAGGTTCCATTCAACGATTGGAGGATAGACTGGGAGAAATGGCTAAGGCGAGGAACCCCTTACAGAGAACTTTTGTTCAAGGGAAACCTTTTGTGCAAGCCATTGTGGATTTCCCTACACCGTCGAAATTCAAAGCACCTGTAGTGACCCCCAAGTACGATGGAAAGACAGATCCTGTACTTCATATAGAACAGTACCAAGCTGCTGCAGATATCTATGCTGTCCCCGACGAGATGAGGTGTAGAGCATTCTCGGGAACTCTTACCGGATCTGCACAGATATGGTACAATAATCTTCCTCGGGGTAAGATTTCAACTTTTGTTCAGTTAGCCGAGCTGTTTATTGGTAATTTTTGTTTTGGAGCAAAACCAGTAAAGCGAGTAGCGCACTTACTAAGTGTTAGACAAAAATCAGGAGAAAGTACTAGAGATTACATAACTCGTTTCAATAACGAGAAGTTGGAAGTCATAGATTATGAAGAAAAGACAGCAATCACTGCTTTGATGAGTGGTTTGCTGCCTAACAAGTTATACTATACTCTGGCCAAAGATCCGCCTAAAAATATGTCGGAATTGATGGCAAAGGCGGCCAAAATCATGAATGCCGAGGAGGCTATGACTGCGAAGAAGAATATGGATAAAGAAGTTAAAGTGGAGGTCGACAACTCTAAAAAGAAAGATCAGAAAGGTAATGGTGGTGACAAATATTCTAGGAATAACAGGATAAAGTTGGAAGCCCTAAAGAAGTATGATAATTATACTCCATTGAAAATGGGTATTAATCATGTTTTAGAAGAAATCAGGAATAACGAGGAAATCAAATGGCCAGAGAAACTGAAGACAGATCCAGACATGAGGAATAAGACCAAATATTGCGAGTTTCACAAAGATCATGGCCATATGACCAAAAATTGTATAGCCCTTCAGAACGAGATTGAAACACTCATTCGAAGAGGAAAATTATCAAAGTATGTAGATCGCAGAGGTGAGAGGACAAATGAGGACAGAATTAGAAAGAGATCTAGATCTCCTCGTCGTGCAGAGGAGAAAAAGAGGAGGGACCATGAAGAGGATCCAGATGATGACCCCGATCTTCCCAAGAAGCCAAGAAAACCTGAACGAGAGGTATTTTCCATACGTTTTGGATCATTTCATTGTAACGTTATTACAGGGGGAGATGCAGGAGGAGGAGACCTTACTGCAGAAAGAAAAGCTTATCTCGGAGAGGCTCAAGCTTGCTCATATATTCAGCGAATAAACCTGGCCGAGGATGATCGTCCGAGGAAGGTAAACAAAGAGAAGCTAGTAATTGGTTTTTCAAAAAATGACCTGGCAGGTGTTCTTTACCCTCATGATGATCCTTTGGTGATCAAAATGAGAATGAAGGACGTGATCATTTCAAGGGTGTTGGTAGATAATGGTAGTTCGGCAGACATCATGTACTATTCATGCTTTGATAGCTTGAATTTGAAATTATCCCAATTAGAACCTTATCACAGACCCCTTCTGGGTTTTGCTGGCGAGAAAGTTTTTCCACTTGGGACGATCAAGTTGGATATATTCATTGGAACCTGGCCTGTTTGTCGAACAGAAAGAATACGATTCTTTGTGATGGATAAGAATGTGCAGTCAGCCTACAACATCATCATGGGAAGAGTTGGATTGAAGAAGTTCGAAGCCGTTCCTTCTACAGTACATCAATGTTTGAAATTCCCAACAAATTTTGGAGTTGGAGTGGTGAAAGGTGATCAAAAAGTAGCTCGGGAATGCTATTATTCGTCGGCCGAGCAAGAAGAACTAGAAGGATCGATGAAAAAGACTACTACTTACCAGGTGGAGGAAGGTACAGAAATTGAAACTCTTGATCCCAGGGATGAATCTCAACTTGTAAAAGGACAGGTGATGGAATCTACAGAAAATGTTATTTTGGACGACGAACATCCTGAACGAATAACCCGGATAGGTTCATCGTTGGATATGTCAATAAAAGAGGAGTTGATAACTTTCTTGAAGAATAGGAAAAATACTTTTGCTTGGAGTCATGAAGACATGCCAGGAATAGATCCAAACTTCTTATGTCATGAACTCAATGTGAATAAGGAGATTAAACCTGTAAAGCAGAGGAGAAGGGTGTTTAGTCCCGAGAAGAATCAAGCCATACAAGAGGAAGTCGAGAAACTCCAGAAAGCCCAATTCATTGAAGATGTAAAATATCCAGATTGGTTGGCTAATGTGGTGATGGTAAAGAAGAAAAACAACAAATGGAGAATGTGTGTCGATTTCACCGATCTCAATAAGGCCTGCCCCAAGGATCATTTTCCATTGCCCAGAATTGATCAACTGGTGGATGCTACCTCGGGACACGAGCTACTCAGCTTCATGGATGCTTAATCTGGCTACAACCAGATCAAAATGAAACCTGAAGACAGGGAAAGTACTTCTTTTATTACCCCTAGGGGAACTTATTGTTATAATGTTATGCCTTTTGGTTTAAAAAATGCAGGTGCAACATATCAGCGGTTGATGAACAAGGTTTTTACCGAACAAATCAGCCGCAACATGGAGGTCTATGTCGATGACATGCTCACTAAAAGCAAGAAAGCTTCTGATCATTTGATTGACTTGAGTCAAACTTTTGATCAATTGGATAAATACCAAATGAAGCTTAACCCGACGAAGTGCACCTTTGGAGTACGAGAAGGAATGTTCCTCGGATACATCGTCAATCAGCGAGGTATTGAGGCAAATCCAGATAAGATCAAAGCTCTTCTAGGGCTGCGATCTCCGACGACGAAGAAAGAAGTGCAGAGTCTTACCGGACGAGTTGCAGCGCTCAACAGATTTGTATCTCGAGCAACTGATAAATGCATACCATTCTTCAAAACACTTCGAAAAACCTTTGAATGGAATGAGGAATGTGAAAAAGCTTTTCAAGACTTGAAGAAATATTTGGGAGCACCTCCACTGTTGTCCAGACCAATAACAGGAGAAAAGTTGTATTTGTATTTGGCAGTATCAGAGAACGCAGTCAGTTCAGCGTTGATCAGATTGGAGAATGGAGTCCAGAAGCCAATTTATTACACAAGTAAGGCTTTCCGAGGTGCAGAAATCAGGTACCCAAAGCTAGAAAAATTGGCATTGGCACTAATTGAAGCAAGCAGAAGAATGAGGCCATATTTCCAAGCCCATACCATCATCGTTTATACTGATATGCCATTGAGACAAGCCCTCCATAAGCCAGAAAAATCAGGGAGACTGATGTACTGGGCAGTAGAACTTGGTGAATATGATATTGTATATGAGCCCAGATCATCATTGAAGGGGCAGGCTGTAGCAGATTTTATAGCAGAGTTCACATACCCTGATACCCCCGAGGAGCAAAAGATGCCTGATGATTTACCTGTGGACGATACAGGATCAACAGAAACATTTACTGACCTACCTGTGGACGATACAGGATCAGCAGAAATAGGTCCAAACCAACCAAGGTTGGTAAAAGGACTTGTGGATGTAGAGAAATCATTATATTCAAACTCAGACCAACCACGGTTGGTAAAAGAGTACGAGCAGATGACTGACGAGGAGCGAAAGATACTGGGGGATGATGGAAGAAAACAGCAGATATTTTATCGAGGAACTCTGACAGATAAGAAATTTGAAGACGAGGTACCTACATGGAGATTATATGTAGATGGATCATCCTGCACAGCTGGGTGTGGAGCAGGAATTGTTTTGATCACTCCAGACGAGATTGATATGGAATATGCTTTGCGATTCCAATTCAAAGCCTCTAACAATGAAGCGGAGTATGAGGCCATGATAGCAGGTCTTAATCTAGCAAAGACTATGGAAGCACAACAAATGATGGTATTCAGTGATTCTCAATTAATTGTGTATCAGATGATGGGAATGTATGCGGTTAAAGGAGATTTAATGATCAAATATCATGCAAAGGTGATGAAATTGTTGACAGAATTTGAGGCCATTCAATTGGTGAGAATACCGAGGATGGAGAATGTACAAGCAGATGCACTGGCCCGACTAGCATCAGCTACTCGTACCGAGATGCGAAGAACCATACCGATTGAAGTATTAGAAGGTCGGAGCATAGATGAAGATCTGACAACGAATGTGATTACCCTTGATTTAGGACCATCTTGGATGGATCCAATCAGGAAATATGTTGAAGAGGGCGAATTGCCGGAGGACAAACTCGCTGCCAAGAAACTGAAGTATAAAGCTGCTCGGTATGTATTAACTAATGGTATTTTGTATAGACGAGGAATTATGGCAGGTTTGCAGAGATGTGTACATCCCACCGAGGTGAAAGAATTGATTGAAGAAATCCATGAAGGATCTTGTGGAGCTCATGTAGCAGGTCGAACACTTTTACAAAGAGTGATGACACAGGGATATTACTGGCCGACAATGAGGGCTGATTGTATAGCCTATGCCAAGAAATGTGACAAGTGCCAACGTTTTTCTTCCATCCGACGAACTCCACAAGCATTGCTAACACCAATAACTTCCCCTTGGCCATTTACCATGTGGGGAATTGATTTGGTTGGACCACTGTCGACCACCCGAGGAAGATTCAAGTATCTCGTAGTTGCAGTGGACTATTTTACTAAGTGGGTGGAAGCTGAGCCTCTTATCAATATGACGTACGAGAAGTCGAACGTTTTGAAGTTTCATTCAGCACCAGGCCATCCCCAAAGCAATGGACAGACTGAAGTGACGAACAGAACATTACTGAATGGGTTGAAAAAGAGGCTAAGTGAAGCTAAAGCAAATTGGATTAATGAGCTCCAATCAGTATTATGGGCCTACCGAACAACTCCCCGAGCAGCAACTGGAGAATCACCATATATGCTAGCATTTGGAAGTGAGGCTGTGATACCGGCCGAGTTGGGTCTCCCAACGCATAGAGTGCTGAATTTCAACTCTCCGATCAGTGACTTGATGAGAAGAATGGATTTGGACATGCTCGAAGAAGTAAGAGAAGAGGCAGCCATAAGGAATGCTGCTTATCAACAACGAACAGCTCTGTTCTACAACAAAAGGGTGAAGAAATGCGATTTGAAGGAGGAGCTCTTTTCTTGCCCATTCTCTGAGATAGGGGAATATGAGAATCTGAAGATGAACTTTCTGGTGTTGAGGCTGGTTCAACAGGGCGAGCAGTATAAGAGGTTGTGTAGCTCTTATACTGCAGCAAATATGATGCAGATCTAATATGCTCGTCTGCAATCGTCTTATGCAAATTCCAGATAAGTTTTAAATGCTTGATATTCACTTCCGACTCTTTTGGAGTTTTTCTCTTACTATCAACTGCAAGTAAATACATAAATCTCAGTCATACATTTTGTCAAACATGATGAAAACGCAATTTCATAAGTAAAATAAAAATGAAAAATAAACCTATCCCATTGCCGTATGGGGGGCATCTGGGACCGTTGTATACTTCATTCCCAGATAAAGGCGCGTGTTGCCAATTTTTCATGACCAACCCATGCTCAAAATAATCTCTATTTGAATCAGGGAGGTTAACTACAAGGGCTCTATTTAAAAACCTAGTTTTTAAATAATAAATATTATCTAAAGTGGCCCATTTATAGCAGTACATGATTTCTGGGATCCCTATACGAGTCCCATGAGTTAGATTTAACTTGTGCACCCCGTTAATTATTCTCCATGAATTGGGGGCTATTTTTGCAGGAACAAGATCAAAATATTGACAAAACTCAAGACATAATGAGTTTGGGGGAAAAGAAAAACCACATTCAGCAATGAAAAGACTGGGGAACCAATGTCCCTCAGCCAATCGAAAGTAATCTAAAGGCTCAGAAAGAACCTCTAGAGTTACCCAAGAAGGAATGGAAAAGTCAGAACGAAATTTCTCAGCAGATTCAACAATATAAACCATATTGAATAAAAGAGATGCAGAAGAAAAGAAGAAGAGCTTACAGAAAGAAAGGAGATATGTTGACAACGAACGGAAACAATGATGAACACACAAGAGAGAGGAAGAGAATAGAAAACTTGAAGGCAGAAAAATGGAAAGTGTAGACGACGGTATGGTTACCAAAGGGGTTTAAATACTTTACATTGGGAAACGGCGAAAGAAATGATTACTAAAAAGAAACTACTGAACTTCCGGCGGCTAAAAAGACAAAAGTTGCACGAAGATCGAAGCGCTTATAAAAAGGCGGAAACTGCGAAATGAGAAGGATATTTGAATACAATGCTCCTAAAACCCAGGAAGGTCATTTAATATTACCATATACCGAGAAAGAATGTCCCATACTCCTCAAAGTTCGAAATATGAAACATTGGGGGCTTCTGTTGATACCAAAATTAATATGCTGATGTGGAAGAATAGTATGAAGACACGTGTCAATCTACGTGGCACAATAACAGCGAGGAAGATCATTTACTGAACAACTATGGTTGGTACCGAGCAACGAGAATACACCGAGGAGCTCTATCATGCCGAGGAACTCCATCCGAGGAACTCCATCATCCCGAGATACTCTAAGCACTCCGAGGAACTCTTAATCAACGAGCAACTAAGGCGGTCCAAACTGCACCTCGGCCGTGTCATCAATTATCAGACGGACAACTGTTCAACTATTCATTAGATTCTTGACGCACACGCTGCATTAAATGTATTACCCATTCATATGTATATCATTTAATGTATTGGACCTTTCATGTACAGCCTTGAGGCTATAAATACCTTGTATCAATCCCATTCAAAGGGACCGGAATTTCTTGAGAGAACTTGTAATCAAGAATTCCACAAACACTCAGCAATAACATAACAGTGGACGTAGGCTTTATTCCTAGCCGAACCACTTTAAAAATCTTTGTCTTATTTATTTATCTGTGATTGAAGAATTAGAGTGATCTAGTTTTTTACATCAACAGAATAAACTGGAAGCAAACTGGCATGGACCTTACCGAGTTACAGAGGTTGTTCGACCTGGAACCTACAGAATAGCAACTCTAGAAGGAGAAGAATTTCAGAATGCATGGAATGCTGCACACCTGCGAAAGTATTATCAGTAATGAAAAATGTAAAGTATTTCCTTCATTATGAATAAAACGAGGATGGTTCACCATTTTCTTTCTGTTGAAAATTTTTCGGGGAATATTAGTGTTGAACACTACACTACTTGACAAGAAGAAGACTGACAAGAAGAAGACTGCTCTACGGAGTCATGCTCTACGGAGCCATGCTCTACGGAGTCAAGCTCTACGGAGCGCTCTACGGAGCAAAAGTGCTATAAGTAGCCAACCTCCTTTGGTTAGGAGGATAAGCTCTCCGGAGCGCTCTACGGAGCAAAAGTGCTATAAGTAGCCAACCTCCTTTGGTTAGGAGGATAAGCTCTCCGGAGCGCTCTACGGAGCAAAAGTGCTATAAGTAGCCAACCTCCTTTGGTTAGGAGGATAAGCTCTCCGGAGCGCTCTACGGAGCAAAAGTGCTATAAGTAGCCAACCTCCTTTGGTTAGGAGGACATGCTCCAAGGAGCCAAAAAGTTCGAAAGAACCCTACTACTCCTTTGATTAGGAGGTGTAGACCAGCATGATCAACTACGGTTGGTAAGACTTTATATACTCTCGCATTACAGCTTATGTTTGTCGGGAGGTAACATTATTACAAAAAGTTCTTTAAAGAACAAAATATTCCAAACTGTACCAAGTATGGTTGGTCGGGGATAAAAACCCACTAACTGTAGTTGGTCGACGAGGATAAAAGTATTGACCTTAGTTGGTCGGACACATGTTTATATTTGAAAATTGAATCAAGTATAGTTGGTCGGGGATAGAAACCCATCAACTGTGGTTGGTCGACAAACATTATTTATCCACCTTGGTTGGTTGGAAACAATTTTGAACAATTTATGTTTATTATAAATTCTAATTTGGTTGATGAACCATATAATTTGCAAACAGAAAAATAGCTATTGGCAAAACAGAAAATGAAATTCTTTCATTAAGATAAAAATGTATTACATGTTACATGTATGTGCTAACTATTACATTAAAGATTCCTACTCTATTGGTTTCTTTCCTTTGTCCTTTGAGACAGGTTCCTCGCCAGCAGGAGGATCCTCTAGACAAAGAGGAGAATTAATAAAGTTCATGTCCTTCAGCATTCTGACATTCATTATTGTAGGAGTGTCCAACAGGTGCTCAGGACGAGATACTTCAACTTGAGAATGAAGGTTATAATCACCAAGATACTTAGAGATCAAACTCCGAGGAATGGAACGAGCAGGAATCCATGCCATATCCAATTTATAGGGAGGAACAGGCAAGTCTAGCAATCCAGGAGTATGATAATCCCATAAATAATGACCTTGTTCCAATTTTAATACACCCAGGGCGTTCAACCATCCCTGTTTATAACCTTCGTTGTTAGCATTTTCAAGGCGATCATCCAAATGGTAAAGAGCTTCATTATAGCCTGCATTCCAGAACTCCCGAGGCTGTTTATGGAATTGGAAAGTTAATCTATCTACTTGCTCGAGAAAGTTCTTGATAAGAGCATCTTTATTATTCAGATCAGACTTCATCGCAGCCAATTGATCCTTTAAAGATAAATTTTTCTTAGACAAATCAGACAGAGCACGATCCTTAACATTCAGTTGGAATGCTTGAGTTTCCAGAGTAGATTGGGTGCGAGATTCTTCAACACTACGGCCAAGAACTCTTGATCGGCTCCGAGAAGCAACTGGAGAACTTTGCTCCTCGACGATTCTTCCTCGTCCCCGAGAACTCCTTCCTCGTCCCCGAGCAGTCACAGGAATAATAGACTTTTTCAAGTCATCCAACTCTTGCCTTAGTTTGGCGTTTTCAACCTCTAGAAACGAAAAACCTTCATCAGTAACTGGTACTAATGCAGTGGAAGAGGAGGCAAAAGATTGATATTGAGCCAATCTTTTCTGCAGACTATTATTTTCTTGTTCCAGGATCTCGGCAATTTGTCGGCAGGCTTATGCAGCAATGATCTTTTTATGACCTGTATCAGAGGAAAGTTGTTGATATCTATTTTCATATTCCTCGTGTAATGAAGCCATCGATTCATTGTGCTGGCCTTGGAGATCCTTCAAGGAACAATGCAGCTCTTCAATCAATTCATAATAAGCGACATTGTTAGCTACAGCTCGGTCGAGTAAACTTTTCAAATACCGATAAGCCTCAGTCGCCTGCTCTGAAGCATCATGACCAAGAATGTCAGCAATTTCAGAAGAACTAAGGTCTGTATGACCAGCCCTATAGTATTGGTGACATTGCTGCATCAGCTCAGTATCATGAGAAGAGATTAGTTCCATTCTAGCAACAAACTAAAGACAAGAAAAAGACAACAATCAACAAAGAATCATCAATAACGGCGATGAGTAAAGAAGTATTTTATTAGATCATAAAAGGATTACAGTGTTCGATTACAAATGATAAAAGATAAGAATGATACCGAACAACTTCACACCTTTTCCTTGTCTCCCAAGACTTTCTCGGGAGGCTGGGACGAGGAGCTCGGTTGCTCGGTGATAACAACAGCTTGATCAGCAGAAATCTTCTCGGCAGGAGGAGGCATAGAAGAAATGTCCTCAATGACAGAGGGTTGAGAGGCAGAGATTGGGACATCCACAGCTATGGAAGATTCATCTGATGCAGGTTCATCTTCTTCTTCTTCTACAATTGGTGGAGGAGGACCAGGGAGATGCCGTTGGAATAGCTCAGAATTGTCTTGGATTTTTAGCTCCTGTAGAGCAGCTACCCAACCGTCATGGAAGTATTTCAACTCCCCATATTTGACTTGAGATGTCATAGCTGCAATCCCTTTATCCCATCCTTTTTCCCAACCAGCACTGAAATGTTTCCTAACTGCAACTTTTCTTTTCAACTTCTCCGAGGAGAGTTTGACATCCAATTGTTCTTTCTGGATTTTGATGTCTCGCAGGATAGACAGTTCTTCTTCTGCCTTCTTCAGTTGGTCATCGCACTTTTGCTGATTGACCTCTAAGCTTTTCACCTTCTCCTCCAAATTCTTGGAGGTTTCAGCCATCTTCATCTTATCAGCCTCAGCTGCAGCCAATTTTTTCTCCCAGGCAGTTTTCTCCTCGACGTACTGCTGGCGAGATTCTTTCACAGATTGGGCTAAACCCAAGAGGGCATCGTCAACATCGGACGAGGAACTAGAAGCTTTAATAGCTTGATCTTTCTTCACGATGGTATTGAAACAGTTCACCAGCTGAAAGATAAGAAAAACAATAAAGTCAATACAAATGCAAGAAATCAAGAAAAAGAAAGAAAGACCAAAGGTATGAGAAATTTACTGAAGAAAGATGGCGAGCAGCTAGGGATGTCAGTGTATCCCTAGGAATCTTTTCATCAACCCCGAGAACCTCGGGTATAACTGAGCTCGTTGAAGAGCTCGGAAGAATGATTTTTGAAATACTACTACCACCAGCGGGTAGAGAAGATGCAGTTCCAGCAAGATTAACCGAGGACGATTTCCTCAATCTCTTCAAAGGAGGGTCAGCAGCATCAACCAAGGAAGAGGTCTTGGTCGGAGAGATTGTAATTACATCAGCTTTCTTGCTCGGGGCCACTGGGGGCTTCTCGGCAACTTTGGAGGAACCAACATCTACTTTTTTAGTCCCCTCTGGGACATCAATTTTACCTCTCTTTGCTTCAACAGCAGAAGAAATTTCACCAAATAGAGCAGGAGGAGCTCTTTTCTTGCCCATTCTCCGAGATAGGGGAATATGAGAATCTGAAGATGAACTTTCTGGTGTTGAGGCTGGTTCAACAGGGCGAGCAGTATAAGAGGTTGTGTAGCTCTTATACTGCAGCAAATATGATGCAGATCTAATATGCTCGTCTGCAATCGTCTTATGCAAATTCCAGATAAGTTTTAAATGCTTGATATTCACTTCCGACTCTTTTGGAGTTTTTCTCTTACTATCAACTGCAAGTAAATACATAAATCTCAGTCATACATTTTGTCAAACATGATGAAAACGCAATTTCATAAGTAAAATAAAAATGAAAAATAAACCTATCCCATTGCCGTATGGGGGGCATCTGGGACCGTTGTATACTTCATTCCCAGATAAAGGCGCGTGTTGCCAATTTTTCATGACCAACCCATGCTCAAAATAATCTCTATTTGAATCAGGGAGGTTAACTACAAGGGCTCTATTTAAAAACCTAGTTTTTAAATAATAAATATTATCTAAAGTGGCCCATTTATAGCAGTACATGATTTCTGGGATCCCTATACGAGTCCCATGAGTTAGATTTAACTTGTGCACCCCGTTAATTATTCTCCATGAATTGGGGGCTATTTTTGCAGGAACAAGATCAAAATATTGACAAAACTCAAGACATAATGAGTTTGGGGGAAAAGAAAAACCACATTCAGCAATGAAAAGACTGGGGAACCAATGTCCCTCAGCCAATCGAAAGTAATCTAAAGGCTCAGAAAGAACCTCTAGAGTTACCCAAGAAGGAATGGAAAAGTCAGAACGAAATTTCTCAGCAGATTCAACAATATAAACCATATTGAATAAAAGAGATGCAGAAGAAAAGAAGAAGAGCTTACAGAAAGAAAGGAGATATGTTGACAACGAACGGAAACAATGATGAACACACAAGAGAGAGGAAGAGAATAGAAAACTTGAAGGCAGAAAAATGGAAAGTGTAGACGACGGTATGGTTACCAAAGGGGTTTAAATACTTTACATTGGGAAACGGCGAAAGAAATGATTACTAAAAAGAAACTACTGAACTTCCGGCGGCTAAAAAGACAAAAGTTGCACGAAGATCGAAGCGCTTATAAAAAGACGGAAACTGCGAAATGAGAAGGAAATTTGAATACAATGCTCCTAAAACCCAGGAAGGTCATTTAATATTACCATATACCGAGAAAGAATGTCCCATACTCCTCAAAGTTCGAAATATGAAACATTGGGGGCTTCTGTTGATACCAAAATTAATATGCTGATGTGGAAGAATAGTATGAAGACACGTGTCAATCTACGTGGCACAATAACAGCGAGGAAGATCATTTACTGAACAACTATGGTTGGTACCGAGCAACGAGAATACACCGAGGAGCTCTATCATGCCGAGGAACTCCATCCGAGGAACTCCATCATCCCGAGATACTCTAAGCACTCCGAGGAACTCTTAATCAACGAGCAACTAAGGCGGTCCGAACTGCACCTCGGCCGTGTCATCAATTATCAGACGGACAACTGTTCAACTATTCATTAGATTCTTGACGCACACGCTGCATTAAATGTATTACCCATTCATATGTATATCATTTAATGTATTGGACCTTTCATGTACAGCCTTGAGGCTATAAATACCTTGTATCAATCCCATTCAAAGGGACCGGAATTTCTTGAGAGAACTTGTAATCAAGAATTCCACAAACACTCAGCAATAACATAACAGTGGACGTAGGCTTTATTCCTAGCCGAACCACTTTAAAAATCTTTGTCTTATTTATTTATCTGTGATTGAAGAATTAGAGTGATCTAGTTTTTTACATCAACAACCGGGTATCTACTCCTTTATTCAAATTAATACAAAATGTCAAGTTGGTTCAGTTCATAACATCACTGTCGAAAAATATTTTTTTTAACAATTACTAGCCACCTAATATTTGAAAAGTGAGTTGTCAATTTTAAAGTAAATAAGATTAACATACAACCGAATTAAATCATGAAATACTGATACCACAACCACCATACAGTTGCAATAGAAAACAATGTAATAAACTGAATCTGGAGAAATACTCCTGACAACAATCCGAATACTGAAATAAACCAAATATAAAGCCTGAATCATTAGTTAATTACATCCCAAAACTGAGGAAATAAACTGTCTCAAAGAGAAAAGGGGCGACATGCCCTACAAATAAATAAGTCTGAAATGGAATCAAGGTAGAAAGTGGAGGCGTCCATAATCGAGGTCCTGTAACTTCCACAATAGCTACAGCACGTCATTGGAAAGGAACTTCTAAGCTTGGTGTCCTTGTGGCTGGGCACCTAAAAGGTTTTAAAAAAAATAGATTTGAAAGAAAACGGGTCAGAGCCCGATTATGAAAACAGTTTAAAATATAGCAAGTGTTTAATGTCATTAAAGAGTGAATATAAAATACATGATATTGCGTGCTCTCACATGAGTTCCTCACCTCTCAACTAATTGTGCACACCTATCGCACCCGTACCCGTTCTAGTTATTCCACTATCTAACTAGACCAATACATAACCTGACTTTACTATACTATTCATGGTTTAATTCTCGACATCTTAATATAAACTGAGAGTTTTACTTTCATTCCTCGGATTAGTTACAATAATTACTAAGAGTTTTCCCATTTTTAGCACTACAAGGATGTTACATTAATTCACACTTGTACTTATATAAACAGTCCATTTCAATATTTCAGTATATTAATCTCATCATAAATATACAATAATGGCACCCCTAGACTAAGCTGCGGTGCACACATGCTCTGCTATCAAATCCCGATACATCACGTACATAAGGATCACGTATTCTGAATCTCTCAGGAACCGTTTTGATAATTAACAATCACACACAATGGAGGCGAACATAGTTGAAATCACATGGGTCACGCACATACCTACGCTCCCATGATCAGCAGACTTATTCACTCACCAATAAGTGATTCTTTGACCTATGTCCTCGAGGTACCAATCTAAATCCCCCCCGTAGGCACACAAAGATTAGATGGCCCTGATCGAACGCCGACCTCCCGTGATAGCAAGTATGGTAGGTATGTCATACACAGATAACTATATATATTAAGCATTCACATATCTTAGCTATCTTTTAATATTAATATAGGTATATTTTACATTCCTATACCGTCATTATTGTAGTATACTCACAAGTCCCCGAATAGTATACATCATCGATAATTAACTCTTCTCACGTCGCAATTTTAAATACTCATTTCCTAGCCCATAGATGTCATCCGGTTTATTATAACATTCTAAGTTTTACTCCTCAATGTACTCCCATCTCACAGCTATACCCACTAGTCAACAAGGGAAGATTAACACTCGATTAACATAGGTCTACTAGAACTTCGAAATAAAAATCAGGCCTAAAAGGCCATTCTGTCAACTCGTTAGAAATCTCGTTCGAACGAGGTAGTTCGAACGAGTGTCATTCGAATGAATGCTTCGAACGAATTCATTAGAAGGGGTACTGTCATCTCGTTAGAAGTCTCGTTTGAACGAATTCGTTCGAATGACCTGTGCAGGTCTTCTAACGAGATGGCAGTAAACTCCCAGAATTTCCCAATTTTGTTTTTCTTCATTTTTCTCTTCTCTAAATCCATCCTAAGATCATCCCAATACGTTTTAATGTTTTTAAACTACTCTAAGTCCTCCTAGGTCACTTCTTAACATATTATTGGGGTCGAATCTTACTAATCAACATGCAATAATTATAAATCCCCAATTCTTGCCCCAAACCCTATGAACATAAACTCAGAATTTAATTGCACCTAAATACTCATCATAAATCCATTTTTAAATCATCAAAGTTAAGTTTTGGGGTAACAAATTCGTCCATGGTTATTCTACATGCAACCCCTAACCAAACTTTAGAGTTTCTATAACAATCCCATTAGGTTTTCCTCAAAACTTTCAAGGCAAATACAAGTTTCTACACTAAACATAGCAGAAATATTCATTGGACTCAATAATATCAAATCACTTGCCTTAAATTCGATGTTCTGATTCGTTGTTGACGATCAAGGTTGGTTCTTTCTTCTTTTCGATCACAAATTCCTTTCAAAATGATGGTGGGGAGATGGTTTGGCTTAGATCCTCCTTTAACCTCTCTTCTAACTTCGCTCAAAAACCTCCGTAGCCCACTCTCTCACTTTTGGCTGATAATGGCCTTAGTGGACCTTTTAGTAATATCTAAATTACCTCTAAAATTCGTGGATTTCAACCCCTTAATTTTTAAAATTACCAAAATACCCTTTTAGGTTGCCGGTTTGGCCTAAAAATATCCCGGGACCCAAACTAAACCCTCGGGTAGTGTTTTCTGACTATTTTGACCCTTCCGGACACATTGACGTACTAAAAATGACCATTAGGTTAATAAAAATATAATTTACTTTTTAATTTAAATAAATTCATTCCTGACGCGGCTGACACGCCCGTCCCAACTAAATTTCCCAAATTGTCGTATTTCCGCCTCGCGACAATTTTAATATTTTCAATACTCATATATTACCACATATTCTCAATAATATTAAATTTTAACATCATACTCAAATACCAACACACGTCTCGCTAGTATTTACATCCAGAATTTAATTCTCATTTAATTCAATTAATCCATTAAATAAAAATTAATGAAATTACGGGGTATTACATACGCGAAATTTTCTAAATGTGAATTTTAGCCAGACAAAGTAGTATTGACTATTCCAACGGGTATATAAGGTTTAGTTATTTATAGTGATGCCTCGTATCAAGGACTCGGTTGTATGTTAATGTAGTATGGAAAGGTAATTTCTTTTGCTTCTCGACAGTTAAAGATACATGATCGCAACTACCCTATACATGATCTTGAGTTGGCCACAGTAGTTTTTGCACTAAAGATTTGGAAGCATTAATTATATGGTGTTAGTTGTGAAATTTTTACTAACCATCAAAGTTTGAAATACTTGTTTACTCAAAAAGACTTGAACTTGAGGCAAAGGAGGTGGATGGAACTTATAAAGTGTTATGACTGTACAGTAAATCACCATCCCGGTAAGGCTAATGTTGTTGTTAATGCTTTGAGTAAAAAATCTTTAGGCAGAGTATCTTGTATTTATTGTATTCGAGTTGACCTGCTGAGAGAGTTAGCTTTAATGGGAGTATAACTAACATTATACGAGTCTTATTGAATACTAGTGCATTTAAATGTTAGACCTATGCTGATAGATTGGTTACGACAAGCACAAGCATGAGATATAAAATTAGAGAAAGTTAGAGACGGTATGAAAAAGGGTAAAGTGAGTGAATTTTCTATTCGTGATGATGACATTATTTTATACGATAAAATTTTATGTGTACCTATTGATTTGAGGAAAACAATTTTAGAAAAAGCCCATTGTTCTTTATATGACATGCATCCAAAGAGCACGGAACTATATAGAAATTTGAAACAATGTTATTGATAGTCGAGAATGAAACACGACGTTACAGATTTCATTGCTAGATGTCTAGTTTGCCAACAAGTGAAGGTGGATCATCATAAGCCTCGTGCTTCTTATGAAGCTTTGTATGGGAGACAATGAAAAACTCTAATGTGTTGGACTGAAGTAGGAGAACGAAAACTATTTGGGCCAAAAATTGTGCAGCAAAATACTGAAAAGATACATCTTATCCATAATCACTTGAAGGTAGCGCAAAGTAGATATAAGAGTTATGTAGACAACCGAAGGAAATAATTGAAATTTAAGTAATTTAATCAAGTATTCCTACGTGTTTCTCCTTGGAAAGAGATTATGAGATTTGGGAAAAAGGGAAAATTGAGTCCTAGGTATTTTGGCCCTTATAAAATTGTGAAACAAGTTGGAACCGCGGCTTATAAGTTGGCATTCCCACCAGAATTATCTCAGATACTTGATTTTTTCATTTATCGATGGTATGTAAGTATATACCAGATCCTTAACATGTGTATACTTCACAACCGATAGAGCTTCAAGATGACTTGACCTACGTGGAGGAACCAATTGTTATTTTAGATCGAAAAGAGAAGGTGTTATGTAATAAAACTATTCCATTTGTTAAGGTAATGTGGAGAAGTCAAAAGGTGGAGTATGCTACCTGGGAAGGAGAGGATAACATAAAGAAGTAATATCCTCATATGGTTGGTAATTTTTTTATGCGATAAATTTTAAGGACGAAATTTTTATAAGAGGGGTAGAATTATTAGGCCCTAAAACGTGATTAGGAATGTTAATTACATGATTAAGTATGAGTTATGAGTTATAATTTGGTAATGTATGTTATATATGTTAATTATCATGTTTAGGGGGATGCATACTCATGTCATATATATGTTGTTTATATTAGATGCTAATTGAGCTTATAATTGAGGAAAAACATGTTTAGAGTATTTGATTAGTTATGTGGTTAAATGGATCATAAAATATGTTTTTAAACGAATCATTATGTTGATAAAAGTAAAATAGGGTGTTGGTACGAAATTGACAATGTTTGGTTGTAAAATGTGAAAGTTTTGAGATTGTTGATAAATTGCTACATCCTGTTCGAGCCCAAATTAGGCATACTAATTTTATCATTTTGGGAAAAGACAAAATATGAAAGTTGTAAATATATAAGTTATCTACACATACACACAAATTTGGAGTAAATCGAGGTCCATAATAGGGAGTTATGGTTATTTTACAAAGGTGGCACACATCTATCATTAGTGGAATTGTTTGATTGGACCTTTCATCCAACCAATCACGCGTTATCACTAACCATATTGCTATTGGACCCCATTAAAACGGATTTATGATCTTAAAACATATGTATAGCTTCTTCCTTAAAAGAAATAACAAGTTTGGAAAGATTTTCCTAAGGAGAGAGAAATAAAGTTTAAACAAAGAATAATCTTCGAAAAGAGATCTTAGAAGGTAATTACCACTTTATTAAAGTTGGTCACAAGGATGAGTATTAGACTTTGTATGTTTTTTTCCTGATTTTGATAAAGATTTAATGATACCCATATTTCTAAATTATGTTGAAACAAGGATGGCTTAAGAACATATGTAAGAATGCGTGTTAGGATCATAAATGTTAACTTTAAAATCCTAGATTTGAATCACCTTCTTATGGAGATTTTGATTTATGAAATTAATGTATATGATGTATGTATTTACTAAAACATGTTTAGTATGTGTTTCCATGATTGATAACCGTGGTGGAGGTTATGTATGCTTAAAAATGTTAACTTATGCCTTAATGTTCTATTCCGACTTAGTTGTGCTAAAAATGGCATAAATCGTGGAATAATTATTGAAATCAAGTGATTCCAATTGGAGAGGTTATATAACATATATAAGTATGACATACTCAAAGATAAGAATAAAGTACCTTCTGGTTTGGCTTGGGATCATGTTGAAGTTGAAGTTTTGTTGATGTTTTTCTTGAGAAATAATTCGGAAAAGGTTATAATAGAATGGGCATAACTTTGTCTAGATAATTCTTAATTTAATTCCTTAAATTTTGTTAGAACCCTAATTAATAGGGTGTCATAGAAATTTAAAGCATCATATTTAATTTCTTTTCAGTTATTTCTGATTGACCAACTGATGTGATGTGTTACGAAGTTTAATGTTATTTACTGTACTCAAATACTAATGATGTCGAATTGATAGGTACAGAAACGGCTAATACTACCATACAAAGGAATTAGATTTTGGTTTTGATTTTATTACCTACTTCAAGGTGAGTTACCTTCCTATGAACTATAAATGCTTATATTCTCATTTGGAAATGTTTTGTTAAATACATGTGTTAGAATGCTTATGGAGTGATGGGGTATTTATGAAACATATGCATATAATTAAAAATGTTAAGCGATGTTATTTAATGTTATGGACTGTGGTGGGTCCTTTATCTAATGTTAAGGACTGTGGTGGGTTCTACGGGATGTGGCGGTCCTGTTAATCCAACATAAAGTTTTGTGTACTCGGGCCTAATAAAGGGATGTGGTGGTCCCCAATAACCGTGGTGGGTTAATTGGACTGTGGGGGGTTTAGGCTTGCGAGAGCTTTATAATTTCTGTTGGGTTATAGCATTAGAACAAAATAAAAATAGTTATTCTAATTGGTTATATGTGTGATATGTGTGGTATTTGGTCATTCACTAATCTTATATTGCTTACACTCCTATAATGTTATGTTTCAGGTATGCCTATCGTTTGGAGTTCACTGCCAAGTTAGGAACTTAAAACGGGGGCTGGAGGATATCTAATATGGGTTGAATATCGACAACATTTTTGTGTCGATGTTAAATAAAAGAACTTGTATATGTAAAGTTGTTTATTACTTGTAGGTTATATGTATAGGTAGTTATGTTTTCATCTAAACATGCCTTTGACAAGAAAAAAAATTCTTATCCTATTTTCGGAGAGATTTAAAGTAAAATATGATTTCAGGGAATTTATCTCTAAATAAAAGGATGATTTTTACTTAATTAAATGGGGGTGAGACAAGAAGGGTCTGGATAATCTTCTGTTATACATATTGAGTTTTCAATGGTGGCCAACACCAATGCCGACCAACCAGTTGCTGACCAAGACCAGTCCGAAGATAAGGAGAAGTTTTAACAAGTTTACCTTTTTTTATTTTTCTTTGTCTTTTCTTTCTTGAAGATGTATCCCCTTTTGTATTTCATTTCTCAATTTGTGAAAGATAAAGTTTTTATCTTCAGTTACTGTCTATGCCTCAGAATGACTTATAGTTTTTATTGAGCTATGTTGCTTTACTTCTTGTGTTGTTTGATCTTTTGGATTTCCACAAACTCATGTATTTTCAACTTTCCAGTTTAATGCTAAGAAAAGGCTATAATTTCCTGCTGAATCTGACTTGCTCAGACAAAGTAAAAATCTCTTAGAGTCTGGTCATGTTCCCATGTCTGAAGAAGACTTAAGTGGGTTTCTCAGTCCAAATGTATCCGACCAAGTGAAAGAGTCATACATCCATATCCGTCATTTACTAGACAGGGTTGTGGCTAACAATGCCGCATATTATGAAATGATCGAGTAATTGCAAAAAAATCACAAGCTATCCTTAGGCTTACTTCATTTTGACTATGAGGTCAAGTATAAAGCTTTAAGTGAAGGTTAGGGTTTTGATACAAAATTAAGGGATATCACTTTTTCCTTGAACACGAAGGAGTTTTCCTTGAAGCGAGATTTGGAGAATGCTAGGTCCATTGCTATAATGTTAGAGAACATAAATACTGCTTTGAGGGATGAACGGGAAAGCTTGAAGAGATCAACTACTGCATGCAAGACTGGTGGCATAACTGGAGACCTTACAGAAGAAGATTAAACCTTGGCAAACTTCTAGGCAAAGGGTAGTTATTCGACCAACTATTAAGGAAGACAGAATTAAAAAGACTATTGTCGACCATGATGCTCAGTGGAAATCCAAAGATAATGATATTGCCGGCCAGGCTGCCCAGCTGAAAGATAAGGATAATGTCCTTAAGAAGCTTCAAAATCATGTGGAGAGGCTTACATTTCAATTTTAAAAGAAGCCTATGAAAGTTTGGATGGAGGGATATAATGAGGCCTTTGACCACATGGATGATCATCTCACTCAGAGAAATTATAAAGGCTAGAAATGGGGAAGGACCAACTTGTTAATTTTGTTGAAGTTTGATCAAAATAGTGACCTGTGGTATTACAATGACCCAGGTTTCTTGGATTATGATAAGCCTCCATTCAAACTGGACACCAAATGGATTCCTCCTAATTCTATTCCCCAATGTCTGATAACTAAATATTTAGGGGTTTATGGCCTTCATAATGAGCTTGAGATAGTTCTCTCTCCCCATTTAATTGATAGGCCTAGCAGGAGTAATGGATTAATGTTACGGGACTGAAACACAATCAATTCTCCATATACTCTGGATGATATTTTTGCAGGAATGGATAAGGCCTAGGGAGAATGCCTAGTAAAATAGATTAATATCTTTCTTGTACTTCTTTTTCCTCATTTATTGCCATTGTAATACCTTGTGATGAATTAAATGGAGTCAATTTGAATTATCCTTATTCAAGCTTATGGTTGTTATTAATCTTTTTTGCCGACTAAGTAAACTGTATAAAGATTAGTTAATTGGCTTATAGAATAAATAACCAACTCAAATATAAATATTTAATTCATGTTTGAATCATGTATACGACCTTAGATTCGACTAATGCACTCAGATAAAACTATAAATAACTTTATTGTACTAAGTTGAAACATTAGTTATTAGTGGCAACCAAATGTATTAGGAATATTTAATTATTTCATTATTTTAACCTGGTTGGGTAAAACCTCTAATGAAGAAGTTTTATCGACTTCTTGTTCATCACTTGCTGAGGACAAATCATACATGAAGTTTCTGAAGTTGAAAGAGTTTGGAAAAGTTTGAACCATGCCCTATTCGGCGAGGAATTTTTTTGGAACTTTCTCAAGTTGGAAAAGTTTGAACCATGCTCTTCCAGGCTAGGAATTTTTTGAAAACTTTAAATTAAAATTCTCATAAATTAAAATTGAAATTTCTCATATTAGGTGTAACCACCATACTTCGAAAAAAAACACAAAAAGGATTTATAATGAAGAAAAACTGAGATTTCATTAACTTGAATAAGCAATTACATTAAGGACGGTATTTTCAAACTAAATTACTGATAATACCGGCGTAGATGATCTGCGTTCCAAGGGTTTTTTAATTCTTCCCCTTTCAAAGTCTCCAATCGATAGTTCCTGGTTAATAACCACCGAGAAACGGTATAGACCATACCAATTAGGTTCTATCTTGTTGTTCTTTTGGATTATTTTCTTAAGCACCAGGTCTTCTTGCTTCAAGTTGGTCGGCTTGACCCTTCGATTATAAAACCTTGCAGTCCTTTGTTGATAGGCAACCAGCTGAATAGTAGAATCTTCCCAGACTTATTCAATCATGTCCAGATCTAGTCTCCTCATAAGGTCACTCTTTGGGTGAATCAAAGTTCAATACCTTGTGAGTTGGGAAACTTATTTCCACTAGAACTACTGCCTCAGTGCCAAAATCTAACATGTATGGAGTTTCTCCTGTTGCTATTCTAGGAGTAGTTATATATGCCCAAAGGACACTGTGTAGCTCATTAATTCAGTTGCCTTTAGCCTCATCCAACCTTTATTCAATCTATCTAGTAACGTTTTATTGGTGATCTCTATTTGGATGTTGCACTATGGATGACCAGGCATCCAGTAACTTCAATGTTGCTACTCTTCCTATAAGCTTTTGAACTTCTTTTCTATTGGTTGGGGACTAAATTTAAAGCAAGGTTTTGATTTTGTCAGGGTTTTCTTTTATTCCCCCTTTATTAAAAATGTACCCTAGGAACATCCCTTCCTTTACTCCAAAGATGCATTTGGATAGATTAAGCTTCATCTGGTGCTTTTCGAGTTGATCAAAGGTTTGAGCTAAGTTTGCTATGTGGTCGGCAACGTGTTTTCTCTTGGTGAGCATGTCATCTACATAGACCTCCATGTTTTTGCTGACTATCTTCAAAAACCTCATTCACTAGTCTCTAATAGGTAGCTTCAGTGTTTTTCATTCCAAAAGGCATGACATTATAACAGTAAGTTCCTCAGCTGGTAATGAAGGAAGTGTTTTCCTTATCTTCGAGCTTCTTCTTAATCTGGTTGTAACCAGAATAAGCATCCATAAAGCTGAGTAACTTATGGCCTGATTGATTAATTGATCAATCCTTGGCAAAGGAAAATGATCTTTTGGACATGATTTATTAAGATCTATAAAATCTATACACAGGTGCCCCCTGTCATTTTGTTCTTTACCATCACCACATTGTCCAACCAACTAGGTTACTTAACATATTTAATGAACTGTGCTCGCTGCAACTTTCCTACGTCTTCCTAGATTGTTGTATTCTTCTCGAGGCTGAATACCCTTAGCCTTTGTTTGATTGACTTGAAGCCTGGATGAATATTGATCTCATGACACACGAAGTTTGGATTAATTCCTGGCGTATATTCATGGCTCTAAGAGGAAATATTTTTCCTTTCTCTTAGGAAAGTAATTAATTCCTATTTTAGAGAAGGAGATAATTTGGAACCGATCTATGTGGTTCTTTTTGGCATCTCATGCTTTTGTTTCTTCCATAACTTGACCATTACCAGCTGCTATTCTTCCTGGGGATCTAGAGTGTTTACGTAGTGACTGTGCTTTTCATTTGCATCTCTTACTGGTCGGCTGATGTATAATAACATTCGCTGACATCTTTCTGCCTGCCATTTACTATACTGACTCCACAATTCGGTGGAAACTTCATGCATTGATGCAATGTAGATGGAAGAGCCTTGAACTGCTTGATTCTAACTCTTCCTAGGATGATATTGTAAGTTGACGGGAAATTTTTATCTAATAGAAAGATGCGAATTCTTTCTCTCCTGCTTGTCAGCCAAGTGCCGACCAAGACTTCCAGCTTATTAGTTCCTAATGGGTAGACTTTATCTCCTGCAAATACGATGAGAGGTGTATGATAAGATTCTAACTTGCTGATCTTTAACCCGAAACTATCGAAACAGTTATAAAACATTACATTGGCTGAGATCCTATTGTCAACCAAGATCCTTGCGACTCTGCCATGATGAACTCTGCATGTGATAACTAACGGATCGTCATAAGGATATAGAACCCCATTCAGATCATTCTTAGAAAACCCAATTACTAGCCCGTCTCTTTTAACTTTCCTCGATCAATTATCACTAGATTCAACCATGTCAATTTGCCTGACAGTTGGGTAGACTTTTACTTCATTCAGATAAGCTTTCCTTTATGCTATGGCATCTCCTCCTCTAGCATCACCACCTGCGATAAAATGGCATCTAAAGGATATCATGTCGACCTCAACTTTTGGTTCATCAGGCTTTTTTTGGTAAGTCAGGATCTTCATCAAAATCATCATTTCTTGCTCTTTTGTTATCATCCCTTGCTCGGGCTGGAGATTCTGACCTCTTTCGATCATTTTTATCACCATTACTATCAACAAACTTGCTCTACTTTCCATGCTGAATAAGATTTTTAATCTCATTCTTTAGTGCAATGCAACTATTGGTGTTATGCCCATGATCCGTGTCGAAGTCCCAATAATTAGACTTATCCCTCTTGTTTGGGGGGGGGGGGTGTCTTCAACTTTCAAGGCCAATTCAAATCCCTGTTTCCTTTGATCTCCTCTAGGATATGGGGAACAACCATATTGAGAGGGGTATATTTGTCATACTTTTTGATCCAATCTCGTTTCTTGTCTTTATAATCCTTTTTGAAAGAATTGGAATTATTTTTTTTACCTTCTCTTTTGGTCTCAGGAGCTTCCTTGGTTTCCATAGCTTCCTCGGCATTCATAATTTTTCTAGCTTTAGCCATTAGTTTTTTAAAGATCTTTAGCAAGTAACCCACTCATAAGTGCTTTTATGGATGCTTTCTCCTCATAATTTTCCAACTCTAGCTTTTCATTACTAAAACGAGTAATATATTCTCTAGTGCTTTCTCTTGGCTTTTATCGCACGGTCAAGAGATGAGTGAGACTCCTGATCGACTTAGCCCCAAAACAAAAGTTATCAACGAACAACTCAGCTAACTGATGAAAACTAGAGATTTTACCTCTGGGGAGATTATTATACCAAATCTGAGCTGGCCCTATGATATAACTGGAGAAAAATCTACATCTCATCTCTTTGGGTACTGAGTAGATGTCGACAACAACTTGATATTGGTATATGTGCAAGACTGGATCAGTTTTCCCATCATATTTAGGAGTAACCACGAGTGGTTTGAACTTGAAAGGTGTGGGGTATTCCACAATTTCTTGGATAAAAGAGGATCCTTTAATGAAACTCCTTTCCAATGGATTCTTTGTTTTGTACATTTATCCTAGTCGATCTTCCAACCGTTGAATGGATCCCTTCCATGAATGCTCCTCTGGTTTAAACTTGTCCGAGGTAGATTTAGTAGCCTTGCTTTTCCTATGTACTGAACTCTCCTCCTGAGAGGTCTGTTCGGCAAGCACAGAGCCCCCTCATACTGGCCCTAGATCTTGTGGAACCTTCTCGATATTCATGAAGATGATACTGCTCCCTATGATGTCCTCTTGTTACTTGGGGGCCTAGCCTATCAAAGTCAGACTCTGTGTTGAGCCTATCCAAGACACTTGGTCTTTCTTTGTAAAAAAGATCCACCATCATAGTAATCAGTTGACTGGAATAAAGAAGTTGCGCCCGGACGATATGACTTATCATGAGAAGAACGGGAATGATAACTTCTTTCATGCCTAACTGGTGGTGGTGGCGGAATATCTCTTCTGGAATTAGAGGACTTAGATTGCATGGTGCGAGACAATTACTTAACAGTCTCATGCATGGCTTCTTTACCTCTAGCTAGGTTGATCACAATTCCTTGTAAATCTGTCGCACTAGGGGGAGAAAATGGAATGATGGTGTTCCCTTCATTTCGAGCACTATTCTCACGATCAGTCATTGCTTTAGAAATAAAGAAATAAAATAAGTGGTAGAGAACGATGACTGACAAGCGTTCCCACAAACGACGCCAATTTGTTGATGTCTAAAAATAGATTAACTCCAAATTTATAATCACAGTAACCCAATTCACACACATAAGAGACAAGGTTTTTAGAATGGTTCAGTTGTAAAACAACCTACGTCCGCTGTTGTTTTTATTTTGTAGGGTTTACAATAGCTAAATATAGCGTGCATATAAGTAATTCGAGTTGTCCATTGAGCCAAAAGAGTAGTTTGTATTTATAGGGGTGCAAAACCCTAAAAATGGAGCACCTTTATTCTAGATGTCCACTGTTGATGTTCCTATTTTTTAGCCTTTTAGAGTTGGTCGGCAATCAACCTGACTAAGTGTTAATGAAGCAAATCAAGTACACTGGTCGGCCACATTGAATGATAGGTGTATATTCACCATTGGTCCACGTGGGAGTATAATTTTTACATACAACATCAAAATCTTAACCATAACTATAATAGTCATAACAATATTTGGTATATACCGAAAATATTATGACAACCAAGTAAGATAAGACAACACATAAAATGGAAAAGTCCATAATTTTCAATAATGGAAAATTTGAGTAATCACTATAAAAGAGTTAAGAAAACTCTTAAAAATAATTTCCAATAAGTAAAATTTAAAAAAAAATGGAAAAAGAAATAACTATCAACTTTATTACCAAATATGACAAATTTAAGGTTTTGAGTGTTTAAACGTGCTCAAATAGTCAAAACAACGTTCGTCATTAAAAAAATGATGATTTTTTAATCATTAAATCCTTTCGAATTGACATAAAAAAATTCATCAATCTCAGGTAGGTCGACAATTTTAATCTCAATTATTACTTATTAGATGCGTAAGAAAACTATTACTCAAAATGTTTCAAAATATTCAGATTTATAGTTTTATAAAATAAGCAGATTTAAAGACATAATTAAAATTATCACAAAAGAACATCACAATAAGGGAACCAAAACCAATTGTAATTTGATCATAAAAATTTGGTACACGAAATCTCATCATATGAAATTTTCTTTTATATGATTATAAAAATAAATAAATTAATTCAGTTGGTTGCATTCACAGATATCCTAAATTGATTTATCATTAATTGGGCTTAAATATTTAATTCATAGCAAATGCATATTACGTAATGTATATAATGATCAATACCCCCAAAATATTATGCGCAAAACTTAATGGATAATTAATGGTCCAAATATAGATGCATGCACAATGATTTAAGACACTTTCTTCTTGCACTATAGCAAAACAATCGACTTGTCAAGGTTTAAAACCATGAGTCAAACTTGTCAAGGTCTTTAACCATGACAAGTCTAGGGGTGATAACTCCCTTTGTCACGGACTTGTCACTGTTTTGGATTGTGATAATTCTGGGCAGAATTTTTAAAAATACTACTGGGCAGTATGGCCACTGCCACTGCTCAATAATATATTTGTACCTGTTATAGCAAAATTATACCTGTCCAAACAACATATATCCATAAGATAGAACTAATGTACCAAATCAATATGTACCAAATCATGGTATATATAATCCATATCTAAATAAAATAGAAATACAAATATCCATATCCAAATCAACAAATAAAATAGAAATAAAAATAACCAATATCCAAATAAAGAAGATTGAAATAATGTCATGGCACAGGGTATTGAGAAGGTTGGAGGAGGAAGGAAGGCCACACGATATATCCATTGACAACCCCATCAAATCACTGAATGCCGAATTGTTCGTGCAACCACAGAGGTGAGTTCTCCTTTTCGGTCACCACATGCATGATGAGTACCCTTGCCTCAATTTTTTGGAGGGGATGTCCATGAACCAACATACCCGAAAGGAAGAACATGTCCCTCAACCCCCTCGCTAGCCGTTCCCCATAATATTTGTCGAGGAGAAACATGCCCTGCCAACTGATTGTTGACATAGGCCACTCGACGGGAGTCAAGATGGGAAATGGATCACATAGCGGTGAGTCGTGCATACATGCTCGTCTACCTCTACCTCTACCTCCTTCTCATTCTCCTTATCCTTCCCATTCACCTTTCCCTTCTCCGTCTCCTTCTCCTTCCCCTTCTTCTTCTCCTTCCCCAACAGACGCTTCATGAAGGCATATATATCTAGGACCGTCGCCTCCAATCTTGATAGCTTATCGTCATGGGTGTCCACCTTATGTGCCAACCCAATGTTGCTCGACTCAATTTCGATGATCCTTGACTTTCCCACCCGCGAGCTCAATCCTAGTCCTCCCCTTGCGATCCGTCCCAAGCAATTGGCTGAGTGCATTTGTAGCCAAAGAAGACTGCGACTCATGCACTTCCCGAAACATTACATGAAAGGACAAAAATTACACGATTAGTTAATTAAGTAAATAAAAAAATTATAATGTAATTAAAAAAATTAAACATTTATAACTTACAGTCGTGTCTGCGACGCTCGGATCCACCTCCTTATCCTTTCCCTTCTTCGTCCGAATTTCCAGATAGACATCGAGCCTATCTGACCTACCCCTAGGGCCACTCCCCATCTCCAAAAATAAAATAATGCAGATTTAGTAATTAATTAAAAGTAATTCTAAATTAGAATAACATAATATTAAAATTAAAGAAAAATAAAAACTCACCATCCCATGCTCCACCTCGGCGTAAGATGTTCGCCCGGAGTAGTGTACGTCCAACTTTTTCACCCGGTTCTCCCTCCCCGATTGGCGAGATGCCAATTGCTGCTCATCGATCTCATTGTCAGCAAGCTTTTTCCACTGTACCAATGATATCGGCTCCTTTTGGGGGACGGTGTCACGTACACTCAGAATGGACTTTCGGGTCTTTCCAAAGTACCGTGACCACATATTCTTCTTCCACATCTTATATTGATCCCTCAATTGTTCCAATGTTGAGTCGGGGACATGTGGGGACAGGACGAATTGTTCCTATTAAAAAAATACAAACAAAAAAGAAAATAAGTGTTTGTTGCTTATAAATATAAATATAGATCTAAATACACTACTTGTAGTACCCCCAGATGCTAATCTTAAGGTCATTAGGCACGACCCTCCAACTAGTGTACCCTGGACCCACGATCGCCTTTAGCAACTCCAGCGATCTAGTAAAAAATGCCATCTTATTCTCAATGACGGACCCCAATTTGCCCCATTTTGAGGGCCTACTAGCCAGGGAACCCTCGTCGCCTCCGCTACCGTGCTGGGATGAAGACATTTTCTGCAAAATTTTTATTATTAGTACAAACATGTATATGGAGTTTGAATTAATGTTTAAATCCGATAATAACAATACATACAATATCAATTTTAATTTATACCGATGTCAATACCAGTTTATATCAATTTCAATTTATACCAATACCAATTTATACCAATACCAATACCCAATACCAAATTCAATTTACACACACGCACACTGCACCCCCCCGAACATTGAATTAATGGTTAAATTGATTAAAATTATAATTAGCATATTCACTAACCATAAAACCAATTTTGATTCAATTTCGATAATAACAAAGCATTAGAATACTACACCCACTGGTTATTACAAGTATTAAAATAATCAAGTACAATTGAATAAAAATCATTAAATTATCGTCTGATAATAATAAAGCACTAGAATAATACATCCATTGGTTATTACAAATAATTGGAATACATATTACAAATCTAAAAATTATTTCAAATTCGGATTGTTATAAAAAATAGATTGATATTCGGTAGGAGTAACCAAGTCATCCACACTATTGTTTAGATGCTTTGTCTCATGTAGGAAGATTGACCACAACTCGTTGTTGATATACTATGAGTAAAACACTTACTTGACCTTTTGAAAAGAATAAACAAATGGCTCATCGCTCATGTGTTTGTTACTCTTTAACTTGGACAGGTCAACCATGATCAAATTGGTGCCAGGATCAACTTTACAAGCATTTTGATCCTCAACTCTTACCCAATCACAGTAAAATACAACCTCTTTAAAGCTTATATAGTCCAATTCAAATATATTTTGAATTACACCATAGTAAGTCATTTCAACTTCAACGAGGTTTTTATCTTTTGCGCTCGCTTGAAAGAAAATAAGAGCCTTGTATGAAATGCCCGAGTTTTGCAAATTTGTACTTTTCTCGTACACCCTAACAATGAATACGTAACCATTCAATCGATACTTTTTGTACTCTTGTGCCATAAAAAAAGGGTCCGGTGGCTACACGAGTAAGCCTTAATATCGCGTCACCCGTCTTTATAAGCTGAGAATATAAATAAATTAATTAGGTTAGTTGTAAAGCTTTCTTGTAATGTGACATTTAATAGCAAACATTTTCATTGTAATTACCTCGTGTGACAACCACAGCCTAAATTTTTTGTCTGATTGTGCCATTGTTATTCGTCTTTTATTGTTCTCATAGGTTTCATATTTTCTGCATAGATCGTGACGAACGTATTACAAAAATAATAATGTATAAAGATTAAAATAATGTAAAAGTTAATATAATTTAACTTTGACATCTTCATGCATGTTAAATAGATAACGAGCTACTTGTTTATGTTGCAAACTCGTTAATTTCACTCCTTTGCCCATCACATGACCACCCTGATCGACGAACTCATCAATGTCATCCACGCTGGTTGAGTCATCCATATATTCCCGAGTGTAGATTGATGACTCCACGGTGATGTATTCCTCTTTAATTAATCGTTCAATATATTGTGCATTCTTGACGTAATATTTGAAAACTTTCATCAATCTTTCAAACGGATACATCCACCGATATTTAACTCTGACACAAAGAAGTACCTTGTCGCATCGGTGTACCAACAAGTGAACACTTATATCAAAGAAAGATGGGGGAAAGTACTTCTTCAACACATAAATCGCTTCATTCACCTCCAATTTTACGGCCACTATGTGATCTCGATTGACTACCTTCTCACATAAAAGTGAGAAGCAGATATTAATTTGCATAATAGCCCTCCGCAAATCCTTGTGTTTGGAGAAACAATGTTTAAACAATAGAGGAACCAATTGCATGATCACATGCCAATCGTGGGACTTACACTTATGTAAATCATGGGTAGCATAATTCACAATCCTTTGCAAGTTGGACGAAAAATTAGATGGAACCTTCAAATTATATATTGTGCCTAAAAGCACCTTCCTTTCCTCACTCATCAAAGTAAACACACCAGTGGGAATTATTGTCTTTCCCTTACTATTTTCTTTCAACCATAGTTATGGCTTAAGTTTAACGTTTTAAGGTCTTTTGGTGCATTTTATCCATCATTTGAATGACTCCCCTCAAGGTATGTACCCACAATATGTTCAACAATGTTCTTCTCTATGTGCATCACATTCAATACATAACGCACCGGGTTATTCTTCCAATAAGAAAAGTCAAATAAAATTGACCACCTAGACCATGCATTTCTCATCTCAGTTCCATTCCTAGTTGGGGTCTTCTTATCCTTGACATTCTTAAATTTAGGATTCTTACCTGGCATATTAGGGCCACAATCAGAAGATTTACTTTCAATTTTTGAGCCTGAAAGTTTTTTCGACGGTAGCCTATGTTCAACCTCACTCGGTAAAAAATTGAAACCTTTCTCAAATCTAAAACTATGAGCAGGGGGTAAAAACCTCTTATGGCGATGGTATAAATTTTTTGAGCTAGCTGGGAGACGAAGAGATTCAGTCTCCTCTTTAAAAATAGGACACCCCAAATAACCATGTACCGCACAACCGGATAATGTCCCATAAGCTGGAAAATCATGAATTTCCCACATCAACATAGCTTTTAGTGTAAATTCTTCTTTTTAAAAGAGCCAAATGCTTGCACACCGTCTTCCCATAACTCATTTAATTCTTCTACCAAAGGAGCCATGTAGACATCGATGTCCTCACTTGGTGCCTTTGGCCCAGCTATCAACAAAGACATCATCGAAAATTAAGGTCTCATACACTATGAAGGAGGGAGGTTAAATGGGGATAGGATCACTAGCCATAGACTTTGATTGGTGCTTAGATTTCCAAATGGATTGAAACCATATGTTGATATTTCCAAACGAATGTTAGCTATTCTCGAGCAAAATAGGGATACTGAAAACTCAACCTCTTCCAAGCTATAAAATCAATAGGATGACACATGATATTATCCCCTATTTCTTCCTTAGCATGCCAAGTCATTGCCTCCGCTATCTAAGGTACTATGAAAAACCTCTTTAATCTAGGCCCAATAGGAAAATATTTCAACACTTTTTGAGGCAGTTTTGAGCTTGTGCCTCCCTTTTCAGTAGATTGGATATATCTAGGTTCATCGCATACTGGACACCGATCGAGATTTTCACACTCCTTTCGGTATAGTATGTAGTCGTACACACAAGCATGAATTGATTAACGTATTCTGCTTAGGTAGCAATCCCTTTACCTAATTCAAAATTCCTATCACACTATTTCCAGACAAACCATATTGGGTATTCAAACTATGCAAACCAACCATGGAATGTAAAGTTGTTTGATCTTTCCCACAGCCAAAGTATAATGACTGGGTCACCTTAAATTTCAAACTTTGATAGTCATCGTCAATGTTTATCCCGATATCTTTATGAGCAACCGAACCTTGTACATCGTCAGTGACCTCATTCTCTTCCACTTCATGTACTCCATACGCGTCATCAACTAAATCCTCTATGATTTACAATGTCATCCTCCCCTTGTACATCTATCCTATTTGTGAAGGTTAATCGGGGATAAAAGAAACTTTCGGTTCCCCATGAAAAATCCAAATTCGATAACTATCTTGCATACCCCATCTTAACAAATGTAGTTCAACTGTTTTCCCTCAAACACCTTACCATTCTTACACCTAGCACACGGACACGAAAAGTCTTCATCATTATGATATCTCTTTGCATAATTCACAAATTTATTAGCACCTTTGTGAAACACATCCCCTAATCTATTTGTCTCACCCATCCACTCTTTGTATTTAGGATATCCCATCATAGCTACTACAAACAATCACCTATTATGGGTAAGAAGTGTATATTCGTGGAGTAGTATAAACAAAAGTGTGAACATTTTATTCCCATTAGTATAAATAATCACCTATTGAATGCATACGCATAAGAACTATAAGGCTAGTTTCTATGCGCACTATATCTAATTTAAATTATTTATAAATGTTACAGAACCGTTATGTCGTGCATTCAAATGAGAATATATGCAGGCATGCACCCCCCGAAGCAAGTGTTATATAAGAAGTTTACTTAATATAAATTCATTCGTGCATTCAAATTCAAATTCAAATTCGATTTTAATTTGAAATTGAAATTAAAATTCAATTTATAATATTAATTCCTATTTACTCCATCTCCTCTAAAGGGTGAGTGGTCCTATCCCATTCAAGACCGCATATTTCTGTAATAGACTTAACGGCTCATGCATATTGTTCCAATTTGAGGAAAATTCGACACCATATCCCCATAGTTCTCCAACTACACGATATAGATTCGCAAGTGTGAGTGTCATTTCAATTTATGAATTGAAATAACACCTAACATCGCATAATTTAGTATGCACTTAGAGAACATTAAGATACGACTGCAGAACTTTTCTCAAAAGTAACAAGTTTAAGCCAATAATAATATTATTATACACAAACTATATAGTCCTAAACTGTCCAAATGGGACAATTCGAGAGATCTCATTACAGAGGTAATGACTCTTGAACGGGTCTAAGGGCTATTGAATGCGTACGTATAAGAACTAGAAGGTTAGTATCTATACGCACTATATGTAATTTAAAGTATGTTTCATTTAATTTAAAGTACGCATAAGAACTAAAAATTATACCAATTTATACTAATTTATATCAATTTATACCAATATCAATACCAATTGAAATTCAATTTCAATTTATAAACAATTTACACCAATATCAATACCAATTCAAATTCAATTTCAATTTATAACAATTCAATTCAATTGAAATTGAATTTCAATTTCATTCAATTTCAATTCAATTCAATTCAAATTCAATACAAATGTAATTCATGTTATAAGGTCGGGGCACATCGAATCGTCTAATTCAAATTCAAATTTAATATCACACACATTAATTCACATACACACACACACACACACACACACACACACACACTACAGATCTACACACACCCCTACCCCCACCACCACTGCCTCCCTTCCCCCCACCCACCACTGCCCTCCACCCCCACTACCGCCAACCCCCCTGCCCCCACCCCCACCCCCATACACCTACACACACACACACACACACACACACACAGAGAGACACACATGCAGACCCCCACACACACATACCCATCTACACCCCCACCCACCCACACCCCCCCTACACATATATGCAGTCCTACACACACACACGCATACACACACACACACACACACACATGTACAAAAGAAAGAGAGAGAGAAAAAAATGACCTGAAACATAGAGAGAGAAAATCGTCGCACAATAGAAAGAGAAATGGTGGGAAATGAAAGGAAATGAAAACGGTGAAAAAAAGACGGGAGTAGGGTTTTTAGTCAAAAGAATTGTCATGGACCTATTAAGGTCTTTGATTGTGACAAGATTCTAACGTTGTTACAGTCATTGATCGTGACAACCCCTTGTCACGGTCATTGACCATGATAAAAAAACTTGATTTTTTTTATCACGGTCAATGACCATGACAAGGCTTGTCAGCTGAAAGTTGATAATTTAGTCGTTTTGGTGTAGTGTTAATTTAACATCATATAAATCTTACTGTCAAAACATTAATTCATAATTATATTAGGACCTTTCGACAAACAAATATAGATTATAACAATAATGTAGTATACCGAAAATGTTATTTTCAAACCCCAAATCATACATCTAATATTCAAAATATTATATTGAATTTTTTGGTCAATACCAAATAATACATAACATGAATATTAGAGGAACGATTTAATGAGAAAAAAAATATGCAGTGATTGTATCATAAAATATGGAAAATCAATTTAATTTTTCAAAAACAAATTTTTGTGAGTTATCACTAACATAAATAATCTCTTCAGGATTATGTCCAATTCGCAGAATCATAAAATCAATTTTTAAGCAAGAGTTATTGGCATTGACATTATTGCAAAAAATGGCAAAAATACATTTTTAGAAGTCTAAACAATGTCAAATCGCCGAAATAGGGTGGTGCCCATTGTAACCAATGAGGTTTATTTATTTCGACATTTTTAAGTGACCATGTGAATTTTGTAATATTTCGAGCAAGCAAAAAATAAGTCGCTGAAAACTTCCCTAAAAAAATTTCACCCATTCACCTTTTTTACCCAGATTCTTTTGTAGGCAAAAACTCTTAATGGACAATCATGAGATCATAATCCTATGGATTTAAAAATTTAACGCATGAATATCCAATTTTACATGTTATTTATTTTTTATAATACAAAATGTTAATTATTATACATTTAACGTTAGGATCTTAGATCAACATGATTATCACATACAATTATTATGCGGAACATAGAACGATATTATAATCACATACCTCCATCATGTCACAAATGAAAAGATTGACGGAGCAGTCGACCTTAGCCATGCCCGATTGGACTGAATTTCGGACCACGACTTCCTCTTGTATACGACAATAACATATTTCAGTTTCAGCACATTTCAATAGTTGGATCTTCTTTAATAACCAAAATAGTATTTTGAAAATTAACATAAACTTGAGTATTTGGATTTTTCTCCCTTATTCTATAATGTCATTATGTTTTCTTTTCGTGTGTCTGAATGATGAAAAATCAGTCATTTATTTATAGGCAGGGACAAAACCCAAATCTCCAACAGTCACTTAATCTTAACCGTCGATCAAGGTAGATACCCAAGAGTCATTTTAACTCACGATATTTGAAGTACCATTTCATTAATCAAATTGACTCTTACATTAATATAATTATAGAACACATTACGTAGAATTATTTTTAAATAATTCCAGCATAACTTTCACAAAAGTGTGAAAAACCCTATTATAATATGTGCATAAGGCAAATGTTATGGCTGCAGGGGAGTTTGTGAGAACATATTTTTTTTACTACTTAGATTTATCTCTCGAAAAAATTGTGTTATTTGATGGGTCTATTACAATTTGTGCATTGAGAAACTAGTGTTATTTGATGAAGTCTGTTGCGTACGGATTGTGCATAGTTATAGGGTCCTATACTCGTTACATCTTTAGTTGGAACTAACCTATGGATATTAAAAGGGGTATTTATTTCTAAAGTTTTGCATTTAAATATCTATCCTTCTTAAATGGGGGTGTAATCACTTTAATAGTTTTTTGGGGGGTATAATGTGAAGATATCATCAAACGTATGGAGATTACAAGAGAATATACAATGGAGCCCACAACTCCGTCCCAAACACAACAACGCTAAAAAAAACAATGGACAAATGGCTCAAAAGCAAATAGGGTTTAAACAAAAACACCATGCTTCCTTTTTCATGTGCATACGATCGAACATGAGAGCTAACAGCCTTTTACAAGGCGCTGTTTTTGAGATAAAGATCCAGAGAATGGTGAGTCAACGTCCCCACTACATTTTGTATAATGCACTCTAATCCAGACAACACACATTGTATGATTACTAGCACAACGGACACCTATATTACAACCCTAAGAGAGTTGAAGGGTCAGTCGGTGAAGGTTTTGCTTCCTTTGGATAAGCAGACAACGGATGATGTATATTTAAATAAACAATAGAGAACGAAAAGAAAAAAAAATGTAAATTAGGTACAGACTTTAGCAACAAAAGAAAGAATATTCTATTCTATCTCCATCAATCCAACGTAATACAGCAACTCCATCATTTCTTTATGGTTGTAGTAATATGAAACTAGTTGTTTCTATATAAATCACGTAGGCAGAAAGACTCGACTGTAAAGAGTAAACAGAAACAAGAAATTTTTTTGCCAATTGTTCTCCGGAAGCCAACACCGGTTCCATGTTTGCCCAGAACCCACCCAATCAAATCTTAAATCAACGCTCCATGTCTCCTTCAATACCCATCTTCCAAAACAAAACGGGTCTATCAAAACCTCATCTACAACATACAGAACCACAACAAAGGCAGCTGTGAACATGTACGCAACAACAACCGAGAACACAACAGAGAGTTTCTACGAGCTGTTGGGAATATCAGAGAGTGTGAGCCTGCCTGAAATAAAGAGAGCGTACAAGCAATTAGCTCTCAAATACCATCCCGACGTGTCACAGCCTGACCAAACCGAGGAGCACACGAGGAGGTTCATAAGAGTACAAGAAGCTTACGAGACGTTATCTGACGAGCGTAGTAGAGCTTTGTATGATATGGATTTGTCTAGTGGTCTCCACCTTGCTTTCTCGGCCAGAAAACAAAGACCCATGGAGAGAGGTGAAGATTGGACAGATCGATGGGAGTCTCAATTGTCGGAGCTAAAGAGAAGAAGCAGTAACAAAGATTCAAGAGGGAATAATATGTCGTGGGGAGCTAGAGTCCGCAGACAGTAATAACGAAGTCAATGCTATGCTTTAAATCTATGTATATGGTAGCTTTTCTTGTTGGGTTTTAAGTAGGTAGAAATCTTGCAGTTCGTCAACAGAACAGATCATTATATGTACTTGAATGCCGAGAATATATAATCGAATTTGTCCTTTCTTCACTCATGACTTTCAGAGAGCAGAATGCGTGGGAATTTAATTTTTATGTGTTTAATCATATGTTTTGTGTTTCATACTATATTTTGCTTTCAGTCGCTTTATGGTACATTTTTCATCCTTAAATGTTACTAAAGTTCTTTTTTAATTGCAATCTTTTCTTCTTTTAGGATCTGTTTGATTCGAGGTGAAATACTTTTAATTTTGGTGAAAAGTAAAATAGTGAAATATTTTTTACATATTTAAAAATTAATTTTTTTTGGATTGACATTCTGAATAAATGTACATCCAATAATTATGAAATTTTAAATAAAAATAGACAAGAAAAATTAACTCTAAATAGGTGAAGTGGTATTTCACCACATTGCTTTTCACCGCGTTGAAACATATTTCGACCCTAACCGAACGGCTACTATGTAAAGTTTATTGAAAGTGTAAATTTTAGAGATCTTCAATATGTTATCACTTGTACTGAAACTCATACCTTTTATATTTAGAATCGGTCCTTTTCAATCACAATTTTGAGAACTTCAACTTTAACGAAATCAGCAAACTAGACCAATTGTAAATGTCCGTTATTTCAATTGCATAAAAGTTGTTATAAAAATTTGCATACTTGATTTTAAGTATTTGTAACCCCGTTTAACTATCAAATCTGTTGGGTGCTTTTGTATTTAGCACAAGTTGAATAAGAAAGAAGATGAATTTGTATTCTGGAGAGAGAGAGGAGAAATACTTAATTTATGAAAGTTTGTTTTTCATTTCATCCGTTGCATTTCTTACAATTCAACACACACATATATAATACATAATAATGGGATGGGTCACATCCCATAAATTAAGGAGACACACTCCATAAAACATTCTCCACAAAACATGAGTGGAATTATGCACTAAACATTAAATAATAAATCATGGCACGAGTGAAACATAAATTATGGCATGATTTATGCTAGACCCACATCACATTAAACAACATTCTCCCTCTTAATGTGATGCTCTTTAATTCCCAAGAGTTCCCTTAATTGCTGAAATTTTCCTGGCGACAGAGCTTTGGTGAAAATGTCCGCAACTTGATCTTCTGACTTGCAATATTTGAGTTTTATATCCCCATTTGTAATTGCTTCCCGGATGAAATGATATTTGATAGCAACGTGCCTTGTCCTGCTATGATAGACTGGATTGTTTGCCATTGCTATTGCTGATTTGTTGTCGCAAAATAACGTCGTGCCTTCTTCTTCCTTTTCTTTCACGTCTTCCAAAATTCTTCGTAGCCAAATAGCTTGAGAAGTTGCTAATGATGTAGATATGTACTCTGCTTAAGCTGAGGATTGAGCCACAATTTGTTGTTTCTTTGACGCCCATGAAAATATACCAGAACCTAGAGAGAACGCATATCCCGAAGTGATTTTCATGTCATCAACACAGCCACCCCAGTCACTATCACAAAATCCAGTTAACTTCACATTCACATTTTTGTAATACTTGATTCCATAATTCAGTGTGCCTTGCAAGTATCTTAACACTCTTTTTCCTGCCCCAAGATGGAAATGACTAGGACAATGCATAAATCTAGAAAGTAGACTTGATGCAAACATGATATCTGGTCTTGTTGCTGTTAAATATAACAAATTTCCAACCAAACTTCTGTAGAGAGTTTCTTCAATCTTTTTTCCTCCATCTTCCTTCACGAGTTTTTCATTTACAACCAGTGGTGTTGTCGTGGGTTTGCACCCAAACATTCCAAACTTCTTAAGAATGTTTTCAGCATACTTTGTTTGACAAATGAACGCACCATCTTTTTCTTGATAAATTTCAATACCAAGAAAATAATGTAGCAAGCTTATATCACTCATTTCCTACTTCTTCATCATTTCATTCTTAAAATCTTCAACCATCTTTTCACTACTTCCAGTAAAAATTAAATCAGCAACGTAAAGTGCAACAATAAGAATATCATATGTACCTTTGCATTTGACATACAAGGTAGGCTAATTCTTGCTTTTGTTGAATCCGTTCCTAGTGAAATATCCATCAATGTTACTGTACCATGCTCGTGGAGCTTGCTTTAGACCATACAAGTCCTTCTGTAACCTGTACACCTTTTCTTCTTCTCCTTTGGTAACAAAACCCAAAGGCTGTTCAACATAAATTTCTTCTTCCAACTTTCCATTCAGGAATGCCGATTTAACATCAAGTTGGTACAATGACCAACCTTTTTGAGCCACCATAGCAATAATGGCTCTTACGGTGTCAAGACGTGCAACTGGTGCAAATGTTTCCTGAAAATCGATTCCGGGTTGTTGTGTGTAGCCCTTTGCCACCAATCTTGCTTTATTTCTTTGCACGGTGCCATCAGAATGATACTTGACCCTGTAAATCCACTTCACCCCAATGATATCATTATCTTTTGGCTTTTCAACAAGATGCCATGTATTGTTCTTCTCAATAACATTAATTTCCTCCTCCATCGCTTTTCTCCAAGTTTCTTCTTTTACGGCTTCTTCGAAACTTTCTGGCTCAATGGTACAAAAGTTGCATCTCTCATATACATCACTTAAACTCCTCATTTTTTTTGGAGTTATAGGTGGTGATGATGAGGATGAACTTGGAGAACCATTTGATGATGGTGATGATGAGCTTGATCGTGGATATGTTTGAGGTGAATCTTCATTGCTCTCATTATCAATTGTTAATTTTTGTTGCTCTTCCTCAATAAGGATTGTCTTCTCCTTGACTTTGCATTCTTCCCAGTTCCAAATAGCCCCTTCGTCAAATAACACATCACGGCTTGTGATCACTTTGTTGCTTTTCAAACTAAATAGCCTATAGCCCTTGGATTGAGATATATAGCCCATAAATATGCACTTCTCACTTGTTTCATCTAGCTTCCTCCGCTTCTCTTTCGGAATCTGAGCATAACATACGCAACCAAAGATTTTGAGATGACGCACTGATGACTTTCTCCCACTCCAAGCTTCAATGGGAGTTTGATTCCAGACCGCTTTTGTTGGACATCGATTTATCAAATATACCGCAGTGTATACTCCTTCCGCCCAAAATACTTTAGGCAGTCCCTTTTCATGAAGCATTGATTTTGCCATCTCCATCACAGTTTGATTTTTCCTTTCTGATACTCCATTTTGTTGTGGAGTATAACTAACTGTGAGCTGTCTTTCTACACCTCCATCTTCACAACACTTTCCAAATTCATTGGAAGTATATTCTTTTCCATTGTCACTTCTCAAAACTTTGATAAAATGCCCACTTTGTTTTTCCACAAAACTTTTGAACTTCTTGAAAATTGTAAAAACTTCAGATTTTTGCCTCATAAAAAATACCCATGTCATTCCTGTGAAATTATCAATAAAGAGTATGAAGTACTTATTTTCTCCATGAGAAGGAGTAGTCATTGGACCACATACGTCAGTGTGAACTAGCTCAAGTACTTCATTTGCTCTCCATGAAACTCCTTTTGGAAAAGGCTTTCTGTCATGCTTCCCGAGAGCACAACCTTCACATACTTCATTCTTTTCTTCAATGCAAGTGGGCAGCCCCTGAACCATATTCTTTTGGCAAAGTAACTTGAGGCCATGAAAATTCAAATGACCAAGTCTTATGTGCCACAACCACGGTTCATCAACAGATTCTGCCTTCAAGGCAAAATTTCCACCATATTTAAAAATTAGTGGAAAGCTACGGTTCTTCTCCATCTTTATCTTCTTCACCAATTGTTTTCCTTGTCCTTTGTCATAAATAGTGCACTCGTTTTCTTCAAAGTGGACAGCATATCCATGTTCTACTAGTTGTCCAACACTTAGCAAATTTTGTGCTAAGTACGGAACAAGTAAAACATCGTGAATGAACTTAGCTCCTTTGTTGGTTTGAACACCTATAGTTCCTTTGCCCTTTACATGGACTAACGCACCATTTCCCATTTTCACTTGAGAGTTGATGGTTGTATCTATGTCAACAAACACATCTTTGTCACCGGTCATGTGATTGCTACAACCACTATCAAGAAACCAAACTTCATTCTTTTGCTCAGAGGCACTTTGACATGCATAAAATAAATTTCCTTCGCCTTCTTTTTCTTCCGCACAGCTTGCTTGCTGATTGTTCTTGTATCTACAGTCCTTTTGCAAATGACCAAAGCCTTTGCAATTATGACATTGAGGCTTTCCTTTGAACCAAGAGTCTTTCTCCACATGGCTACTTTTGTTGCATATATTGCATCGTTGAGACCGTAAAAAATCTTCATTTCTAATTTTTTTGAAATTATTGAATCTTCCTCTGCCTCTGTTTCTTCCTCTTCCTCGGCCTCTTGCTTGTCTGCCACCTCTTTCAAACTCTCTTCCATCATGACTTGAAGAGCCTCTTTCACTATTTTGGGGTTTGAAACTGAGTTTAGATTGAAATGCGCTCTCAATAGATTTTTTAGAACGTTGTAACAATATTTGCTCAAATGACTTTAAGGACCCCAATTATTCTTGAACCGTCATCTTAGAAGTATCCTTAGTATGCTCAATAACAGCCACCAGAGAATCAAATTTTGGAGGTAGGCTATTTAAAAGTTTCTCTACAGCTCTTCGGTTATTTGATCATCATGCGCCTTCATTTGGTTGAGAAGTTCTGTGAATCTGGAAGAGAACTCTTTTAGAGTTTCATTCTCCTTCATTTTCATATTTTCCAACTCCCTCCTAAGAGCTTGAAGTTTAACAGCTCTTACTTGTGTATTTCCTTGAAACTCCTCTTGAATAATGTCCCATGCTTCCTTGGCCTTGGTTGCTCCCATGATTCTTGGAAATATGGAGTTTCCTAGGCCTTGTTGAATGTGAAGGAGAGCTTTAGCATCCATCTTCCTTGAAACTTTCAATTGGTCCTTTTGAGCGGCTGACAGCGTTGCCGTTGATTCGGGTTCGTCATACCCATTTTGGACTAAATCCCAAACATCTTGGAATATAAAGAGAGTCTTCATTTTGATACACCAGAAATCATAATTCTCACCTTCAAATATTGGGTTTGAAGGTTGTTGAATATTTTAGAGTGGAATTGCTTGAGCTTGCCATAATAATTTTTCTTCAATTTTTTTTACTCCTTGGCTTTCTGAATTTTTGACAGCAACTTCTTGTCTTTTCGGACAAAGACAACAACTTGTTGATTTTTTTTTTTTTTTTTTGTGGACAAAAGCTTGTTGAAATTTTTGGAGAGCAACTTGAATTTTTTTGGACAGAATTAGGCTCTTTTGATACAAAGCTCTGATACCATTTATGTTGGGTGCTTTTGTATTTAGAACAAGTTAAATAAGAAAGAAGAGGAATTTGTATTCTCGAGAGAGAGAGAAGAAAGACTTAATTTATGAAAGTTTGTTTTTCATTTCATCCGTTGCATTTCTTACAATTCAACACACACATATATAATACATAATAATGGGATGGGTCACATCCCATAAATTAAGGAGACACACTCCATAAAACATTCTCCACAAAACATGAGTGGAATTATGCACTAAACATTAAATAATAAATCATGGCATGAGTGAACCATAAATTATGGCATGATTTATGCTAGACCCACATCACATTAAACAACAAAATCTAAACTCTGATATGTTGTAATTGCGTATAAATTTTTACGTGAAATATGCTTGCACATAATTATATTCAATGGCCAAATAACCATTTCAAGATAAATTACTCATAAAAAACTTTATATTTGCGTTGGAAAAACCCTGTTCTCAAATACCAAGAACAAACTTGATACTTCCTATTAAACTTTTATGTTAATACAAGGCATTAAGATTATGTCCCAAAAATGAAAATAAAACTTTCGAAGTTCTCCTAAACACAACCAGGCTGCATGGGGTTGAAGTGAGTAATTCTCTTGCTATTCAAGTCACCCGCTCTACTAAATAAACCATTTGTCTCAACTACTAGAGTTATATATAATTTTCAACCCAACTCAATAAAGCCTTTTCCCAATTATTTGGAGTCGTTTACATGAATCCTATTTTTTCATTTCATTATGGTCAGTGCAATATTTTCGATTAAACCGCGTAATACCATGTCCTGTTTTACAATATCCCACAATGTCAATTTAAGTCTACCTCTACCCCTTGCGTTACCATCCACTAACTAAACCACTCTTCCTCGGAGATACTTTTGCCGTTTCACTAAGTCGATTTTATATTAATATCTTCTATCAGAGATACTTTTGTCGTTTCACGGATTTGTTCATTTCTAGTTTTATCTTTTCGAGTTTTATTACAAATCCATCTTAGCATCCGCATCTCCGTCACACTTATTTTCTGCACATTTTCTTTTTTAGTTTCCTAACACTCTGTCCCATATAATTGTGTGTGTCCATTGGACGTCCTATAAAAAATTTCTTTTAACTTCAAAGGCATATGCTTGTCACACAATATGTCGATATCACATCGCCCCTTAACCGAGTTTACTTTAATCATATGAATAACATCATTACTAATATCTCCATCTTTTTGGATAATTGAGCCAAAAAAATAAAAATGGCCATTACTAGGTATCTCTTGTCCCTTTAATTTCACCACATCCCCGTTTGTTCTCATATTACTACTAAATTTTCACTTCACATATTCTGTTTTAGTCCTGCTTATTTTAAATCATCTTGTTTCTAGAGTTTCTCTCACAATTTCAATCTAGCATTAATCCCGGTCTTAGTCTCATCCATTAAAACAATATCATATGTAAATAGCATATATCACGACACCTCCTCTTATATTTGTCCAGTGAACTCATCCATAACAAAAGCAAATAGATAAGGACTTAGTGCTGAACCTTGGTGTAGACCTACAGTAATTGAAAATTCACTACTTTCTCCAGTTGGTGTTCTTACTATAGTCATGGCCCAATCATATATATTCTTGATCATATCAATATATTTACGAGTCACACATTTTTTATGTAGAACCCACCATATCATATCTCTTGGTATCCTATTATACGCCTTCTTCAAATCTATAAAAAATCATATGAATGTCATTCTTTTTCTCCCTACACCTCTCAATTAATCTCCTCAATAAATAAATTGCTTCAATTCTTGACCTCCTAAACATAAACCCAAATTGATTCTCTGAAACTGTTATTTTCAATCTCAATATATATTCAATCACTCTCACCCAAAGTTTCACGATTTGACTCATTGACTTAATACCACGATAATTTGAATAACTTTGTATGTCCCCTTTATTTTAATAAATAGGTACTAAAACACTCTTTTTTCCATTCATCGAGCATCCTATTAGTCATTAGAATTCTATTAAATAATTTTGTAAGCCGAGATACTCCTTCCTTCCCTAAGTACTTGCAAACCTCAATAGAGATACCATCTAGTCCTAAAGACTTCCATATTTTCATATTTTAAGGGAAATCCTAATCTCCGTTGTCCTAATTCTATGAAAAAATATATTTTTCGGGTCTCCCTAAGTTTTTTTGTATCTAATCTAATGCCATTATCACCATTCAATAAACTCTCGAAGTAGTTTTTTCATCTTTCTATAATGTCATCATCCTTAACTAGGACTCTCGAATCATCAGTTTTAATACATCTAACATTATTAAAATCTTTTTTTTATGTCCCTAAGTTTAGCAAGCTTATAAATACTATTTTTCTCTTCATGTGTTCCTAATTTTGTATAAAGATCACTATATGCCTTTAACTTAGCATCTCTTACCATTTTCTTAACTTTCTTTTTAGCCCCTTTATATTTCTTAAAATTTTCTTCGTTTTTAGTTGTTTGCCATGTTTTAAAGTGCTCATTTTTTATTTTTACTACATTTTATACGTCTTCATTCCACCACCAATTTTATTTATATTGTGGCCCCTTACTTTTGGATTCTCCAAGAATTTCTTTTGATATTCTCCTAATGCATGTGACCATCTTATCCCACATTATGTTAGTCTCCTCTTTGGTATTTCATGACGCTTCATTTAATACTTTATCTTTAAATAGTTCCAATTTCCCTTATTAACCTTTTCTTTTCACATTCATGATTGATTTTTAATATTTTTAAATAATTCCAGCATAACTTTCACAAAAGTGTGAAAAACCCTATTATAATATGTGCACAAGGCAAATGTTATGGCTGTAAGGGTGTTCGTGAGAACATATTTTTTTTTACTACTTAGATTTATTCGTTGAAAAAATTGTGTTATTTGATGGGTCTATTACAATTTGTGCATTGAGAAACTAGTGTTATTTGATGAAGTCTGTTGCTTACGGATTGTGCATAGTTATAGGGTCCTATATTCGTTACATCTTTAGTTGGAACTAACCTATAGATATTAAAAGGGGTATTTATTTCTAAAGTCTTGCATTTAAATATCTATCCTTCTCAAATGGGGGTGTAATCACTTTAATAGGTTTTTTTGGGGTATAATGTGAAGATATTATCAAACGTATGGAGATTACAAGAGAATATACATTAGAGCCCACAACTCCGTCCCAAACACAACGCTAAAAATATCAAGAGTGGTGCTATGGGTACCAAATAACTCCCCCAAGTCTCTCTCAAATAGCATTGATGAATTGTGCTCTGGCGGGACCCATACCATAAGGTATAACACTTAAAGCTATTTGGGGATGATTTGGAGGAGTTGTTTGAGATATAAAATCATTCTTAAGAACACCCTAATATTAATCATGAACACATTAATATGATTAATGTTTAACATACAATTGTTCTTAATAAAAGGATCTTAGATCTTCATGTTTTCACAAAATACGTCTAAAAGATAGAAAATAAGACATACCTTGATCAAAGATCAATCTTGATTAATTGCTCCATCAATCTGCCTTCTTGGAAAAAAATGCACTCTAATGGAATCTCGGAGTTTCTCTCCCACCTCAGAAATAGTGTGTTATGAGATGACTCTAGATGGTGTAGAGGTCTCTATTTATAAGGGGAAGAGGGCCGGAATCCTAGTCAAGGTGGGACTCTTTCAAGTCTCCCACTAATGCCACTAACCATCATGTGACTAACGGATAAGGTTTACCCAAATCTTTTAATATCTTTATTTATCACATTCCTAATTAATTATCTGACATTTATTAAAACCACATAAATGGGAAATTCGGAATTTAATACAATTGAAATTAAATAATTAATTTCGTCACTTAACATTAATTTCCAACAGTCTCCCACTTGGTCTTAATAATTCGCATAATTAGATTAGGTATCATAAGGTGCACAATCATTGATAAATTTATTTTGCTGAATCAAATGATTCACGGATGCGAGTCATGGCGGTTCCATACTATTCAAGAGCATAGTTCCTTCCATGTACCACAACACCAATGTTTCATTCAACTAAGCCTTTAATATTGGGTATCATAATGGCCTCATAATGTCCTTTGGAATAAGGATTATTTCTATCAACAACACTTCATAATTGCATGCATTCACAAAGGACATAAATAATTGAAATCAGAAACACTTTTATTGAATTCAAGTAATAGTGTCAAACAACTAAGCCAAATAGCAATCATAATTTTACTAATCGAGATCCATCTCTTTGACACGTTCCATAAGGTCTTTTGGAGATAGTCCTTTCGTAATAGGATCTGCTATGTTATCACTCGTACTAATGTGATCAATTGACACTTTTTGTTTCTGAATTTCTTCTTTAACTGATAGGTATTTCATTCAACGTGCTTAGTTACTTTAGGAATACCTAACATTTCTTCATAAAGAAGATTGCAGCGACATTATCATAATATTTCAGCGACTTGATAATAGTGTCGACAACTCCAAGTCCCGAAATGAAGTCACGCTGCCAAAATACATAAGTTGTAGCATCAAGCATACTACAAACTCAGCTTTCACAATACTTAATGGATGGATTGTGTTGCACTACTTCATTATATTGGTTGATAAACCAAAACAAATATTCTTAAGCAAGAGTGAACTTCATACCATCCGTACAAATAGTAAATCTGAGTCACAATAATTGTTCATATTTAAATGAACACATATATCATAAATGTGAGCATATAGTCCTTTAAGTATCTCATTACTTCATACACAACTTTTAAACCCATAAAATTATTTTGATTCTCTACTTTCTAAATCCGTGCTTGTATATAGAGAAAATATATAAACTTACTCCCACTGATCTTAAGGTGTATACAAATATACAACGATTAAAAAAAATAATGATATTATTTCTTAAAATGCCTCATGTGGAAAACTTATGTTTATAAAATGATCTCCTAAACATATACGCATGGTTTATTAGAATTCAAAAAATAATTTTCGCATCCACTTTATGTAACTCTCAATCATAATGAGCTACTAATGTCATAAGAATTACATGTCCTTACATATAATTGAGAAGGTTCATTTATAACCTTTTCTTCATTAATAGTGAAATATTTTACTACAATTTAGCTTTATCTCGTTTAACTACCGTTAGTGTCGCGTTTGGTCTTGATGACCCCCTTATACCCGACTTTAGTGCATCAATTATGTAATTCAACGAGATTTCAACCTTAGTTGTAGTCCATTAGTTTCACTTCTTATGACTTTTGAAAATAAAACCATGTCATTATTTATTCCTTCACCAAATTCATGTTCATGCAGATACCCCACATAATCATTTAGGATAGTAGACCTTTTAGGATCTTCTTAATACTATTCCTTATGATTTCATCTACATTTCTCTCACGGTGACAATACTATCATTTAGTGGTTGACCATTTATTTTTTAATTGTTGTTTAGACAATCTAAAAACTAAAAGAACAAGGATTCAAGAAGGTTATCGTTAATGGGATAAGTACCCTACCTTCCTTTATAATCATATTTCATGATTTTCTACTACCACTAATTTCACCTTTCATAATGAATTTGACTTTAATGCAATAAATACGTGTCAATGACAATTATATGATCTATGTAGGTCCACTTTAAGGGAAGTTTCTCATAATCTCCCACTTGGGCCACATAGGTCATCCTTATATTAGACATCGTAATACCTTAAGAGCACAACTCGATTATCAAAATTTGTAAGAGACATTACAAAAATCTTGTCCACGAAAATTATGAAAAAGAGTCTAGATTTAATTTGGTACAAGATTTAAAGGGTTTCATAAAAAATGCTACGATTATGATGCAGGATCAAACAAATCTTTAAAGAACTATGTCCAAACTTTATTTTGTACAAAACATCAAAACTAAAATCATAACCCTTGAAAAATATACATCAAAAGATTCTTTAGAACATATCCCTCACGATCAAGTCTAGGCAAACATTTTCCAAAAGAAATTGAGGGTTTATGAAAACAAATGGCGATTTGATTCCCCAAGAACAAAAGAAAAGAATCTTATTAGCATTTCTAGTTTGTTTTGTAAGAAATCCTTGCATCAAAAGTAGATACTTTCTATAACACAGTAAGTATAACTTGAAAACTCTACTGAGATGAAAAACTCATTTCAAATCATAAAAGATACATATTATCTTTATCATTATTAGTCCGAGTGTGCAATATGTAAACAAACTTAATTTGTTTAACCAAATTAAATATGAAATTTTAGAGAAATAAAATGGGATACAATAATATGTGATAAGATAATGAGATAAATTGCTCACTTCATTAATGCTTCGATTTAACAACACACACATCGATTACATGATAAATTGAGTGCATAACCGTGAGTTTTTATCAGTAGTAACCGTGAAATATCGATTATATGATGCTTGTAGATTACTTTATTGGGTATAGTGTTATTTCATTATATTGTACACGACATTTGTGCACAACTTATTTTCACATACTATAATAATGTATGTGATCTATGATGTTCATTCAATCACTCAAAATTGATTCCCTGTAAGGAATAACCTTGCTTGAAGAAATGAACTCAATATACCCCATTAATATCTTTACAATTATAAGCATCATGAGTTACTACTACCATCATCTTTACATTTAATATTCATTGCAATTCTAGTCGGGTCACTGTAGTGACTACCAAACATTTCATAATATGAATATTACATTACGTAAAGACTTACATACACAAGTCAATAATTTTTTTCACTTATTTTCATTAAATATCGCATGATCAATAAGCTAAATTATTCATGTTTATGGTTTTCATAACCTTAATTGGTGATATGATAGTGAAAGAAACTATGGCATCTGTGTTTGACGACCATTATTACCTTCCCAAAATATATATCACCACTAACATTTTGTTCAATTATTGTAATCACAATAAATGAATAAACAATAATATGTATGCAACATCATAAAGTATCATCATCCTAGCATTCAATATCATACATGGACCCGTAGGCAACCAAAATATGCATGATATTAATGCATTAGTCCAATATTTATATCTTCTGGAATGGAGCACTTTAATGAACACCAAACCATATATTATATAAATATAAGAGATACGCATACATGTGCAAAATACCCGTAATACATGAATAATTATATTATTGTCTATTCCTTAATTTGAAATTCACGAAAAATTAGACATAATGTGAAAATCAAATAGACAAAGAGTTTACATGAGATATTACACAAATAATAGTAAATGGAAGACACAAATCATTTACTTTCGCTTCATCACTTATGTATGAGTAACAAATCAGAAATATTGACCCAAATCATTCATGGTTATACTAATGCACAATATGGTTATAATCACAATTATCATACTAGTGACATATGTAAATATGACTTTTAACATTGATGCCAATTATTTAACATTTACAAAAATTCCAATGTTTATTTGATTCAAATTTCAGCATGTGTTGCGCTTCAATTTAACCTTATAACAAACATTAGGATAATCTGAAATGACTACAAGTATAGTATCTTCACATGTAATCTTAGCCTGTATTTGGCATTTGATTAAACTGAATGAATACCTACTTATGAGTCTCAAAATTTGCAAGTCATGCATTCAAATATGCATGCATGCAACGAATAAATCTAGTATCCGCACATATGAATTGTAGCCTGTGTTTGGCATTTAATTCAACTTAATGGGAGTACTAGCCTTAAAATAAACAATAATTCTGATTTTCAACCACATGAATCGTTGGCCTGTGTTTGGCACGAGACTCATTAAAACATGAATATCATAATATTCAACAATATGAATCATTGGCCTATGTTTGGCACGAGATTCATCAAAATATGAATATTAACAATAACACAAGTCTAATATCCGACCATATGAAATATGTTGGCATGTGTTTCGCACGAATATTCAACTAAAAAGGATCATTAGAGCAAGGTTTTCTGAAATATGGGAAAACTTAAATTTTCACACACAACAAAAATTGCAAGGGTCGAATATTGAATTGTTGACTAAAATTTTGGTATATTTCATCTACATTCCGAATATCACGGAATCTGTGTTAATCATCACATAATATTCAGATTGTAAAGATATATTACCCTATAATTCATTTATCATGGTCCCATAATTTTGGCATCTGTGTTTGTTGCCTAATTCATTTAATACCATGATTAATGGACTTAATGTCAACTATTCTGTTTTTACAAAACTGGTTCTAATGTTGTTCAATTCAGATATTAGCATGTGTTGCGCCTCAATCCAATTTTATAACTAACATTAGAATAAGTCTTTAATGAATGTAAGTATATTATTCGTACATGCAGTCTCAGCCTGTGTTTGGCCTTTGACTTAACTCAAATGAATAATTGTTTACATGTCTCAACTTAAATATAGTTAATCATGCATTAATAGTAACTATAATATGTAATCTATCAGTAATCACAAAGATACTAATAGTAGCTCGAATGCCTCAAAAACATAATTTTTCTGGAAGTCATAAACATTATTTATGTAAAATCAATGCCCCAAAAATATTATACTCAAAACTTAATGTATAATTAATGGTCCAAATATAAATGCATACACAATAATCTAATATTTACAATTATAGATTAAGATACTTTTATGTCTTCTCCATCCAACATCATATAAATATTATTGTCGAAACATCAATTCATAATTACATTAGGACCTTTGGGCAACCAATTATAGATTATGCACAATAACCTAATATATCGAAATGTTATTGTCAAACACATAATCATACATCTAATATTCAAAATTTTATATTGAACCCTTTCATCAATACAAAATAATACATAACATGAATATTAGAACAACCATGAACATAAAGAAAAACATCCCCCGTGGTAAAAAAAAAAAAAATACATAATATTTGGAAAAAACCGTGATTTTTGCCAAAAATAGAAAATTTGAGTTAGCACCACAGAGATGTAGATAATTACTCCAGGATCTCAAAACAATTTGCGGAATTCAAAAATCAATTTTCTGGAGTGAGATATTGACGTCAACATTATTACCAAAAATGGAAAAAACGCAATTTTAAGGGTCTTAACGACGTCAAAACGCAAAAGTAAGATGGTGCCCATTGTAAACAATGGGTTTTGTTTATTTCGATGTTCCCAGTCGACCATGTCAGTTTCGTAAAATTCCGAGCAAGTTTTGACCTTTCATTCTCACCAGTGAGTATTGGCGACAGAAGAAAAACGTCACAGAAAATCTCAGACACACTTTAAGAGCAGATTTAATGACAGAAATAAGACGTCGCAGAAGGTCTCACGCACAAAAGCAATTTAATGACATTAATAAAAATGTCGCAGAAAGTCTCAGGCACATATATCATTATAGACGAACATCAGTAAGGAAAATCACGAGATCTTAAACTTTAGCTCTGATACCACATATAAAATCATTCTTAAGAACACCCTAATATTAATCATGAATACATTAATATGATTAATGTTTAACATACAATTGTTCTTAATAAAAGGATGTTAGATCTTCATGTTTTCACAAAATACGTCTAAAAGATAGAAAATAAGACATACCTTGATCAAAGATCAATCTTGATTAATTGCTCCATCAATCTGCCTTCTTGGAAAAAAATGCACTCTAATGGAATCTCGGAGTTTCTCTCCCACCTCAGAAATAGTGTGTTATGAGATGACTCTAGATGGTGTAGAGGTCTCTATTTATAAGGGGAAGAGGGCCGGAATCCTAGTCAAGGTGGGACTCTTTCAAGTCTCCCACTAATGCCACTAACCATCATGTGACTAACGGATAAGGTTTACCCAAATCTTTTAATATCTTTATTTATCACATTCCTAATTAATTATCTGACATTTATTAAAACCACATAAATAGGAAATTTGAAATTTAATACAATTGAAATTAAATAATTAATTTCGTCACTTAACATTAATTTCCAACATGAGACTCATAGCATTTTCAAAAAATCAATGGACAAATGGCTCAAAAGCAAATAGGGTTTAAACAAAAACACCATGCTTCCTTTTTCATGTGCGTACGATCGAACATGAGAGCTAACAGCCTTTTACAAGGCGCTGTTTTTGAGATAAAGATCCAGAGAATGCTGAGTCAATGTCCCCACTAAATTTTGTATAATGCACTCTAATCCAGACAACACACATTATATGATTACTAGCACAACGGACACCTATATTACAACCCTAAGAGAGTTGAAGGGTCAGTCGGTGAAGGTTTTGTTTCCTTTGGATAAGCAGACAACGGATGATGTATATTTAAATAAACGATAGAAAACGAAAAGAAAAAAAATGTAAATTAGGTACAGACTTTAGCAACAAAAGAAAGAATATTCTATATATCTCCATCAATCCAACGTAATACAGCAACTCCCTCATTTCTTTATGGTTGTAGTGATATGAAACTAGTTGTTTCTATATAAATCACGTAGGCAGAGAGACTCGACTGTAAAGAGTAAACAGAAACAAGAAATGGCCTGCCAATTGTTCTCCGGAAGCCAACACCGGTTCCATGTTTGCCCAGAACCCACCCAATCAAATCTTAAATCAACGCTCCATGTCTCCTTCAATACCCATCTTCCAAAACAAAACGGGTCTATCAAAACCTCATCTACAACATACAGAACCACAACAAAGGCAGCTGTGAACAACATGTACGCAACAACAACCGAGAACACAACAGAGAGTTTCTACGAGTTGTTGGGAATATCAGAGAGTGTGAGCCTGCCTGAAATAAAGAGAGCGTACAAGCAATTAGCTCTCAAATACCATCCCGACGTGTCACAGCCTGACCAAACCGAGGAGCACACGAGGAGGTTCATAAGAGTACAAGAAGCTTACGAGACGTTATCTGACGAGCGTAGTAGAGCTTTGTATGATATGGATTTGTCTAGTGGTCTCCACCTTGCTTTCTCGGCCAGAAAACAAAGACCTATGGAGAGAGGTGAAGATTGGACAGATCGATGGGAGTCTCAATTGTCGGAGCTAAAGAGAAGAAGCAGTAACAAAGATTCAAGAGGGAATAATATGCCGTGGGGAGCTAGAGTCCGCAGACAGTAATAACGAAGTCAATACTATGCTTTAAATCTATGTATATGGTAGCTTTTCATGTTAGGGTTTTAAGTAGGTAAAAATCTTGCAGTTCGTCAACAGAACAGATCATTATATGTACTTGAATGTCGAGAATATATAATCGAATTTGTCCTTTCTTCACTCATGACTTTCAGATAGCAGAATGTGTGGGAATTTGATTTTTATGCGTTTAATCATATGTTTTGTGTTTCATACTATATTTTGCTTTCAGTCGCTTTATGGTACATTTTTCATCCCTAAATGTTACTAAAGTTCTTTTTTAATTGCAATCTTTTCTTCTTTTAGGATCTGTTTGATTCGAGGTGAAATACTTTTAATTTTGGTGAAAAGTAAAATAGTGAAATATTTTTTACATATTTAAAAATTAATTTTTTTTGGATTGACATTCTGAATAAATGTACATCCTATAATTATGAAATTTTAAATAAAAATAGACAAGAAAAATTAACTCTAAATAGGTGAAGTGGTATTTCACCACATTGCTTTTCACCGCGTTGAAACATATTTCGACCCTAACCGAATGGCTACTATGTAAAGTTTATTGAAAGTGTAAATTTTAGAGATCTTCAATATGTTATCACTTGTACTGAAACTCATACCTTTTATATTTAGAATCGGTCCTTTTCAATCACAATTTTGAGAACTTCAACTTTAACGAAATCAGCAAACTAGACCAATTGTAAATGTCAGTTGTTTCAATTGCATAAAAGTTGTTATAAAAATTTGCATACTTGATTTTAAGTATTTGTAACCCTGTTTAACTATCAAATCTGTTGGGTGCTTTTGTATTTAGAACAAGTTGAATAAAAAAGAAGAGGAATTTCTATTCTGGAGAGAGAGAGGAGAAATACTTAATTTATGAAAGTTTATTTTTCATTTCACCCGTTGCATTTCTTACAATTCAACACACACATATATAATACATAATAATGGGATGGGTCACATCCCATAAATTAAGGAGACACACTCCATAAAAAATTCTCCACAAAACATGAGTGGAATTATGCACTAAACATTAAATAATAAATCATGGCATGAGTGAACCATAAATTATGGCAAGATTTATGCTAGACCCACATCACATTAAACAACATTCTCCATCTTAATGTGATGCTCTTTAATTCCCAAGAGTTCCCTTAATTGTTGAAATTTTCCTGGCGACAGAGCTTTGGTGAAAATGTCCGCAACTTGATCTTCTGACTTGCAATATTTGAGTTTTATATCCCCATTTGTAATTGCTTCGCAGATGAAATGATATTTGATATCAATGTGTCTTGTCCTGCTATGATAGACTGGATTGTTTGCCATTGCTATTGCTGATTTGTTGTCGCAAAATAACTCTGTGCCTTCTTCTTCCTTTTCTTTCACGTCTTCCAAAATTCTTCGTAGCCAAATAGCTTGAGAAGTTTCTAATGATGCGGATATGTACTCTGCTTCAGCTGAGGATTGAGCCACAGTTTGTTGTTTCTTTGACGCCTATGAAAATATACCAGAACCTAGAGATAACGCATAACCCGAAGTGCTTTTCATGTCATCAACACAACCACCCAAGTCACTATCACAAAATCCAGTTAACTTCACATACACATTTTTGTAATACTTGATTCCATAATTCAGTGTGCCTTGTAAGTATCTTAACACTCTTTTTCCTGCCCCAAGATGGAAATGACTAGGACAATGCATAAATCTAGAAAGTAGACTTGATGCAAACATGATATCTGGTCTTGTTGCTGTTAAATATAACAAATTTCCAACCAAACTTCTGTAGAGAGTTTCTTCAATCTTTTTTCCTCCATCTTCCTTCACGAGTTTTTCATTTACAACCAGTGGTGTTGTCGTGGGTTTGCACCCAAACATTCCAAACTTCTTAAGAATGTTTTCAGCATACTTTGTTTGACAAATGAACACACCATCTTTTTCTTGATAAATTTCAATACCAAGAAAATAATGTAGCAAGCCCATATCACTCATTTCATACTTCTTAATCATTTCATTCTTAAAATCTTCAACCATCTTTTCACTACTTCCAGTAAAAATTAAATCATCAACGTAAAGTGCAACAATAAGAATATCAGATGTACCTTTGCATTTGACATACAAGGTAGGCTCATTCTTGCTTTTGTTGAATCCATTCCCAGTGAAATATCCATCAATGTTACTGTACCATGCTCGTGGAGCTTGCTTTAGACCATACAAGGCCTTTTGTAACCTGTACACCTTTTCTTCTTCTCCTTTGGTAACAAAACCCAAAGGTTGTTCAACATAAATTTCTTCTTCCAACTTTCCATTCAGGAATGCCAATTTAACATCAAGTTGGTACAATGACCAACCTTTTTGAGCCGCCATAGCAATAATGGCTCTTACGGTGTCAAGACGTGCAACCGGTGCAAATGTTTCATGAAAATCGATTCCGGGTTGTTGTGTGTAGCCCTTTGCCACCAATCTTGCTTTATTTCTTTGCACGGTGCCATCAGAATGATACTTGACCCTGTAAATCCACTTCACCCCAATGATATCTTTGTCTTTTGGCTTTTCAACAAGATGCCATGTATTTTTCTTCTCAATAACATTAATTTCCTCCTCCATCGCTTTTCTCCAAGTTTCTTCTTTTACGACTTCTTCGAAACTTTCTGGCTCAATGGTACAAAAGTTGCATCTCTCATATACATCACTTAAACTCCTCATTTTTTTTGGAGTTATAAGTGGTGATGATGAGGATGAACTTGGAGAACCATTTGATGATGGTGATGATGAGCTTGATCGTGGAGATGTTTGAGGTGAATCTTTATTTCTCTCATTATCAATTGTTGATTTTTGATGCTCTTCCTCAATAAGGATTGTCTTCTCCTTGACTTTGCCTTCTTCACAGTTCCAAATAGCACCTTCGTAAAATAACACATCACGGCGTATGATCACTTTATTGATTTTCAAACTAAATAGCCTATAGCCCTTGGATTGAGAGCTATAGCCCATAAATATGCACTTCTCACTTGTTTCATATAGCTTCCTCCGCTTCTCTTTCGGAATCTGAGCATAACATACGCAACCAAAGATTTTGAGATGACGTACTGATATCTTTCTCCCACTCCAAGCTTCAATGGGAGTTTGATTCCAGACCGCTTTTGTTGGACATCGATTTATCAAATATACCACGGTGTATACTGCTTCCGCCCAAAATACGTTAGGCAGTCCCTTTTCATGAAGCATTGATTTTGCCATCTCCATCATAGTTTGATTTTTCCTTTCTGATACTCCATTTTGTTGTGGAGTATAACTAACTGTGAGCTGTCTTTCTACACCTTCATCTTCACAAAACTTTCCAAATTCATTGGAAGTATATTCTTTTCCATTGTCACTTCTCAAAACTTTGATAAAATGCCCACTTTCTTTTTCCATAAAACCGAGGAGCACACGAGGAGGTTCATAGGGGTACAAGCAGCATACAAGATGTTTTCTGATGAGCGTAGTAGAACTTCGTATGATATGGATTTGTCAAATGGTCGCCACTTCGCTTTCTCGATTAGAAGGAAGAAACCGGTGGAGAGAAGCGAAGGATGGACGGATAGGTGGGAGATTCAATTCAACGATTTGAAGAGAAAAACCCTCAAAAAGATTCAATAGGGAATAATATGTCATGGGAAGATCGAATCCGCAGCCAAAGAAAGCGAAACACCTTTTTTAATTCCCTTCCGTAGTCTTAGCCTTTGTGTATATATAACTCCCCCTTTTATCTTTTCATTTTTGATCCCATGGTTTTAACCTCGGATACACCACTTTGTAAAGTGGATTGAAGGTGTAAATTTAGAAATCTTTAATATGTAATCACTTGTACTGGAACTCATACCTTTTAAATTTAGAATAAGTCCTTTTCAATCATAATTTTGAGATCTTCAAATTTAACCAAATTAGCAAACTAGATCAATTGTCAAAGTCAATTATTTCAATTTCATAAAAGTAGTTATAAAACTTTGCATCCTTGATTTTAAGTATTTCGGCCCCGTTTAACTATCAAATTTAAACTCTGGTATGTTGTAATTGTGTATAAAATTTAACATGAAGTATGCTTGCACACAATTGTATTCAATGGCCAAATAACCATTTATAGAAAAACTACTCATAAAAACCTTTGTATTTGCGTTGGAATAACCCTGTCCTTAAATACCAAAACCAACCTTGATACTTCCTATTAAAATTTTATGTTAATACAAGGCATTAAGATTATGTCCCAAAATTGAAAATAAAACTTTTGAAGTTCTCCTAAACACCACCAGGTTGCATGGGGTTGAAGTGAGTAATTCTGTTGCTATTCAAGCCACTTGCTCTACTAAATAAACCATTTGTCTCAACTACTAGAGTTATATATAATTTTCAACCCAACTCAATAAAGTCTTTTTCCAATTATTTGGAGTCGTCTACATGAATCCTATTTTTTCATTTCATTATGTTTAGTGCAATAATTTTGGTTAAACCACGTAATACCATGTCCTTTTTTACAATATCCTACAAAGTCAATTTAGGCCTACCTCTACCCCTTGCGTTACCATCAATACTAACTAAACCACTCTTCCTTATGGGGACATCCATTGGTCTACGTTTGATGTGTCCAAATCACTAAGTCAATTTTATATTAATATCTTCTATATGAGATACTTTTACCGTTTTGTGGATTTGTACATTTCTAATGTTATCTTTTGGAGTTTTATTACAAATTCATCTTAGCATCCGCATCTTCACCACATATTTTTTTCGGACATTTTATTTTTTAGCTTCCCAACACTCTGTCCCGTATAATATTTTCTAGTCCAATGGTCGTCCTACTAAAATTTTCTTTTAACTTCAAAGGCATATTCCTATCACATAATATGCCGATATCACATCTCTACTTAACCCATTCTACTTTAATCCTATGAATAGCATCATAACTAATATCTCCATGTTTTTGGATAATCGAGCCTAAAAAATAAAAATGATAATTTCTAGGTATATCTTGTCCCTTTAATTTCACCACATCCCCATCTGTTCTCCTATTATTACTAAATTTTCACTTTACGTATTCTGTTTTAGTCATGGTTATTTTAAATCGTCTTGTTTCTAGAGTTTCTCTCCATAATTTCAATCTAGCATTAATTCTGATCTTAGTCTCATCCAATAAAATAATATCATCTGTAGATAGCATATATCACGACATCTCCTCTTGTATTTGTCAAGTCAACTCATCCAGAACAAAATCAAAGAGATAAGGACTTAGTGATGAACCTTGGTGTAGACCTACAGTAATTGAAAATTCACTACTTTCTTTAGTTGGTATTCTTACTATAGTCATGGGCCCATCATACATATCCTTTATCACATCAATATATCTACGAGTCACTCCCTTTTTATGTAGAAGCCACCATATAATATTTCTTGGTATCCTATCATACGCCTTCTTCAAATATATAAAAATCATATGGGGGTCCTTATTCTCCCTACACCTCTCAATTAATCCCCTCAATAAATAAATTGCTTCCATTGTTGACCTCCTAAGCATCAACCGAAATTGATTCTCAGAAACTGTTGTTTTCAATCTCAATCTATATTCAATCACTCTCTCCCAAAGTTTCGTGATACGACTCATTAACTTAATACCACGATAATTTGAACAACTTTTTATGTCCCATTTATTTTAATAAATATGTAGTAAAACACTCTTTTTTCCATTCATCAAGCATCCTATTAGTCATTAGAATTATATTAAATAATTTTGTAAGACAAGATAATTCTTCCTCCCCTAAGCACTTCTAAACCTTAATAGAGATACCATCTAGTCCTAAAGACCTTCATGTTTTCATATTTTGAAGGGAAATCCTAACCTCTGTTGTCCTAATTCTATGAAAAAATATATTTTTTCGAGTCTCCCTAAGTTTGGTTTATATCTAATCTAATCCCATTATCACCATTCAATAAACTCTCGAAGTAGTCTTTTCATCTTTCCATAATCTCATCATCCTTAACTAGAACTCTCGAATCATCACTTTTAATACACCTAACATTATTAAAATCTTTTGTTTTTATGTCCCTAAGTTTAGAAAGCTTATAAATAGTTTTTTTCTCTTCGTGTGTTCATAATTTTGTATAAAGATCACCATACGCCTTTAACTTAGTATCTCATACCATTTTTATAACTTTCTTTTTAGTCTATTTATATTTCTCAAAATTTTCTTCGTTTTTAGTTGCTTGCCATATTTTAAAGCACTCCTTTTTTTTTTATTTTTACTACATTTTATACGCCTTTATTCGTCCACCAATTTTATTTAGATTGTGGCCTCTTACTTTTGGATTCTCCAAGAATTTCTTTTGATATTCTCCTAATGCATGTGTCCATCTTATCCCACATTATGTTAGTCTCTTCTTTGGTATTCCATAATGCTTCATTTAATACTTTATCTTTAAATAGTTCTAATTTCCATTATTAATCTTCTCTTTTAGCATTCGTGATTGATTTTTTATATTTACACCCAACGCCATTACCATATGTTGTGAGGTTAAGCTCTCCCGGGATGACCTTAGAGTCTTTACATGTTAATCGATCTCCTTTTCTATTAATAAAATATCTATATGGCTCTTATGCGTTCCACTTTTATAAGTTATTAAGTGTTAAAACCTCTTTTTAAAACATGTATTTACTAGTACAAAATCATAAGCTATTGCAAAATCTAAAATAAACTCTCCGCCGTCGTTTCTATCTCCAAAACTATATCCTCCATGCACTATCTCATATCTGCACGATCTTCTCCTACATGACCACTAAAATCTCCACCAACATAAATTTTCTCACCAGCTATTATTTCTTGAATTAGTTCATTCTTTTTCTTCCCAAAATTGTATTTTAGTGTGCTCATTTAATCCTACTTGGATTGCATAAGCACTACTAATATTAATTATATTTTCACCTAATACCGATTTTACAAGTATAAGTCTATTACCTTTCCTAATAACAGTTATGATATTATCCTTAAGGTTCTTATTTATTATTACTTCAACTCCATTCTTATTTCTATATTTTCCTCTATAGTATAATTTAAACCCAGTATTTTCTATTCCTCTAGCATTCTCACCAACCCATTTACTTTCTTGTAAACAAGCTATGTTAACTTTTTTTCTTATCATGGTATCCACAAAGTCCATTCCTTTTCATGTCATAGTCCCCATGTTCCAAGTCGCTAACCCAAGTCTATTATCCTGGACTAGATTCTTTACCCACACACATCCAGATTGTTGCGGGAACCCTTGCCTATTTCTTGTCGCATCCGAGCATCGATGCGACACCTTTTGCCGATTTTTTGAGACACCCGGTGGCAGGCATAACGCCCCCTGCCTATTTTTCGAGACACCTGGTGGAAGGAACAATTCATCGCTTAAGGAGAATGACCTAGTATTAGTGAGTATATTCATAGGATTCATTTTCATAAGAATCTAACAAAGCTTTGCAGTGGATGTCTGTTCATAAGGATCTAACAAAGTTTTTCACTAGCCATCAGTTATCTAACACAACCCTCCTCCTTTATCAGGGCTTGGGACCGACGAAGCCCAAAAAATATAAGAAGTTAAGCACGTCAGACGTGGAGTTTTATATATAATTACGTAAATAAAATAAGGATTGATAGAAAGAACTTTTGCGTGTATATTTGTCGTTGTTGTACAAGCTCCTTCTAATCAAAATCCTTATGTACCTACAAAATATATATCAAACTCAAGTGTATAGTGGTAAGTAAGGATGTCAATCCTAATCTAAGGAGTGAAATGCTAAACATGAGAGTATTAAGAATATTATTCACTTGATCACTTTTTTTTACTTTTGGGTTTTTCTATTTTTTTTTATGTTTTTCAAATATTAAAACAAGTTTGTGAGGATGAAGTGAATTTAAATCTAACAACAAACTAAAACTAAAACAAACTAAATAAATGTGTGAGAGTGAAAGTGTAGAAAACTAAGTGAAAATGTGTAACAAAAATTGAGTGAAATGTAATTAATAAGAAAGTGAATCAAGGGATGAATATCCACCCCCAATTCTCGCTACTACTTCTAGTTTGAATTATTTTAATTTGATTGAATTCCAAAATATTTAACTAGTTCAAGAGTTAATTCTCACTACACAAATGAACTAGTTAAATATTATTTTAGATTAATGATTTTAACTCCCACAAATACTACTAAATGATAATCAAAATCAATTACATGAATCACCCACTAGGATAGACTCAACCAATTAATTTTAATTTAGACAAGATAAACTAAAGTAGGTGAAAATTCTATCAATATTTTTATCAATTTGAAACTCATATCTCTATTTTGAATCAAATGATAAAAATATTAACACAATTTTCAATCCTCTCTCGAGGATTATTTTTCATTTCTCAATGAAAAAATAAGAAGGGGAATTAATTTCACTAATCAAAGGAATTCAACAAAATTAAAATTAACAAACTAAAATAATAGGATTCATGGGAGCTTCAATTTATCCCTGGATTGAGAAATTCGTCTTCCATAATCATCATCCAACTAGTAACAATTAATAAAATAACTAAATGAAATTGAAATTTAAGAGAAAAGGAAATCAAACCAATTAGAGGAGAAATGAAATTGATCTTTACTTTGATTCACACTTCTTCTCAATTACAAGCACTCCAAGAAAAATTAAAAACAATTTCTAAAAATTTCTAAAAGCTATCTCGAATTTTTTTGTGATAAAAAAACAGATTTCTCTCTCTAGTCTTTTTCTCTCCAAAAGCTCCTTTTAATTGGGGTCTTCTTCTTCTTCTTCTTCTCTTGATAATAGGCATGGAGCTAGGGGTATTTTTGGAAGGTTCATGGTGTAGGATAAAATGAGGAGAGGTTTTTGGAATAAAGGTGAGGGTAATTTAGGCTTTAGAAGAGTGCATGTGGTTATGGTGAGTTCATGTGAAAATGTGAGGTGTGAGGATATAATCGGATTTGGTTAGGGGTTATTTTTGAAAGTATGGTTGGGGTTTTTTTAAGGATATTTGGGTAAATTGGTTTTAAGGGAATAAGTTGGGTTTTATGGCACATGTGGGTTATTTATTAGTTGACTTGGTCATTATTTTGGTTTGGCTTTGTTTTGTTTGGATTGTTGGCAGGTGTGGAGAAATCGTATTTGGGTTTTCAAAATGGGTTTGGGTGTTAAATGGGTTTTGGCTTTGAAGAAGGAATGGGTAGAAGAGAAGTCGGGTTGTAGCAGGTGGGTTGTGGGGTACTCGGGTTTGTGCTGGGTTAGGCCAGATGGGTAGATGGTTGGTTCTCGATTTGGGCTGGAATCGAGAGTTGCCGTTGCTTGGGTCTGCGTCGCCGGACACAGCTGGTCGGAGTCGGATTGGAGGCGGTTTGGGAGCTGCTGTGGGTCGGATCACCGCCGGCTGGAGATGGCTGGGGAGAGAGAGGTGCGCCGGTTTCGGAATCGTGGCCTGGGGTCACCGGGCTGTCGCCGAAGAGGGCTGGATCGGGATTAAAGGTTTCGGGCCCGAAGTTGATAGATGTAAGAACATTTTTGTCCATTATCAATATGTATGTCATACGCCGTTACACCGTTGAAGAAATTCAAGATTGCATCTACATCAACGGATCCGAATATCAAAGCGTCTTCAACATCATAGCCTCTGCGAGAATGAACTTGGTAAAGTTTTGTTTTTATGTTCCTTAAAGTTCATATTTAGTATTGGGAAATTTTTATAAAATGTTTTTTTATAAAAATAAGAAGTAAGTTTTTTCAAGCAAAATGAGGCATTTATTTTTCTGGGAAAACCGGACCGGTCCGCCTCCCTACCGGACCGATCCGCTACCGGATTTATCCGCCCTATACCCGGACCGATCCGCCTTGCTCGAGGTCCAGTAGACCCCGGATCGAATGCGAACCGATGGAGCCATATTTTAAAAGAACCGATCCGAGGTCGGACCGATCCGCCTCCTAGCCGGACCGGCCCGCCTGGGATAAACTCGAGCAGTTCCGTCAGTTTTTTAACCACCATCTTATATTTCCTATATATATAACTATTCTGATGGTGTATTTCTTTAAGTCTTTGAGAAAACGTTTTTAAGAGTACAAACACAACAAGACTTCAATTTTTGATGTGCCAAACATCTTTTTGATTCACACACAAAAATCCCAATTACTTTTGTGAATCTTTTGGAACCCTAGAACACAAACTTTGTTATTGTTCATCTTTGTGGAGAGATCTTTGCAACCGAGGGCTGCGTGTCATTGCTGAGGGAGTCTCTACAAAGTTTTATGGCTGCGTGTCATTGAGGAGAGCTGCGGTTCTTTCTTCGTTGTTTGGGGCTGCGAGTCCTTGGAGGGTGTTGCGTGTATTCTCTTGCTGAGTTGAAGACTGCGTGTCTTTGTGGGCTGGCTGCGCGTTGATCCATTGCAGATTTCTCTATGTAATTGTAAGTTGCGGCTTGTATATTCATAGTGAAATAAAGGTTTTACCCGAAAGGGGTTTTTTCCTGAAATTTGTGTCTCAGCATATTTTTGTGTCACATGCTTTATTTATTTATCGGTTGACACACGCACCTTAGATGAATGATTAGGGGCTGAAATTAAATAAGTGGGCTATATTAGAAAGTTGCGAAGTTAATCAATTATCACGCGTTCTCAATAGACGGAGCAGGGGGTTGGATAATGGAGGCCGGACGGCACAGGAATGGGCGCCGGCGGAAGTGAGGATGCGGCGGCAGGTTGGCGGTCGTTGAGGGGGTGAGGGCTGCTGGTAGGGGTAAGGAGAGAGAGTGGAGGTGGTGGGCTTTTAGTTATGGAGATAGAGAGAGAAAAGTGTGCTGTAGGGAAGAAGATGGGGGGGGGGGGGGGTATTGGGTGTGTGAGGTGTATGGGAAATATGGTGAGGATGAGGGTGTAGGATAGATTAGGGTGTAGGATAGTGTTTAGGTGTAAATAGGTGTATGGGAGTGTAGTGTAGGGGGGTTGTGTGTGTATTTAATTAGGACACCTAAAAATAACACTAAAAAAATTAAAAATCATAAAACTAAAAATCTAAAAATTAAATTCCTATTCTAAAAATAAAATAAAGACTCAATTAAAAAAATGAAACTAAAAAGGAAATAAAAAATAAAATCTAATAAAATCAAAACTAAAATTCTTATTAAATGTAAAATCAAATAAAATTAAAAAAATTAAATGAAATCCTAAAAAATATAATCCTAATAAAACTAAAAATTAAAAACTAATAAAAATAAAAATAAAATAAAATTATACTAATAGAAAAATATAATAGAAAAATAGAAAACAAAACCCAGAAAATATTAAATAAATAAAAAATAAATACTAAAAATAAAATGACTAGAACTAAAATTCTAAAAAATAATAAAAATGACACAAATAAAACACACACAAGCTTGGGGTAAGTTTGGACTAGATTTAGGCTCGGGGAATTTGGTAATTAGCTCCATATTGTTGTAAATTGCCTTGAAATATAACTTTTGATACCGCAACTGTAATTAAGCATGTATAATGAACATTTAAGCACATAAGATCCAAATTGTCGAGAATTAGCAACAAAAGTATGTCTATTTGGGGTATAAATTGTACAGTTTTGGGTGCTTATCAAGGATGAACAATTATGTGTAAGTATTAAAAGGTATGTTATTATTTTGTACAAAAATTATCGCAAGAGGTTTTAATAACATTTTAATTTTAAAATTTCGTGTTACCATCCGACTGTTTGTTAGCCAACTCTTTGAAAAGACATAAAATATCCGGCCATATAAATTTAAATTGATAACCTAAAGTGTCTCATTTGTTGCTTCGATGACAAATGAATTCTGATATTTGACGACAAAACAATACCCACTATCTCCCATTTTTGTTTTTCATAGACATGTTTATACATTCTAACCCCACCTAGCCTATACTACCCTCAATTTGAATATTAAGAGAAATAGTAACCATCAAGTGGGCTATGAAAATAATTTCCATGCATCAACTTGACAATATATTGCACTCGGTGTAAACTCACACTATGCGCGGACTAGAGGGAAAACATAAAAGAAAAAGAGAAAAAAAGAACACATCCTTAGATAAAAGAGAGGGAGTACGAAACATTTCTGAATTTGCAATTGGATGATGAAAGAAAATGTTCACTACACCCTTCTGGTAAACTATATCAAGAAAATAAAACCCATAGTGCATCCAAGGCATTCTTTCCTTTCTTCAAAGAAAACAATTGAATTTCACAAACTAAACCCAGAAAATGAACACCACCCTATTTAGACAACCAACACTCTATATTTTCTCTCTCCCAAATACCACTAAATTTTACAATCTAAACCAACAAAATAACACCCATCTTTCCATAACCAAATCCTCTAGTTTTTACTCATACCCAACCCTAATAAACTAAATTTCTCAAACCATTACTAAACAAAGAAAAACAATACCCATAACTACATAACCACCCTCTCTTTTTTCCCTAATACCCAAACCAAACTAAATTTCACCCGATAATCCAAGAAAATGAAACCTGTATTGCATCTCTCTCCTTACTTCCTTTCTTTATATAAACCAATATAACTGAATATCACAAACTAAACCAAAAAAACAACACCTATATCTTTTATAACCAAACCCCTATCTCTTCTCACCTCAATACTCAACCCAAATAAACTATATTTAATAAACCATTAAAAACCCAAGAAAACAACACCCGTGTCTACATAACCAAATCAATTTGAAGATTAAAAAAGTTACATGTTTTTTTTTGCATCAATTTAAGAAATATAACTTAAATCATTTTCATTAATTTTCTCTCGCTACACACAAACCTACACACACACCCTACCGCCAACCCCCCTGCCCCCCACCCCCATACACCTACACCTACACACGCGCGCGCGCGCGCAGACCCACCCACACCCACCCACACACACACACCCTACACATATATGCAGTCCTACACACACACATACACACATATACAAAAGAAAGAAAGAGAGAGAGAGAAAAAAAATGACCTGAAACATAGAGAGAGAGATAGAGATAGAGATAGAGAGAGAGAGAGAGAGAGAGAAATGGTGGGAAATGAAAACGGTGAAAAAAATAGGGGAGTAGGGTTTTTAGTAAAAAGAATTGTCATGGACCTATTAAGGTCTTTGATTGTGACAACATTATAACGTTGTCTTAATCATTGATCGTGACAACCCCTTGTCATGGACTTGTCACGGTCATTGACCATGATAAAATAAATCAAGTTTTTTTATCATGGTCAATGACCGTGACAAGGCTGGTCCGCTAAAAGTTGATAATTTAGCTGTTTTGGTGTAGTGTTAATTTAACATCATATAAATATTACTGTCAAAACATTAATTCATAATTATATTAGGACTTTTCGACAAACAAATATAGATTATAACAATAATCTAGTATACCGAAAATGTTATTGTCAAACCCCAAATCATACATTTAATATTCAAAACATTATATTGAATTTTTTGGTCAACACCAAATAATACATAACATGAATATTAGAGAAACGATTTAATGAGAAAAATTATATGCAGTGATTGTATCATAAAATATGGAAAATCAATTTAATTTTTCAAAAAGAAATTTTTGTGAGTTATCACTAACATAAATAATCTCTTCAGGATTATGTCCAATTCGCAGAATCATAAAATCAATTTTTAAGCGAGAGTTATTGGCGTTGACATTATTACAAAAAATGGCAAAAACACATTTTTAGAAGTATAAACAATGTCAAATCGTCGAGATAGGGTGGTGCCCATTGTAACCAACGAGTTTGATTTATTTTGACATTTTTAAGTGACAATGTGAATTTTGTAATATTCCGAGCAAACAAAAAATAAGTCGCTGAAAACTTTCCTAAAAAAATTTCACCCATTCACCTTTTTTACACGGATTCTTTTGTAGGCAAAAACTCTTAATGGTCAATCATGAGATCAGAATCCTATGGATTTATAAATTAACAGATGAATATCCAATTTTACTTGTTATTTATTTTTAATAATACAAAACGTTAATTATTATACATTTAACGTTAGGATCTTAGATCAACATGATTATCACATACAATTATTATGCTGAACATAGAATGATATTATAATCACATACCTCCATCATGTCACAAATGAAAAGATTGACGGAGCAGTCGACCTTAGCAATGCCCGATTAGACTGAATTTCGGACCACGACTTCCTCTTGTATACGACAATAACATATTTGAGTTTCAGCACATTTCAATAGTTGGATCTTCTTTTATAACCAAAATAGTATTTTGAAAATTCACATAAACTTGAGTATTTGGATTTTTCTCCCTTATTCTATAATGTGATTATGTTTTCTTTTCGTGTGTCTGAATGATGAAAAATCAGTCATTTATTTATAGGCAGGGACAAAACCTTAATCTTCAACATTCACTTAATCTTAACCGTCGATCAAAGTAGATACCCAAAAGTCATTTTAACTCTTGGTATTTGAAGTACCATTTCATTAATCAAATTGACTCTTACGTTAATATAATTATACAACACATTACGTAGAATTATTTTTAAATAATTCCAGCGTAACTTTCACAAAGTGTGAAAAAACCTATTATAATATGTGTATAAGGCAAATGTTATGGCTGGAGGGGCGTTTGTGAGAACATATTTTTTTTACTACTTAGATTTATCTGTTGAAAAAATTGTGTTATTCTATGGGTCTATTACAATTTGTGCATTGAGAAATTAGTGTTATTTGATGAAGTCTGTTGCTTACGGATTGTGCATAGTGGATATTAAAAGGGGTATTTATTTCTAAAGTTTTGCATTTAAATATCTATCCTTCTCAAATTGGGGTGTAATCACTTTAATACGTTTTTTTGGGGTATAATATGAAGATATTATCAAACGTATGGAGATTACAAGAGAATATACAATGGAGCCCACAACTCCGTCCCAAACACAACAACGCTAAAAAAACAATGGACAAATGGCTCAAAAGCAAATAGGGTTTAAACAAAAACACCATGCTTCCTTTTTCATGTGCATACGATCGAACATGAGAGCTAACAGCCTTTTACAAGGCGCTGTTTTTGAGATAAAGATCCAGAGAATGCTGAGTCAATGTCCCCACTACATTTTGTATAATGCACTCTAATCCAGACAACACACATTATATTACAACCCTAACAGAGTTGAAGGGTCAGTCGGTGAAGGTTTTGTTTCCTTTGGATAAGCAGACAACGGATGATGTATATTTAAATAAACGATAGAAAACGAAAAGAAAAAAAATGTAAATTAGGTACAGACTTTAGCAACAAAAGAAAGAATATTCTATATATCTCCATCAATCCAACGTAATACAGCAACTCCCTCATTTCTTTATGGTTGTCGTAATATGAAACTAGTTGTTTCTATATAAATCACGTAGGCAGAGAGACTCGACTGTAAAGAGTAAACAGAAACAAGAAATGGCCTGCCAATTGTTCTCCGGAAGCCAACACCGGTTCCATGTTTGCCCAGAACCCACCCAATCAAATCTTAAATCAACGCTCCATGTCTCCTTCAATACCCATCTTCCAAAACAAAACGGGTCTATCAAAACCTCATCTACAACATACAGAACCACAACAAAGGCAGCTGTGAACAACATGTACGCAACAACAACCGAGAACACAACAGAGAGTTTCTACGAGTTGTTGGGAATATCAGAGAGTGTGAGCCTGCCTGAAATAAAGAGAGCGTACAAGCAATTAGCTCTCAAATACCATCCCGACGTGTCACAGCCTGACCAAACCGAGGAGCACACGAGGAGGTTCATAAGAGTACAAGAAGCTTACGAGACGTTATCTGACGAGCGTAGTAGAGCTTTGTATGATATGGATTTGTCTAGTGGTCTCCACCTTGCTTTCTCGGCCAGAAAACAAAGACCTATGGAGAGAGGTGAAGATTGGACAGATCGATGGGAGTCTCAATTGTCGGAGCTAAAGAGAAGAAGCAGTAACAAAGATTCAAGAGGGAATAATATGCCGTGGGGAGCTAGAGTCCGCAGACAGTAATAACGAAGTCAATACTATGCTTTAAATCTATGTATATGGTAGCTTTTCATGTTAGGGTTTTAAGTAGGTAAAAATCTTGCAGTTCGTCAACAGAACAGATCATTATATGTACTTGAATGTCGAGAATATATAATCGAATTTGTCCTTTCTTCACTCATGACTTTCAGATAGCAGAATGTGTGGGAATTTGATTTTTATGCGTTTAATCATATGTTTTGTGTTTCATACTATATTTTGCTTTCAGTCGCTTTATGGTACATTTTTCATCCCTAAATGTTACTAAAGTTCTTTTTTAATTGCAATCTTTTCTTCTTTTAGGATCTGTTTGATTCGAGGTGAAATACTTTTAATTTTGGTGAAAAGTAAAATAGTGAAATATTTTTTACATATTTAAAAATTAATTTTTTTTGGATTGACATTCTGAATAAATGTACATCCTATAATTATGAAATTTTAAATAAAAATAGACAAGAAAAATTAACTCTAAATAGGTGAAGTGGTATTTCACCACATTGCTTTTCACCGCGTTGAAACATATTTCGACCCTAACCGAATGGCTACTATGTAAAGTTTATTGAAAGTGTAAATTTTAGAGATCTTCAATATGTTATCACTTGTACTGAAACTCATACCTTTTATATTTAGAATCGGTCCTTTTCAATCACAATTTTGAGAACTTCAACTTTAACGAAATCAGCAAACTAGACCAATTGTAAATGTCAGTTGTTTCAATTGCATAAAAGTTGTTATAAAAATTTGCATACTTGATTTTAAGTATTTGTAACCCTGTTTAACTATCAAATCTGTTGGGTGCTTTTGTATTTAGAACAAGTTGAATAAAAAAGAAGAGGAATTTCTATTCTGGAGAGAGAGAGGAGAAATACTTAATTTATGAAAGTTTATTTTTCATTTCACCCGTTGCATTTCTTACAATTCAACACACACATATATAATACATAATAATGGGATGGGTCACATCCCATAAATTAAGGAGACACACTCCATAAAAAATTCTCCACAAAACATGAGTGGAATTATGCACTAAACATTAAATAATAAATCATGGCATGAGTGAACCATAAATTATGGCAAGATTTATGCTAGACCCACATCACATTAAACAACATTCTCCATCTTAATGTGATGCTCTTTAATTCCCAAGAGTTCCCTTAATTGTTGAAATTTTCCTGGCGACAGAGCTTTGGTGAAAATGTCCGCAACTTGATCTTCTGACTTGCAATATTTGAGTTTTATATCCCCATTTGTAATTGCTTCGCAGATGAAATGATATTTGATATCAATGTGTCTTGTCCTGCTATGATAGACTGGATTGTTTGCCATTGCTATTGCTGATTTGTTGTCGCAAAATAACTCTGTGCCTTCTTCTTCCTTTTCTTTCACGTCTTCCAAAATTCTTCGTAGCCAAATAGCTTGAGAAGTTTCTAATGATGCGGATATGTACTCTGCTTCAGCTGAGGATTGAGCCACAGTTTGTTGTTTCTTTGACGCCTATGAAAATATACCAGAACCTAGAGATAACGCATAACCCGAAGTGCTTTTCATGTCATCAACACAACCACCCAAGTCACTATCACAAAATCCAGTTAACTTCACATACACATTTTTGTAATACTTGATTCCATAATTCAGTGTGCCTTGTAAGTATCTTAACACTCTTTTTCCTGCCCCAAGATGGAAATGACTAGGACAATGCATAAATCTAGAAAGTAGACTTGATGCAAACATGATATCTGGTCTTGTTGCTGTTAAATATAACAAATTTCCAACCAAACTTCTGTAGAGAGTTTCTTCAATCTTTTTTCCTCCATCTTCCTTCACGAGTTTTTCATTTACAACCAGTGGTGTTGTCGTGGGTTTGCACCCAAACATTCCAAACTTCTTAAGAATGTTTTCAGCATACTTTGTTTGACAAATGAACACACCATCTTTTTCTTGATAAATTTCAATACCAAGAAAATAATGTAGCAAGCCCATATCACTCATTTCATACTTCTTAATCATTTCATTCTTAAAATCTTCAACCATCTTTTCACTACTTCCAGTAAAAATTAAATCATCAACGTAAAGTGCAACAATAAGAATATCAGATGTACCTTTGCATTTGACATACAAGGTAGGCTCATTCTTGCTTTTGTTGAATCCATTCCCAGTGAAATATCCATCAATGTTACTGTACCATGCTCGTGGAGCTTGCTTTAGACCATACAAGGCCTTTTGTAACCTGTACACCTTTTCTTCTTCTCCTTTGGTAACAAAACCCAAAGGTTGTTCAACATAAATTTCTTCTTCCAACTTTCCATTCAGGAATGCCAATTTAACATCAAGTTGGTACAATGACCAACCTTTTTGAGCCGCCATAGCAATAATGGCTCTTACGGTGTCAAGACGTGCAACCGGTGCAAATGTTTCATGAAAATCGATTCCGGGTTGTTGTGTGTAGCCCTTTGCCACCAATCTTGCTTTATTTCTTTGCACGGTGCCATCAGAATGATACTTGACCCTGTAAATCCACTTCACCCCAATGATATCTTTGTCTTTTGGCTTTTCAACAAGATGCCATGTATTTTTCTTCTCAATAACATTAATTTCCTCCTCCATCGCTTTTCTCCAAGTTTCTTCTTTTACGACTTCTTCGAAACTTTCTGGCTCAATGGTACAAAAGTTGCATCTCTCATATACATCACTTAAACTCCTCATTTTTTTTGGAGTTATAAGTGGTGATGATGAGGATGAACTTGGAGAACCATTTGATGATGGTGATGATGAGCTTGATCGTGGAGATGTTTGAGGTGAATCTTTATTTCTCTCATTATCAATTGTTGATTTTTGATGCTCTTCCTCAATAAGGATTGTCTTCTCCTTGACTTTGCCTTCTTCACAGTTCCAAATAGCACCTTCGTAAAATAACACATCACGGCGTGTGATCACTTTATTGATTTTCAAACTAAATAGCCTATAGCCCTTGGATTGAGAGCTATAGCCCATAAATATGCACTTCTCACTTGTTTCATATAGCTTCCTCCGCTTCTCTTTCGGAATCTGAGCATAACATACGCAACCAAAGATTTTGAGATGACGTACTGATATCTTTCTCCCACTCCAAGCTTCAATGGGAGTTTGATTCCAGATCGCTTTTGTTGGACATCGATTTATCAAATATACCACGGTGTATACTGCTTCCGCCCAAAATACGTTAGGCAGTCCCTTTTCATGAAGCATTGATTTTGCCATCTCCATCATAGTTTGATTTTTCCTTTCTGATACTCCATTTTGTTGTGGAGTATAACTAACTGTGAGCTGTCTTTCTACACCTTCATCTTCACAAAACTTTCCAAATTCATTGGAAGTATATTCTTTTCCATTGTCACTTCTCAAAACTTTGATAAAATGCCCACTTTCTTTTTCCACAAAAATTTTGAACTTCTTGAAAATTGTAAAAACCTCAGATTTTTGCCTCATAAAAAATACCCATGTCATTCTTATGAAATCATCAATAAAGAGTATGAAGTACTTATTTTCTCCATGAGAAGGAGTAGTCATTGGACCACATACGTCAGTGTGAACTAGCTCGAGTACTTCATTTTCTCTCCATGAAACTCCTTTTAGAAAAGGATTTCTGTGATGCTTCCCGAGAGCACAACCTTCACATACTTCATTCTTTTCTTCAATGCAAGTGGGCAGCCCCTGAACCATATTCTTTTGTCAAAGTAACTTGAGGCCATGAAAATTCAAATGACCAAGTCTTCTGTGCCACAACCACGATTCATCAACATATTCTGCCTTCAAGGCAAAATTTCCACCATATTTGAAAATTAGTGGAAAGCTATGGTTCTTCTCCATCTTTATCTTCTTCACCACTTGTTTTCCTTGTCCTTTGTCATAAATAGTGCACCCGTTTTCTTCAAAGTGGACAGCATATCCATGTTCTACTAGTTGTCCAACACTTAGCAAATTTTGTGCTAAGTCCGGAACAAGTAAAACATCGTGAATGAACTTAGCTCCTTTGTTGGTTTGAACACCTATAGTTCCTTTGCCCTTTACATGGACTAACACACCATTTCCCATTTTCACTTGAGAGTTGATGGTTGTATCTATGTCAACAAACACATCTTTGTCACCAGTCATGTGATTGCTACAACCACTATCAAGAAACCAAACATCATTCTTTTTCTCAGAGGCACTTTGACATGCATAAAATAAATTTCCTTCGCCTTCTTTTTCTTCCGCACAGCTTGCTTGCTGATTGTTCTTGTATCTACAGTCCTTTTGCAAATGACCAAAGCCTTTGCAATTGTGACATTGAGGCTTTCCTTTGAACCAACAGTCTTTCTCCACATGGCTACTTTTATTTCATAAATTGCATCGTTGAGGCCGTAAAAAATCTTCATTTCTAATTTTTTTAAAATTATTGAATCTTCCTCTGCCTCTGCTTATTCCTCTTCCTCGGCCTCGGCCTCTTGCTTGTCTTCCACCTCTTTCAAACTCTCTTACATCATGACTTGAAGAGCCTCTTTCACTATTTTGGGGTTTGAAACTGAGTTTAGATTGAAACGCGCTCTCAATAGATTTTTCAGAACGTTGTAACAATCTTTGCTCGAATGACTTTAAGGACCCCAATAACTCTTGAACCGTCATCTTAGAAGTATCCTTAGTATGCTCAATAACAGTCACCAGAGAATCAAATTTTGGAGGTAGGCTATTTAAAAGTTTCTCTACATCTCTTCCATCGGTTATTTGATCACCATGCACCTTCATTTGGTTGAGAAGTTCTGTGAATCTGTAAGAGAACTCTTTTAGAGTTTCATTCTCCTTCATTTTCATATTTTCCAACTCCCTCCTAAGAGCTTGAAGTTTAACAGCTCTTACTTGTGTATTTCCTTGAAACTCCTCTTGAATAATGTCCCATGCTTCCTTGGCCTTGGTTGCTCCCATGATTCTTGGAAAAATGGAGTTTCCTAGGCCTTGTTGAATGCGAAGGAGAGCTTTAGCATCCATATTCCTTGAAACTTTCAATTGGTCCTTTTGAACGGATGACAGCGTTGCCGTTGATTCGGGTTCGTCATACCCATTTTGGACTAAATCCCAAACATCTTAGGATATAAAGAGAGTCTTCATTTTGATACACCAGAAATCATAATCCCCACCTTCAAATATTGGGATTGAAGGTTGTTTAATATTTAGAGTGGAATTGCTTGAGCTTGCCATAATAATTTTTCTTCAAATTTTTTTACTCCTTGGCTTTCTGAATTTTTGACAGCAACTTCTTGAATTTTTGAACAAAGACAACAACTTGTTGATTTTTTTTTTTTTGGGCAATAGCTTGTTGAAATTTTTGGACAGCAACTTGAATTTTTTTGGACAGAATTAGGCCCTTTTGATACAAAGCTCTGATACCATTTATGTTGGGTGCTTTTGTATTTAGAACAAGTTGAATAAGAAAGAAGAGGAATTTGTATTCTGGAGAGAGAGAGGAGAAAGACTTAATTTATGAATGTTTGTTTTTCATTTCATCCGTTTCATTTCTTACAATTCAACACACACATATATAATACATAATAATGGGATGGGTCGCATCCCATAAATTAAGGAGACACACTCCATAAAACATTCTCCACAAAACATGAGTGGAATTATGCACTAAACATTAAATAATAAATCATGGCATGAGTGAACCATAAATTATGGCATGATTTATGCTAGAAACACATCACATTAAACAACAAAATCTAAACTCTGATATGTTGTAATTGTGTATAAATTTTTACGTGAAATATGCTTGCACATAATTATATTCAATGGCCAAATAACCATTTCAAGATAAATTACTCATAAAAAACTTTATATTCGCGTTGGAAAAACCCTGTTCTCAAATACCAAGAACAAACTTGATACTTCATATTAAACTTTTATGTTAATACAAGGCATTAAGATTATGTCCCAAAAATGAAAATAAAACTTTCGAAGTTCTCCTAAACACCACCAAGCTGCATGGGGTTGAAGTGAGTAATTCTCCTGCTATTCAAGTCACCTGCTCTACTAAATAAACCATTTGTCTCAACTACTAGAGTTATATATAATTTTCAACCCAACTCAATAAAGCCTTTTCCCAATTATTTGGAGTCGTTTACATGAATCCTATTTTTTCATTTCATTATGGTCAGTGCAATATCTTCGATTAAACCGCGTAATACCATGTCCTGTTTTACAATATCCCACAATGTCAATTTAAGTCTACCTCTACCCCTTGCGTTACCATCAATACTAACTAAGCCACTCTTCCTCGGAGATACTTTTGCCGTTTCACTAAGTCGATTTTATATTAATATATTCTATCGGAGATACTTTTGTCGTTTCACAGATTTGTTCATTTCTAATTTTATCTTTTTGAGTTTTATTACAAATCCATCTTAGCATCCGCATCTCCGTCACACTCATTTTCTGCACATTTTCTTTTTTAGTTTCCCAACACTCTGTCCCATATAATTGTGTGTGTCCATTGGACGTCCTATAAAAAATTTATTTTAACTTCAAAGGCATATACTTGTCACACAATATGTCGATATCACATCTCCCCTTAACCGAGTTTACTTTAATCTTATGAATAACATCATTACTAATATCTCCATCTTTTTGGATAATTGAGCCAAAAAAATAAAAATGACCATTTCTAGGTGTTAACGCAAAAATTCTCCATCTACGAGGACCAATCAAAAAAGGACACATGTCATCCTACGTGGCAAAATTCGACACCCGAGGAGAGTTGGTCGGCACCCGAGGAGTATTAGTCGGCACCCGAGGAGAGTTGGTCAGTACCCGAGGAAAATTGGTCGGCACCCGAGGAGTATTAGTCAGCACCCGAGGAGAGTTGGTCGTCACCCGAGGAGAGTTAGTCAGCACCCGAGGAGAGTTGTTCGGCATACTAACTAGGAAGATCAAAGGATAACTATGCATTTAATATGCATTAATGAAGATGGCAGCGCATTTAATGAGCCTTAATGTACATTTATACTGTATTAATAGATGACAACACATAGCATACCAAGCAATTTAACAATTAGATTCGTTGAATGTAGACATAAATGTCTACATACAATGAATCTCTTTATCTCCCATCACTATAAATACATGTATCCCCTTAGACAAAAGGGAAGAGATCCAAGAGAACCTAGAAACCCCATACACAAGATACACATCCTTTCTCTCTCTACACCGTATGGTGCTATTGTAAACCCCTGGGAATAAAATAACAGTGGACGTAGGCTTTATTCATAGCCGAACCACTTTAAAAATCTTTGTCTCTTATGTGCTTGATTGGATTGCTTTCATCTATTTATCTGTGATCATAAAAATGGGATTCGGTCCAGTTTTTTGCATCAACAGATTGGCGCCGTCTGTGGGAACGTGTTACAAGTATTGTTCTCCATCAAAAGCTAAGTTTTTATTTTCTCTACGTATAATCAATTATACATACATCTTTTAATTCAATCATGATTTTTATGTTTATATACATAAATTAATTGTCTAATTTTTAACTGCAAAATGTTACATATCATGATTTTTAAATCATAACTGTTAGATTCATTCTTATTTAGAAATCTGAAAAATAGTGGATTTCATAAATCATAATTTTTTGCTTGATTCTCAAGTTTCAATTTTATATCATGGAATAAATATTTTAAATGATTATATATACCAATATATATGACGGTGGTAAGATTTGATAATTTTCATTATAAATTTTGTAAGATCTTTGATGTCTATTCAAATTCCCATTACATTTTTAATCAGAGAATGAGAAAAGGTTAAAGACAATAAAAAGTTTTCTCATGGAAATCATGACCCAGATCTATTTTCTCTCTCTTCAAGTTTGAGTCTCTTTGCATTCATTTTTATGAACTATATACTTAATTTGGTTCATCTTCCATCTATGTCAACGTCTCATTGACTGATTTTTTATATAAATTTGGTAATAACTTCGATCATTCAACATATTTTTATCTCTCCAAATAGGGAATAGGAAAGGATCAATATAAAAAAATAATTTTCTCTCACCTGAAAAATCATTACCCACCTCTTGTAAAAGAGGATCAGTAAAACAAATCATGACCATATCAAGACTCTTTGACACAAATTTGATATGTTGGCTCCTCGTTCATCACATCACATGGTTTCTTTATCGGAATCACACGATATAGTGGATTAGATAATTATTCATTTAATTAACATTCTTAATGCTTAAATTTTACATCGGATGTTATTTTTTTTTATCTAAGGATTCGAGATATTCTGGTCAGCCATCTGTATTATTGGTTGGCATCATCTTGGGCCATATTTTATTAAAGAGAAGGTTAACCAGACCATTTTTGTTTGTCGAAGAAAAGATGTGAAGATCCATCAGCAACGTTGAAATAATTTTATCCAACTACAAGGTATCTTATTGTTGGTCAGAGACTCTTATTGTAGCTCGATGGAACCAATTGCAGGTCGACGATCATCTACTTCTTGATCGGCGACATCTCAGTCTTGTTCGGAGGGTTCGATTTACTGGTCGGCAACTATCCAACCATCCACTTTTTGGTCGGTGACATCTAATGTTGTTCGGTGCTGTCTATGCACCATTTTTGTTGACCGGCGAAATTGCTCAGCTGGTCGGGGACCATTTTCTTCTTGGCCGGCACTATATATTCTATAACTTGAGATATCCTTAAATGTTGGTCGGCAACATCCATGTCGTTTGTCGGCAGCACTAGAATCTTGGGGTATTAAAAAATGCGAAGCACCCCAGATATTTCTTTAAACACGAGTTCAGCTCGGGGACAAATAGGGGGCTTAAGTCTTTTTAACTTGTGATCACCCCAAAAATATTTTTAAAACCAAGTGATAAATAATTTTCAAACATCAACTTATACCTAATTAGTTGTTGGAGATTAAATAACTTTACAAAAAACTCTACGTCTTATTTATGATGCATATTTGATAAAAAATTGTCCATCTCACACACATTTGGCACAAAAATATTATATTTTGAAATTTTTATGCTGATACACATCACATATTGTTTGGCTGAATAATTATTCCCATGATAATAATTATTTTGTCTAGTCTTGACAGGTGCTCGGGCAGCCTATTAAAATTTCATAGGGATGATATTCATTCCCGATGAAAGCTCTCGTAAACCTCTGGAAAAGTAGTATTGCTCGACATCAGGCAATTGTGCCTCGACATATCAGCCAATATATATTATTTCAGTTTTTGAAATTAATATTTTTATTTCTCAAACATATACCTATCATATATTTATTGAATGATTAAATTATTCTCACGACTAATCAATTCAGCCTACACAAATGGTAGAGCAAGATATTAATTTTTACAGGTACAAGATTCAACTCCGACGAATGCTCAGAAATAATCTTACTCTTATGAAAAATATTATCATAGCTCGGCAGTATGAAATTTCACCTCAGCGAGGAACTATTGATTTTATTATTGCTATGATATCTGCTCCATCACAAATGATTCTATATATCCATTGGGATTCATATTCTATATTCATCTCAACATGGAGCTCGACGAGATACTCATTATATATTCAGCTCCGAGGAAAAGCTACAACAGTTATTATATTTCACTCCCAACGGATATTTGGTCGGGGCAATTCTTATTTATATTCAGGCCCAGATATCGGCTCAAGTACAAATTATTCTATATATCCCTTGGGATTAATATTCTATATTCATCTCAACATGGAACTCGGCGAGATACTTATTATCATATTCAGCTCCGAGGAGAACTATAACATTTATTATATGTCACCCCCAATGGATAGTTGGTCGGGGTAATTCTTATTTATATGCAGGCCCAGCAAAGTTCTCGGCCATATTCTTATGTTCTGGAAAATATTATTCTTATTCGGCATTATGCAATTGTGCCTCGACAAGATACTTATTCATCTTTAAGGAGAATTACAACATTCGTTGTATTTCACCCCCAACGGATAGTTGGTCGGATAATTCTTATTTATATTCAGGCCTGATAACGTTCTCGGCCATATTCTTATGTTCTGGAAGATCTTATTCTTGTTTGGCATTATATAATTCTACCTCGACAGATCAACGAGGCACTTTATTATTATTCTTTATATCTATTTGGATGCATATTCTATTCTTATTTCAGCATGGAGCTCGACAAATATTTATAATCATATATTCAACTCCAAGGAGGTCTCCAACATATATTATTCCCAACAATTTGTTGGTCATCTCCAAGGATGTCTCCAGCATTTATTATATTTTATTCCAAACAATCTGTTGGTTAGCGCCGAGGAGGTCTCCAGCATTTATTATATTTTATTCCCAATAATCTGTTGGTCAGCGCCGAGGAGGTCTTCAGCATTTATTATATTTTATTCCCAACAATCAGTTGGTCAGCGCCGAGGAGGTCTCCAGCATTTATTATATCTTATTCTATTCCCAACAACCTGTTGGTCAACTCCGAGGAAGTCTCTATCATTTATTATCAAACTTGTATTCCTCCGGGAAGTAAAACTTGTATTCCTTCGGGAAGTAAAGCTACTTGTATTCCTCCGGGAAGTAAAACTTGTATTCCTCCGGGAAGTAAAGCTACTTGTATTCCTCCGGGAAGTAAAACTTGTATTCCTAAAAATGCCAACTTATGTTGGTTAGGAAGTAAATCTATTCCCAAAAATGTCAACTCAGGTTGGTTGGAAATAAGAAGCTATCAACTACAGTTGGTCGGAAACAAAGTATGAGTATGTGAAAGCGATCAAGCAAAAAGCATTCAAAGTTCACATTCCACTTGGGGGTTTCTGTTACAGATATAGTTGTTCATTCGGTGGCACATTCTCATAACATCATACAGTCGAGCATCAAATTCAACTTCATAAACTCACACAGAGGCATATTCAGGAGTTATTATGCACATGCTATTGAAGTTCAGGAGGCATACTCAGGAGTTATTATGCACATGCTATTGAAGTTCAGGAGGCATATTGAAGTTCAGGAGGCATTCAGAAGTTCAGGAGGCATATTCAGGAGTTATTATGCACATACTATTGAAGTTCAGAAGTCAAATTCAACATCTACAGCACTGAGATCTTTACTACTACTGCCCGACCAACGTTGAAGAAGAAGTTGTATGAAAATGTTTCGAAGTCCACCACTAGCTTGGTACTAATTAGATTGAAGAGTTCGGTTCAAAAGCTACTATGTTACTCGACAAAGTATTCAGAGGAGCATAAATCAAAAGAATCAAGCACGTGAAGTTAACACTCAGTTGCTCGGCACAGGAGGCAGTTGGTCGGCTAGAAAACCAATCAACATACTTGAAGATTATGACAAGCTACAAGCTGCATACTATGGCATGGCTGCATCCAAATTCCCAGGGGTGATACATAGCACACGGAGTTCCTCAAAAGAAAGATTAACAACCATCGATCAACCTGCATCATATATCGTCTAGGAGACAATGCACTTTATGTTGAAGAAATCAAGAAGGTAGATCAAGAATTTCACGAGCACCGAGCAACACTGCAGAATAAATACTCCATCATTTCAAGTAAACCATCAAGCATGGAGCATTGGGGGCTTCTGTTAACGCAAAAATTCTCCATCTACGAGGACCAATCAGAAAAGGACACATGTCATCCTACATGGTAATATTCGACACCCGAGGAGAGTTAGTCGGCATCCGAGGAGAGTTGGTCGGCACCCGAGGAGAGTTGGTCAGTACCCGAGGAAAATTGGTCGGCACTCGAGGAGTATTAGTCAACACCCGAGGAGAGTTGGTCGGCACCCGAGGAGAGTTATTCGGCATCCGAGGAGAGTTGGTCGGTATACTAACTAGGAAGATCAAAGGATAACTATGCATTTAATGTGCATTAATGAAGATGGCAGCACATTTAATGAGCCTTAATGTACATTTATACTGTATTAATAGATGACAACACATAGCATACCAAGCAATTCAATAATTAGATTCATTGAATGTAGACATAAATGTCTACATACAATGAATCTCTTTATCTCCCATCACTATAAATACATGTATCCCCTTAGCCAAAAGGGAGGAGATCCAAGAGAACCTAGAAACCCCACACACATCCTTTTTCTCTCTACACCGTATGGTGCTATTGTAAACCCCTGGGAATAAAATAACAGTGGACGTAGGCTTTATTCATAGTTGAACCACTTTAAAAATATTTGTCTCTTATGTGCTTGATTGGATTGCTTTCATCTATTTATCTGTGATCATAAAAATGGGATTCGGTCCAGTTTTTTGCATCAACACTAGGTATATCTTGTCCCTTTAATTTCACCACATCCCCGTTTGTTCTCCTATTACTACTAAATTTTTACTTCACATATTCTGTTTTAGTCCTGCTTATTTTAAATCATCTTGTTTCTAGAGTTTTTCTCACAATTTCAATCTAGCATTAATCCCGGTCTTAGTCGCATCCATTAAAACAATATCATATGTAAATAGCATATATCACTACACCTCCCCTTGTATTTGTCCAATGAACTCATCCATAAAAAAAGCACATAGATAAGGACTTAGTGCTGAACCTTGGTGTAGACCTACAGTAATTGAAAATTCACTACTTTCTCCAGTTGGTGTTCTTACTATAGTCATGGACCAATCATACATATTCTTGATCATATCAATATATTTACGAGTCACACATTTTTTATGTAGAACCCACCATATCATATCTCTTGGTATCCTATCATACGCCTTCTTCAAATCTATAAAAAATCATATGAATGTCATTCTTTTTCTCCCTACACCTCTCAATTAATCTCCTCAATAAATAAATTGCTTCAATTCTTGACCTCCGAAACATAAACCCAAATTGATTCTCTAAAACTGTGATTTTCAATCTCAATATATATTCAATCACTCTCACCCAAAGTTTCATGATTTGACTCATTGACTTAATACCACGATAATTTGAATAACTTTGTATGTCCCCTTTATTTAAATAAATAGGTACTAAAATACTCTTTTTTCCATTCATCGAGCATCCTATTAGTCATTAGAATTCTATTAAATAATTTTGTAAGCCGAGATACTCCTTCCTTCCCTAAGTACTTGCAAACCCCAATAGAGATACCATCTAGTCCTAAAGACTTCCATGTTTTCATATTTTAAGGGAAATCCTAATCTCCGTTGTCCTAATTCTATGAAAAAATATATTTTTCGGGTCTCCCTAAGTTTTTATGTGTAATACCCGTATTTTTATAGCTTTTAAATTATGGGATTTATTAAATTTAATTGAGATAAATTAATTTAATTTTAATCCGGAATGTTGTCCTAAATATTTACTAGCGTGACGAGAGTTAGTAATTATTGGAAATTTGTTATTTGTTGCATATTACTGGATGAGTATAGTAATATATGAGATTTATTTTTATAATATTGTCACGTGTGAATAAAATGGCAATTTTGGAAATTTAAGTCGGGACGCGCCTATGTCGTGTCGGGACTAAATGTGAATTAATAAAAGTGAATATTTTATAAGTTGTTCAGATGGTCATTTTGAGTGTGCCAACGCGTCCGGAAGGGTCGAGATAGTCATAAAAGTGTACCCGGGAGTTTAGTTTGGGTCTCGGGGCATTTTTAGGCCTAATTAGTAACCCGGGAGGGTATTTTGGTCATTTTACATTTTTGGGTAATTAAACCCACGAAAATTAGAGGAGTTATATCAGATACCTAGGTTACCTTCTAGGGTTAGAAACTCTAAACACAAGTGACGGCCATAGGAGAGGAAGGAGAGAGCTCTCAAGGCAAATTCAAGGCCCGAAACTCAACCGTTTGCACCGCCGCCACTGCCAACGCGTAGATCGCGAGACGGGGAACACAACCATACTGAATTTGACGCCAAATTAGAACGTCAAAAATCCCAGGCAAGTGTTTATCTTGATATTTTCATTGGTGCATCTTTCATATTAGTTTAGGAGTAATTAAGATGAGTTTTAATGGTGGAAAACCCGATTTATGATAGGAAAATCCATGTAGTATTAGTCTAATTGATAATTCTGGAAACCCTTGCCATGTAGAGGAATTTAAACCACGAAATTATGATGTGTATAAGAAGATAATTCTGGAAATAATTGTTAGAACCATGTTTAAGGGAATTTAGGGTTCTTGAGATTTTTGTATGAAATTGGGGCTGTTAATTCATGATTTAATCACAGAAATCCACATGCTTTACGTTGAAAATACCTATTATGATGATATACGGTTAGTAGTATCAATTCTGGGTCGATTGGGATTAGAAAAGATGGAATTTGTTGATGTTAGTAGAGGAAACCCGTAACTGCAATTCAACAGTTTTCGCAGACCTGTTTGATCGATCGATCGAGCCCAGAGCTTCGATCGATCGAAGGTTCGATCGATCGAGCCCCAAACCTCGATCGATCGACCCCTCCTGGCAGACTCCTATTTCCCTTATTAAATGAGTTAAATTCAATTTATTGTGAAAAAATTCTTGGGCATCCTTAATGAAATGTTTTGGGAGATAGGGGAGACCAGTAGGACATGTGAATAGATTTTGGGACCCTCGATGTCGGGCAAATATTGTATTTTGGGATAATTACATAAGGGTCGGTAAATTTATGATTTAAAGAGAGAGAGACACGTAAGAGAGTTACTTTGGGACAAATGTGTATACCTACTGAATTTTATACTTGGGAGAATAGAATCCATGAGCGTTATGTAGTAAGTGGAAAAGTTCCTCAAATTAAAGTAAGATGTGAATGCTTATACGTGATAGCTATATAATGAGAAATAAATGCAAATGACGTAATTATGGGAATTGAGAATTTACCCATTATTGTTATGGTAATATGAGTATAGTTATATGATTGTGTATGCATATACTATCTATGTGTGAAAATCATGCCCACGCTACTTGCTATCCCTGAGGTTTTCGCGCTGTGACAGTCTTATCTCGATGGGACCTTTATGGGGGATATTGACTTGTACCCTAGAAGATAGATATCCTTGGTACAGGCTATCGGAATGATAGTTCAGACGGTCCTAAGAGATGCGGGTATGTGCTTTCCTCTTAGAGACTTGGAATCTATGCTTCGCCTCATTTTGTTTGTGTATAGGTATCCTTGGTACAGGCTATCGCAGTGATAGTTCAGACGGTCCTAAGGGACTTGGAACCTATAGTTTGTGTATGTGTTAATACAATTCGAGAGTGATTCCGAATTTGTATTCCCCTTAATGTGAGTGATATGGGGTTTGGATAGTAGAGTATGCTCGCACCATAGTTATTATGTGGGGTGCTATTTTGATATATATATATTTTCGAGTAGTTAATATATATATATATGAAATTCTGAAATCTGGAACTGCCTACTGTGATTTGATATGTAGGACATGGTTGATGACTCAAATTGTAAATACTTGTTTTGAGAAAGCATAATATGATATTGGAAAACTTTATTGATTAATAAAGTCAAAATGAGAACTTTGGTTACTAATTAAAATATTCTTTTCAAACTATTGAATCGTGAAATTTGGAATCTTACGAGTAATCTAAGATAAGTTAAATCATTGGGAAGAGTGGTGCGATAAATGTTAAGACAAACCGTTGGGAAGGTTAGTGCGATATGTGTGCACATTAGAAGAGAGGTGAGAATTTCTCAAGAGAGTGTCGCACTAATATGTTGTTGCATTGGCCTGTATCAATTTAAATACTTGCTAAACGTATTTTTAAATCAAACACACAATCGGGCTCTGACCCGTTTCTTTTTCTCTCTCTCTCTCTCTCTCTTGTATATATATATGTATGTACTACAGGTGCCCAGCCACAGGGGCGTCTTGCTTAGGATCTCTTGGAAGGAAAGCGCTGCAGCTTAGGTGGGAGTTGTAGGTCTCTTGATTAGACGACTTCGTTCATTCGGATCCACTCTTAGTACTTTCATCTAGTTGGGCATGTGTAGCTCTTTCCATTATTCCGTTGTTATTGGACATTTGTATTTCAGTTATTTCCAGTGTTGTTACTATGGGATTTATTCAGTTTGGATGTGTGACTTTAGATTTCGTATGTTGATATTCGATTGACGAATGTATTAAATTAATTGGATTATGTTGCATAATTTAATGTGGTGTGATTCTTACTTATTGGATGTTGTTAATAAAATAAATGATTTTTCTTTAAATAAAAATTTGGAAAGTTATGCATGAAAATGGTTTTGACACTTAGCTTAATTATTTAGTCTGTTAAATTGGAAAATTTATTTTTATCGACAGTGATGCTGAGAATGAACCAACTGTTTACCTTGATTTAATTTAATAAAGGAGTGATCGCCCAGTATTTAATTAGGCGGGGTGTCACATTATGTATATAATCTAATGCCATTATCACCATTCAATAAACTCTCGAAGTAGTTTTTTCATCTTTCTATAGTGTCATCATCCTTAACTAGGACTCTCGAATCATCACTTTTAATACATCTAACATTATTAAAATCTTTTTTTTATGTCCCTAAGTTTAGCAAGATTATAAATACTATTTTTCTCTTCATGTGTTCCTAATTTTGTATAAAGATCACTATATGCATTTAACTTAGCATCTCTTACCATTTTCTTAACTTTCTTTTTAGCCCCTTTATATTTCTTAAAATTTTATTCGTTTTTAGTTGCTTGCTATGTTTTAAAGTGCTCATTTTTTAATTTTTACTACATTTTATACGTCTTCATTCCACCACCAATTTTATTTATATTGTGGCCCCTTACTTTTGGATTCTCCAAGAATTTCTTTTGATATTCTCCTAATGCATGTGGCCATCTTATCCCACATTATGCTAGTCTCCTCTTTGGTATTCCATGACGCTTCATTTAATACTTTATCTTTAAATAGTTCCAATTTCCCTTATTAATCTTTTCTTTTCACATTCATGATTGATTTTTAATATTTTTAAATAATTCCAGCATAACTTTCACAAAAGTGTGAAAAAACCTATTATAATATGTGCACAAGGCAAATGTTATGGCTGTAAGGGTGTTTGTGAGAACATATTTTTTTTTACTACTTAGATTTATCTGTTGAAAAAATTGTGTTATTTGATGGGTCTATTACAATTTGTGCATTGAGAAATTAGTGTTATTTGATGAAGTCTGTTGCTTACGGATTGTGCATAGTTATAGGGTCCTATATTCGTTACATCTTTAGTTCGAACTAACCTATAGATATTAAAAGGGGTATTTATTTCTAAAGTATTGCATTTAAATATCTATCCTTCTCAGATGGGGGTGTAATCACTTTAATAAGTTTTTTGGGGGTATAAAGTGAAGATATTATCAAACGTATGGAGATTACAAGAGAATATACAATAGAGCCCACAACTCCGTCCCAAACACAACGCTAAAAAAATCAACGGACAAATGGCTCAAAAGCAAATAGGGTTTAAACAAAAACACCATGCTTCCTTTTTCATGTGTATACGATCGAACATGAGAGCTAACAGACTTTTACAAGGCACTATTTTGGAGATAAAGATCCAGAGAATGCTGAGTCAATGTCCCCACTAAATTTTGTATGATGCACTCTAATCCAGACAACAGACATTGTATGATTACTAGCAAAACGGACACCTATATTACAACCCTAAGATAGTTGAAGGGTCAGTCGGTGAAGGTTTTGTTTCCTTTGGATAAACAGACAACGGATGATGTATATTTATATAAACAATAGAAAACGAAAAGAAAAAAAATGTAAATTAGGTACAGACTTTAGCAACAAAAGAAAGAATATTCTATTCTATCTCCATCAATCCAACGTAATGCAGCAACTCCATCATTTCTTTATGGTTGTAGTAATATGAAACTACTTGTTTCCATATAAATCACGTAGGCAGAGAGACTCGACTGTAAAGAGTAAATAGAAACAAGAAATGGCCTGCCAATTGTTCTCCGGAAGCCAACACCGGTTCCATGTTTGTCCAAAACCCACCCAATCAAATGTTAAATCAACTCTCCATGTCTCCTTCAATACCCATCTTCCAAAACAAAATGGGTCTATCAAAACCTCATCTACAACATACAGAACCACAACAAAGGCAGCTGTGAACAACATGTACGCAACAACAACCGAGAACACAACAGAGAGTTTCTACAAGTTGTTGGGAATATCAGAGAGTGTGAGCCTGCCTGAAATAAAGAGAGCGTATAAGAAATTTGCTCTCAAATACCATCCCGACGTGTCACAGCATGACCAAACCGAGGAGCACACGAGTAGGTTCATAAGAGTACAAGAAGCTTACGAGACTTTATCTGACGAGCGTAGTAGAGCTTTGTAAGATATGGATTTGTCTAGTGGTCTCCACTTTGCTTTCTCGGCCAGAAAACAAAGACCCATGGAGAGAGGTGAAGATTGGACAGATCGATGGGAGTCTCAATTGTCGGAGCTAAAGAGAAGAAGTAGTAACAAAGATTAAAGAGGGAATAATATGCCGTGGGGAGCTAGAGTCCGCAGGCAGTAATAACGAAGTCAATGCTATGCTTCAAATCTATGTATATGGTAGCTTTTCATGTTGGGTTTTAAGTAGGTAGAAATCTTGTAGTTCGTCAACAGAACAAATCATTATATGTACTTGGAGAATATATAATCGAATTTGTCCTTTCTTCACTCATGACTTTCAGAGAGAAGAATGCGTGGGAATTTAATTTTTATGTGTTTAATACTATATTTTTCTTTTAATCGGTTTATGGAACATTTTTCATCCCTAAATGTTATTAAAGTTCACTTTTAGTTGCAATTTTATTTCTTTTTATTAGTGACAAAATAAAAAAAGATTTATTTTGTAATTCTTACGATTTCACAATTTCTATATAATCTCAAGAGTGTTGTTGTGTCAATGTCTACACCCAGTTTTATTTAGCATATGTATTTTGATTCATGCTTACCCGACCTAGCTGAATCTAACCCACAATTTTTTTTGATAAGTAAATGATTCATTAAAATAAATCCGCCTAAAGGGGCGGAATCCTATAAACAGGAAGCATACAAAATAGAGAAGCGCAGGGACGACACCCTAAATAGACTACACATTCCCCTGGAACTCCTCCAAAAACTCAAGAAAGAGAAATAATCTAACCCACATTAATCATGCCCGTAATGACAACTACGAGAGGCCTACAAGGTGTCAGTGGGGTTAAGATTTGGTTTGTTTTGCGCAACCCAAAAAGGACAATGAAGGATGTCGTGCCCATAAAGCCGAGGAGCACACGAGGAGGTTCATAGGGGTACAAGCAGCATACAAGATGCTATCTGACGAGCGTAGTAGAACTTCGTATGATATGGATTTGTCAAATGGTCGCCACTTTTCTTTCTCGGTTAGAAGGAAGAAACCAGTGGAGAGAAGCGAAGGATGGACGGATAGGTGGGAGTTTCAATTGAATGATTTAAAGAGAAAAATCCCCCCAAAAGATTTAATAGGGAATAATATGCCATGGGAAGATCGAATCCGCAACCAAAGAAAGCGAAACACCTTTTTTAATATCCTTCCATAGTCTTAGCCTTTGTGTATATACCACTCCCCCTTTTATCTTTTCAATTTTGATCCCATCGTTTTAACCTGGGATACACCACTTTGTAAAGTGGACTAAAGGTGTAAATTTAGAAATCTTCAATGTGTAATCACTTGTACTGGAACTCATACCTTTTAAATTTAGAATAAGTCCTTTTCAATCATAATTTTAAGATCTTCAAATTTAACCAAATCAGCAAACAAGATCAATTGTAAAAGTCAATTATTTCAATTTCATAAAAGTAGTTATAAAACTTTGCATCCTTGATTTTAAGTATTTCGGCCCCGTTTAACAATCAAATTTAAACTCTGATATGTTGTAATTGCGTATAAAATTTAACATGAAGTATGCTTGCACACAATTGTATTCAATGGCCAAATAACAATTTATAGAAAAACTACTCATAAAAACCTTTATATTTGCGTTGGAATAACCCTGTCCTTAAATACCAAAAACAACCTTGATACTTCCTATTAAAATATTATGTTAATACAAGGCATTAAGATTATGTCCCAAAATTGAAAATAAAACTTTCGAAGTTCTCCTAAACACCACCAGGTTGCATGGGGTTGAAGTGAGTAATTCTGTTGCTATTCAACTCACCCGCTCTACTAAATAAACCCTTTGTCTCAACTACTAGAGTTATATATAATTTTCAACCCAACTCAATAAAGTCTTTTTCCAATTATTTGGAGTCGTCTACATGAATCCTATTTTTTCATTTAATTATGTTTAGTGCAATAATTTTGGTTAAACCACGTAATACCATGTCCTTTTTTACAATATCCTACAAAGTCAATTTAGGCCTACCTCTACCCCTTGTGTTACCATCAATACTAACTAAACCACTCTTCCTTATGGGGGCATCCATTGGTCTACGTTTGATGTGTCCAAATCACTAAGTCGATTTTATATTAATATCTTCTATAGGAGATACTTTTACCATTTTGCGGATTTGTGCATTTCTAATGTTATCTTTTTGAGTTTTATTACAAATTCATCTTAGCATCCGCATCTCCACCACATATTTTTTTCGCACATTTTATTTTTTAGTTTCCCAACACTCTATCCCGTATAATATTGTCTGTCCAATGGTCATCCTATTAAATTTTTCTTTTAACTTCAAAGGCATATCCCTATCACATAATATGCCGATATCACATCTCTACTTAACCCATTCTACTTTAATCCTATGAATAGCATCATTACTAATATCTCCTTGTTTTTGGATAATCGAGCCTAAAAAATGAAAATGATCATTTCTAGGTATATCTTGTCCCTTTAATTTCAACACATCCCCATTTGTTCTCCTATTATTACTAAATTTACACTTTACTTATTCTGTTTTAGTCCTGCTTATTTTAAATCGTCTTGTTTCTAGAGTTTCTATCCACAATTTCAATCTAGCATTAATTCCGATCTTAGTTTCATCCAGTAAAATAATATCATTTGTACAAAGCATATATCACGACATCTCCTCTTGTATTTGTCAAGTCAACTCATTCATAACAAAATCAAGGAGATAATGACTTAGTGATGAACCTTGGTGTAAACCTACAGTAATTGGAAATTCACTACTTTCTCCAGTTGGTATTCTTACTATAGTTATGGACCCATCATATATATCCTTTATCACATCAATATATCTACGAGTCACTCCCTTTTTATGTAGAAGCCACCATATCATATTTCTTGGTATCCTATCATATATATCATATTTCTTGGTATCCTATCATACGCCTTCTTCAAATCTATAAAAATCATATGAGGGTCCTTATTCTCCCTATACCTCTCAATTAATCTCCTCAATAAATATATTGCTTCTAGTGTTGACCTCCTAAGCATCAACCCAAATTGATTCTCAGAAACTGTTATTTTCAATCTCAATCTATATTCAATCACTCTCTCCCAAAGTTTCATGATACGACTCATTAACTTAATACCACGATAATTTGAACAACTTTGTATGTCCCATTTATTTTAATAAATATGTAGTAAAACACTCTTTTTTCCATTCATCAAGCATCCTATTAGTCATTAGAATTATATTAAATAATTTTGTAAGACAAGATAATCCTTCCTCCCCTAAGCACTTCCAAACCTTAATAGAGATACCATCTAGTCCTAAAGACCTTCATGTTTTCATGTTTTGAAGGGCAATCCTAGCCTCTGTTGTCCTAATTTTATGAAAAAATATATTTTCTCCAGTCTCCCTAAGTTTTGTTTATATCTAATCTAATCCCATTATCACCATTCAATAAACTCTCGAAATAGTCTTTTCATCTTTCCATAATCTCATCATCCTTAACTAGGACTCTCGAATCATCACTTTTAATACACCTAACATTATTAAAATCTTTTGTTTTTATGTCCCTAAGTTTAGCAAGCTTATAAATAGTTTTTTTCTCTTCGTGTGTTCATAATTTTGTATAAAGATCACCATACGCCTTTAACTTAGTATCTCATACCATTTTTATAACTTTCTTTTTAGCCTATTTATATTTCTCAAAATTTTCTTCGTTTTTAGTTGCTTGCCATGTTTTAAAGAACTCCTTTTTTTATTTTTACTACATTTTATACGCCTTTATTCGTCCACCAATTTTATTTAGATTGTGGCCCCTTACTTTTGGATTCTCCAAGAATTTCTTTTGATATTCTCCTAATGCATGTGATCATCTTATCCCACATTATGTTAGTCTCCTCTTTGGTATTCCATAATTCTTCATTTAATACTTTATCTTTAAATAGTTCTAATTTCTATTATTAATCTTCTCTTTTCGCATTCGTGATTGATTTTTAATATTTACACCCAACGCCATTACCATATGTTGTGAGGTTAAGCTCTCCCGGGATGACCTTAGAGTCTTTACATGTTAATCGATCTCGTTTTCTAATAATAAAATATCTATATGGCTCTTATGCGTTCCACTTTTATAAGTTATTAAGTGTTAAAACCTCTTTTTAAAACATGTATTTACTAGTACAAAATCATAAGCTATTGCAAAATCTAAAATAAACTCTCTGCCGTTGTTTCTATCTCCAAAACCATATCCTCCATGCACTATCTCATATCTGCACGATCATCTCCTACATGGCCACTAAAATCTCCCCCATCATAAATTTTCTCACCAGCTATTATTTCTTGAATTAGTTCATCCTTTTTCTTCCCAAAATTGTACTTTAGTGTGCTCATATAATCCTACTTGGGTTGCATAAGCACTACTAATATTAATTATATTTTTACCTAATGTCGATTTTTCAAGTACAAGTCTATTACCTTTCCTAATAATAGTTACGATATTATCCTTTAGCTTCTTATTTATTGTTACTCCAACTCCATTCCTATTTCTATATTTTCCTCTATAATATAATTTAAACCCAGTATTTTCTATTCCTCTAGCATTCTCACCAACCCATTTACTTTCTTGTAAACAAGCTATGTTAACTTTTATTCTTATCATGGTATCCACAAAGTCCATTCCTTTCCATGTTATAGTCCCCATGTTCCAAGTCGCTAACCCAAGTATATTATCCTGGACTGGATTCTTTACCCACTCATATCCGAGCATCGATGTGACACCCTTTGTCGATTTTTTGAGACACTCGGTGGCAGGCACAACGCCCTTACCTATTTTCGAGACACCTCGTGGAAGGAGCAATTCATTGCTTAAGGATAATGACCTAGTACTAGTGAGTATATTCATATGATTCATTTTCATAATAATCTAACAAATCTTTGCACTGGATGTCTGTTCATAAGGATCTAATAAAGTTTTTCACTGGCCATCAGTTATCTAACACAACCCTCCTCCTTTATCAGGGCTTGGGACTAATGAAGTCCAAAAAATATAAGAAGTAAAGCACGTCACAGGTGGAGTTTTATATATAATTACGTAAATAAAATAAGGATGAACAATTATGTGTAATGATTAAAAGGTATGGTATTATTTTGTACAAAAATTATCGCGAGAGGTAACATTTTAATTTTAAAATTTCGTGTTACCATCCGACGGTTTGTTAGCCAACTCTTTGAAAAGACATAAAATATCCGCCCATATAAATTTAAATTGATAACCTAAAGTGTCTCATTTGTTGCTTCGATGACAAATGAATTATGATATTTGACGACAAAATAATACCCACCATCTCCCATTTTTGTTTTTAATAGGTATGTTTATACATTCTAACCCACCTAGCCTATACTACCCTCAATTTGAATATTAAGAGAAATAATAACCATCAAGTGGGCTATGAAAATAATTTCCATGCATCAACTTGACAATATATTACACTCGGTGTAAACCCGCGCTATGCGCGGACTAGAGGGAAAACGTAAAAGAAAAAGAGAAAAAAGAACACATCCTTAGATAAAAGAGAGGGAGTACGAAACTTTTCTGAATTTTCAATTGGATGATGAGAGAAAATGGTCACTACACCCTTCTGGCAAACTATATCAAGAAAATAAAACCCATAGTTCATCCAAGACATTCTTTCCTTTCTTCAAAGAAAACAACTGAATTTCACAAACTAAACCCAGAAAATGAACACCACCCTATTTAGACAACCAACACTCTCTATTTTCTCTCTCCCAAATACCACTAAATTTTACAATCTAAACCAACAAAATAGCACCCATCTTTCCATAACCAAATCCTCTAGTTTTTACTCGTACCCAACCCTAATAAACTAAATTTCTCAAACCATTACTAAACTAAGAAAAACAATACCCATAACTACATAACCACTCTCTATTTTTTTCCCTAATAGCCAAACCAAACTAAATTTCACCCGATAATCCAAGAAAATGAAACCTGTATTGCATATATCTCCTTACTTCCTATCATTATATAAACCAATATAACTGAATATCACCAACTAAACCAAAAAAACAAAACCTGTATCTTTTATAACCAAACCCCTATCTCTTCTCACCTTAATACTCAACCCAAATAAACTATATTTCATAAACCATTAAAAACCCAAGAGAACAACACCCGTGTCTACATAACCAAATCAGTTTGAAGATTCAAAAAGTTACATGTTTTTTTTTGCATCAATTTAAGAAATATGACTTAAATCATTTTCATTATTTTTCTCTCGCTATCTTTGTTTACATTCTGAAGGATATATCTCAAACAACCGATTTACCATTCATCCATGAAGACAAAGAAAAGATGATCAGAACTGAAATTTCCTCCATACCCCAATTCATAGATAAAATGTTGGTTAATTTCTTCCATACTAAAACTCATAGATGTCTCATAGATCAACTCTTGGTTAATTTCTTATATACCATAACTCATTGATAAACTTTTGGATAATTCCTTACTTACCAAAACTCATAGATAAGGGTTTGATCATTTTATCTTGGAGATGAAAATTTGAAGAATCAGTAGTTTTCGAAACAAACAAAATGAAGATTTGTATAGATTTCAAGTGTTAAAGACGGAAGAGAGAAGGATTAGTAGAAGATTCAGGAAATGCATCTAGATAAGAGAGGGAAAGAGATGAAAGGGATACTTTTTTTAGGAACCAAAAAGTGTTGAACTCATAAAAGTTAAGTGAGAGGTTGAAAATGCGCTGCCACGCGGATGCTCGAAATGGGATTCATGTTAAATCCTTTGTAGTGGGTTTTATATTATTTATAAAGATACTAAAACTATCAAGTGGGTATACTTTTAAGTATTAATTTGTCAAAAGATCAATGAGTACCATATTATTATGTCCATCCAAAGTCTTCCTCTAAGAGAAACATTGATCAATTCTTTTCATGCCTTCTCCTATTTTCTCATCAATATAATAAAATTCTACCAGCGCTATACCCACTGTTGTACATAGACTGATAGAATAGTTTTAAGGAAGTACAAAAATAAATAAATAATAAATAGCGTTGTTATAGTAGAATGGTTACGTGTTTGGATCCACCTATACACCATCAGTTGAGATAACATAGCCTAAAAAGAACAAGCTATTTGTCAAAAAGTCGAACTTCTTCTTATTAATGTATAACTTCCGATCTCTCAACAGATCAAAAACCATTTGAACATGCTCAAATGTTGATTTTGGTCATTACTAAATACGAGAATATCATCGAAGTAAACCACAAAAAACTTACCAATATAAAGATTGAATATGTAATTCATAAGAAGCATAAATATGTTAAGAGCATTAGAAAATCCAAATGGCATCACCATCCATTCAAACATTCCATCCCTTGTCTTTAAGGTGTCATTTCATTCACATCCTGATCTCATACGAATCTGATGACAACCACTTTAAAGGTCTATATTTGAAAAGATTTCAACTCCACGAGGTTGGTCATCAAGTCGAGAAACAATAACGCGATACTAATTAGTAATTCTATTCACCGCCCTATTATCATTACACATCCTCCAAATCATGGAGTACTGTCCAGGTTATAGAAGTTATCTCAATATACAAGGATCACATCTCATTTTATAGTTGACATAGTATATGAGAGAATCTATAGGGATGGTGGTGGGTTTGTGTAACCCACCCACGTAAAGCCTATGGGGTTAATTCTTTGACTGCTAAAAATCTCAAAATAGCCTTATAAATTGATAAGGTTGCAAAGGAGAGTACAATAAAAAGGCCCCCCTACATGAATTTATAGCTCATGTCATTGAATTATACATGGATTTAAGTTGTACGCAACCTTTTATTCATTATGCTTGGGTTAATGTCTCAAATGATGTGCAACATAATATTAATGACTCTCATAATTCTAACCCCATTAATAGTGGTCGTTCATTTTATGACAGTGTCACAAATTTTAATTGGGAATATTATTGTGAGGACTAAGATGAGGTTTATGAACACGTACAATCGAGTCGATTTATATTAAAGTAAATGATTTTTTTAATGATAATTTTAGGGATAAATTTTTGGTCCTAGTTACAAAATCAACTAACATGTTTTCCCCTAGTACCCATTATTTAGATCAAATAGATCTAAGAAATGTTTGGCCTTGTTCTTATATTTCCAATTACATGTGCTACGAGGAGGAAGATTACTCTACCTTCACTCCCACTATTATTAAACATAAAAGAATGAGATGAAGAGGAAATAAGGTAAACTTTAATTCAAAAGATTCAATAAAGAAAAGAATTGGCAAATGCGAAGATTGATAAATTTGAGGAAAAGAAAAACAATATTGATGAAGGCCTACTAAAACATATTAAATGTGGAGACTCCACTAATGGTGATATCAAGATAACTTTATTCTTCAAACAAAATGAAATACCCTAAATAATTGGCTGGCTTAAGTTTACACTATTAAGTGTTTCAAACTAATTGGATATTTTGCCAAAATGTACTTTTAGTTTAAGTCCACTCTTTTTGGTACATCATGTAACACTACTCAACTATCCAAAACTCCTCAAGACCTGAGACTCAACTCAACAATCATATCCAAGAAAAGTGCACAAAAATAAAAAGGTAAAACACTGTGTGGATGTTCATTACACCTTTGACACGTTTTAGCACTCACGCAACGCATACTCGAATATATTTGATTATGTGTCTAAAATATTTTAAAAAAAGTAAAATTAAATTAATCTTTGCTAAAAAATAATTTCCTATTTTAAAAATAATTTTTTGTATATACAAACATTTTATTGGTTTTCCATAGATATTGTTTTAATCGGATGGTGTGTACAAGCCCAATTAGAATTACACAGGGGTAAAATCTTTCATCCATTTATGATTTGGATGAAAATTGATTTATGGATATTAGTTATGAGTATTTTTTCTAAACCATTAGATCCAATACATTGCTATCAGGCTAGGTTCCTGTTTAGATGACCGACTTTAATAAAACCTGTACATTTAATATAAGAGCTTTGATCCATTTGATTTCCTTTCTAATTGTGAGCATCTATAGCTTTAAGGTCCATAGACTTGTTATGACATATACATGTTTTATATTTTATTTTTATTAGTTTTAGTTGTGATTTTATTTTATTAGGATTAGTTTTAAGGATTTCATTTATTTTTTTTTTAGATTTTACATTTTTAGGATTTTAGTTTTCAGTTTAATAGATTTTTATTTTTATTTTTATTTCTTTTTAATTTTAATTTTTTTATTTGAGTCTTTATTTTATTTTAGAGTAGTATTTTATTTTTAGATTTTTAGTTTTGTTACTTTTATATTTTTTTAATATTATCTATTTAGGGGTACAAATTAAACACACACACATAACACCCATACAACTCACTCACATAAATACTCTCCCTCACTCACACCATAATTCCCGTACACACTCACACACCTTAAAACCCCCCACTCTATCTTCTTCACAAACTCAATCGATTCTCTCTCCTCCATCACACTAAACCCACTTCCACTCCCCCATCTTCTACCTCCATTACCACTATTAACACCTCCCAAATCACAGCCCTTAACCCAACAAATCTAACCCGCGGCGCCCTAGACGCCGTTGCCCAGCGACTGCCACCGCCGAGATCTCCTTCCCTCGTCGAACTCCTTCCGCCGACGACTCTCCACCGCCCCTCACTCCCCAAGCCGGACCTAGTTTCGGCGACCACAAACCCGTGATTCAAACTCAGCCGAACCCTACCCAGCTGCGACCGGTCCGAAACCCATCCTGACCCGTGGCTTTATTTGAACCGACCCAAAATCGAGACCCTCGCCCGGATCCAACCTCAACCCACCAAAATCGGAACAAATTCATTTCAATAATTATCTCCAAGAAACCCTCTTCTTAGCCAATCAAAATCAAATCCCAAAAAATCTTTTCCAAACAACTTCGTGGCTTATCAAAAGAAAGGGGTAAAGATTATAAGAAGGACTCACAAATTAGAAGAAAAAAAAGGTGGATATACGTAGACAGAGAAAAAGACAATGTATAATATGTACATAGTAGGTTCATAAAAAATTCCAGAAAAAAAAAAAAAAATTAGTTTAGTTTTAGAATAATTTTTAGGTTTAGTTTTTAGTCTTCTTTTTGTAATCAAGTGCTGAAAATTGTGAAGAAGTTGGACGCGTGTCAAGGCGCTTTTCAAGACAAGTTGGGAAAAAAAAATTGCGTATTGTATTTCTACCTTCTCTTTTCAATTTATTTCCTTCTTGACATATTATCTATTGTTGTTTATGCACACGTGAGAATGTTTGGCTAAACACCCCGTTCAAGGGGTGGGGTGCAATGCGAATGATGTTACTTTAATTAATTGATTCATCAATTTTATATTTCTAGGTAAACTAATTTTTAACTGTTACCAATTAATTTATGTAACGAGAGTTAGTAAATTAATTGAACGAATTAATGTTTGAATTTAGGAATCAAACTAGAGATAAGTTTTTCGTTAATTAAATATTAATTTGGGATTGAAATTTGAGGATTGATATTGTTTTCATTAAATTAATCCTAGCGGGTAATTTTCTGAAAATAGTATGATTCGTAATTTTTCATTGTGTGGCATTTTTAAATTAATTTTCTGAATTTTTTTTTATTAAATTTATAATTATAATGAGAGTTAGATTATCGATTTAATAGTATCTCGAAATATGTCAAAATTAATAAATTGAGAAATTAAAATAATTGAAAATACAGTGTAATCCCATCTCTTGACCTTCTCACATATTTCACACTCGGTTGCACATTTTTTCATTATTTAGTAAATTTTATAATTTTTAGCATTTGTTAGTTAATTTTTCCCTTGAAATTATTTTAAAAAAATAAAAAAAAATCTATTTTCATAAAAAAAAATTGGAATTGCACATTTTCACATTAATTGTTTCACCTTGGAAGTTGGATTGATACCCGTACTTACCGCAATATGTGTTATTTTTAGACAAGTTTTGTAGGTACCCAAGGGAATTTTGAGAGTGGCTTTTGCACAACAACGCCTATACCCCAAAAGCTATTTATCAAATGGCGCCGTTGCCACTTTCTTGACGTGGAGACATGATTGAAGACTTGTAATTTGATTTATCTTTTTTTTAGTGTCGTTCTTCCTCCTCCCTCATTAGACTGGTTGTATAGGATTTTTGAAGCTTGGTATTTATTTTGGTGCATTTTGACACCGATTTTTTGTAATAATTATTCATTAAAAAAAAGCGAAAAGGGAAACCGAATAAGGTAGAGAGAGGGCGTCCAAAAGAGAGGATTTTGAAGCCTCTCTACTTTGGATCGGTAGGACTCCCGGGGACGACTGAGATAGGCAAAATCTTCCCTCGGTCGACTCAACTCGATCTTCACCCCACGTGTGTAAAAACCGTGGGAGGTACAATTTTTTTTATCCCTCGCGACTCTCCTGCCAGCGAGTTCATTTTTTGTGTGATTAATTGCTCCTATGTGCTTTTAATTTCTGCATTGCACTTAAATTGAATGGTTTGATGAATTAATTTACCTAAGACCTAGACCCGATCATTGAAACGAGAAGGGATTTCATCACCCGACTCACTCGCTTATCCATTGTGTGCTTCCCTAGCTGTCATTAAATTTAAAATCAATCAACTAGCTAGCCCCGTAGGAACACATTTTTGCAACAAGCGATCACAAAGATAAATTCAGTGAATTTTTTCGCCCGCGGACTTAATTAAAATTTGACTACCCATTTCACTAATTTTGAAGATAATAATTGGCTACGTGCTCGTTAGGATTTTTCTTGACTCGTGTGTGTCTAATTTCATTATTTCGGTAGTCGGGCTTCGTTAGTTCGCTCAAATCAAGAGTTGATTTTCTCCTCTTTTTCGAAAAAAATCCCCAAAATATTTTCCTTTCTTTTTAAAAATCCCAAAAAGTTTTTCTTTGTTTTTCATATTTAAAATACCAAAAAGATTTTCCTTTTCTTATTTTCAAAAATCACAAAAATATTTTATTTTCTATTGAAAAATACTTAAAAACCAAAAAAATATTCCTCTTGTCATGGCCGAAGAACGTCCTTTACGGGAATACTTTGGCCATTTCACATTCTCTCAAAGTTTGTTTGATGATAAGCCCGAATCGACCCTTGATTCATTAATTCATGGATTTAACTCTGCCCATCGTTGATACTCGTGTGTCGTCCACACACACATCTCCTACTCCATCGCGTCCGGTAACGAGTGTCAGCCCATCACCTGCTTCGCCGTGCACACACTGCTTTCTTATTGATCACTCGTCCCATGAGTGTCCATTTATATTCTCTCCATATGAATCCACCTTGGAACATGTGCATCCCTATGACACTGTTTTGGACCCAACCTCGACGTATTGTCATGACATATCTAATGTCGAGGGGTATGAGTACCCGAGATATTCATGGAGGCCTGATCATCCTTCCATGAAATACGAATCCCAACGTCATGTTGTGGATCCTTATGGTTTCCAACAGTCGTCATCGCCACCTCGTGCACCTCATACCTATCAGTCCCCTTCATAAGCTCCTCATATCGATCACACTTTTGTCCCTCACGGAGATGCTTCTCCCGTGAATGCTACACTTGACCCTGCTCCACACACTTCATATGAGTATTCTCCACATCCTAGTGTTTCTAACGAGTTGTGTCCACCTCACCCACCGCCGCCACCCGCCACCACCTCACCACCACCTTGCACATCTGCTCTCGAGAGCCTCTTACACAAGTTCGCGCACACTCTTCAATCTCAAAATGAAGCCCTTTAACGGCTTGCACACAAGTTTACTACATTTGAGTGTGTTAACGAGTCGAATTTCACCACAAGTCAATCCATTGTTGCACCCATATGGGACGATGATGTGTCGTCTTATGCCACTGATCTTGAGTGTGACCAACCCTGTTATCCTGAGAATCTCGACGTTGAGACCACCCCATGGTCCGAGCACCAAGTTGACAATTGTGTTGACATTTCCACTGCTTGTGAGACTGATCCTACACCGCCATATCCTTTCTAACCCACTATTAAGGTTCGCCTTTCTCCTTACATAGAATCCTTATTTATGCCCGAGCCTACACCTATTGAGCTCACTGCGTGTGTTCCCGAGGAACCACTTCATCCTAGGTTAGTTCCGGCTACGAGTGCTCATCAATGTCCCGAAATAGCATCTGAGATGGTTTCTACCTCTCTGGATATGGATCCTATCCCACCATGCTTGACTCCCGTTGAGTCAGATATTAATATTGATTCATCTATCTCGGATTTGGATGCCTCGTTACATTTTTCCACCACTTTGGATGGTGACTTTCGGGTGGCTAAGTTGATCACTCCCTCATTTATTTCCACACTTCCTCCCGCAAGTGCCCTTGAGGATCACTCCGTGGCTCATGAGGAGTGTGTGTCTCCTACTCATGAGTTAGATCATCTTCTCCCACCCTTTGTCCCCCCCGATCCACCCACTGTCCATTCCACCCCACCACTTGGTTTGGACCTTGTTATTGCACCTCACCTATTCCCATCTACGTATTTAGGTCCTCACCTACATCCATCCTCCACCCTAGTGCTCCACGGTCCCATTTGTGCACTTTTCCTCGACCCCACCATCCATGTGAGTATTAATGATACTCTCCACTTTCGTGACATCAAGATTGTTATTCTATGCCCGTCACTCTCTTGTGGTGTTGATTTTTTCCATCGAAAGCTCCCTGGCGTGTCACGACACGACCATTATCACTGTCCATTTATAGAACGGTCGTGCACTTTCTCTGAGGCCCACCCCATTATTATTTCCAAACCATTTTTCCTCCCCCACCAACTTGAGCACCATTCTTATAGGTCCCTTGTTTCCCTCACCTTTACGCTCAATAAGGCCCGTGATCGGTGCCTGTTCACCCTCACCCTCACCCTCACCCTTGCCCATATTTGTCTTACCCTCCTACTCACCCACCCCTGGTTCCCCGATGCTTTGCATAGATTGATGCACTTTTCTATACAAGTGCATTGACTTCTTCTAGACTTTATCCAACAAGACTGACGCTTCAGTCTTGTTTGGGGGTGATTCTCATCACCCAATTTTTTCTGCCACCCGTGCTTTCCTAGTTCCTATCCTTAGGGTGAGACTGATTCGGTCTAGCTGAAGAAGTTAAACTTAAAGCTACCGGGAGGCGGCCCGTCGTTCATTGTTTCTGAGTATGAGTCTTATCCTGTTTGGGGGTGGTGTTTCACACCACCGAATGCTTTTCACATGCTTTATAGACTTGTACGCATTTTTGTATCACATCTGTTCTTCAGGTTTCATCTATCCTCCAGAATGCGGTACATTTCACTAGCAGTTCATTATGGTAATATCTTTCCTCCCTTGTGATTTTATTTTTATATATGGTTTTAAACGTCGAGGACGATGTTCTCTTTTGTTTGGGGGTGGGAAATTTATCAAAATCATACCTCTTTCGAAATTTTTTAGAAACAAGTGATTTTAAACATTCTCTGCAGTTAAATTTAAATTTTTATGACATGAATTGTCTATCAGTCCCCTTTTAGAAATCTCGGAATACCTATGTTCAACCCTAAAATTATGCTTTTATAATAAATTAATTAATACATATTTAAGCTTACTTGCACCATGAATTCCTAAACTCGGGAATTTCACACTATCGCGTTTACAATCAAAAGTTGAATAGTAACTATATTCTTAAGAAAGCCTTAAAAGATCACTAGTGGCGACTTAAACCCGTGAGATTTGAGCTTTTCACCTTTTTGAGGGTTTTTACGTAACTCCGAGTCACAAGTTGACTCAACTTCCTTTGGGTACCACATTTAGTCGTTGCATGATCTCATTATATTTTTTCAAATTTGGCTTAATCACTGAGAATGACATTACTTTCGAGTTGTAAGAAACATGTGTCTTGTAATTTGTCCCGAGCACTAAACTGATTTTTCCATACACATACCATTTTCCCTATCACATTATCATTCACCCATTATCATTTTCCATATTACCCTTATCCATATGTTCCAAATACCATCCATCATTACCATCATTTTTGAGAAAAAGAGTGTTTTTAATTCTCATGTAAATTGTCCTCATTTGTGCTATGAAAAGAAAAATGTATCACAATAAAAAAAATAATAAAAAAAGAAAAAATAAAAGAAAATAAAAATAGAAAAGAAGAAAAAGAAAGCATGCGATCATAAATTCAAATAATGAAGACAATAGTTAGTTAAAGTATGTCACACTCTTCAAAAACCCTATCATTCATCTTCTTCATTTCATTATCCCTATATACCTTACATAAATCCCATTTTCACCTTTGGTAAAGTGTTCGGGCATACGAGAAGATTATATGGTGAATAACTCGACATTCTCGACATAGTGGTTAACATTCCTTCATGAGATCAGAATTTTTTATGTATCCGTCCTTTCTTATAAAGTGTGTGAGACGTTTGAACTTGTTTATATTTACTCACATCCTCACACACTAGTGAGATACACTTACCCAATTATCAGAGAGTTCGATTCAGAGAGATATATCTGGTGAGAATTGAAGTCAAAGCTTCGATTCTATAAAGGCGATCTTAGAATTACTCTAATGATACTTAAAATTGTTTCACACTACACATGCTGAGTTTTAGGAAGGATTACGCTTTTTGGTATTAAGTAATTTCATCACATTTTGATAGTTGAATACGGTGTTCCTTGATGTCCTTTTAAAGTTGGGTTGTATAGCGTTTCATCATCTACTCATATACTGCATTTAAAACAGTTTTCGAATTTTGTGGGTACATTCACTGCAAACCCTCACGAGACACCACTCGTCCTGTAGGGCAACCTGTTTCACATGCTAAGTGCAATCGCCAGTGCCTGCGAAAGTGTCACACTTTTGGTCACTTATCTTTGTTTCTCTCTAAATTTTTGCTTGAGGACTAGCAATGTTCTGTTTGGGGGTGGTGTGATAAGCACCCAAAAGTGTATATTTTATGCCCCGAATAGATGCATTTTAGTCACTCGTTTTAATTAAAATTTGCCTTATATCGTATTTTATTATTTTTCAGGTCAATACGGAGTCGCAATGTTAAATAATGCTAAATCAAGTCAATTACGACGCCAAAGCGATCAAAAGCGTGCAACGAAGAAATCAAAGAGATCGCGAAGTCGGGAGTCCAATTTGAGCATGCCGAGATGTGATCTGATGCCCCAAAATAATCCCGTAACCTTAACCTAGCCCAGACCTACCCAGTCCATACCCCGATCCTGGTGTGTGTTGAGTTTGTGCCTTTTTAGATTTTCTTAGATTTTTATTTTGAGTCGTTTTATTTTTAGGATTTATTTTAGATTTATTTAGGATTTTTAGAATTTATTTGCATATTTTTATATTTCATTTTTATTTTTATTTTTATTAGTTTTAGTTGCGATTTTATTTTATTAGGATTTCTTTTTTTTTTTTAGATTTTACATTTTTAGGATTTTACTTTTTAGTTTAATAGATTTTTATTTTTATTTCTTTTTAATTTCAATTTTTTTATTTGAGTCTTTATTTTATTTTAGAGTAGTATTTTATTTTTAGTAAATTAGTTTTATTAGTTTTATATTTTTTTAGTATTATTTATTTAGGGGTACAAATTAAACACACACACATAACACCCATACAACTCACTCACACAAACACTCTCCCTCACTCACACCATAATTCCCATACACACTCACACACCTTAAAACCCCCCACTCCATCTTCTTCACAAACTCAATCGATTCTCTCTCCTCCATCATACTAAACCCACTTCCACTCCCCCATCTTCTACCTCCATTACCACTATTAACACCTCCCAAATCAAAGCCCTTAACCTAACAAACCGAACCCGGGGCGCCCCAGACGCCACTGCCACCGCTGAGACCTCCTTCCCTTTTCGACCTCCTTCTGCCGGTGACTCTCCACCTCCCCTCTCTCCCCAAGCCAGACCCAATTCCGGCGACCACAAACCCGCGATTCAAACCCGACGGCACCCTACCCAATTGTGCCCGGTCCGAAACCCACCTGGCCCGGTTCGAAATCCATCCTGACCCGTGGCCCTGTTTGAACCGACCCAAAATCGAGATCCTCGCCCGGATTCAACCTTAACCCACCAAAATCGGAACAAATTCATTTTCAATAATTATCTCCATGAAACCCTCTTCTTAGCCAATCCAAATCAAATCCCCAAAAATTTCTTCCGAACAACTTCGTGGCTTATCAAAAGAAAGGGGTAAAGCTTATAAGAAGGACTCACAAATCAGAAGAAAAAAAGAAGGATATACGCAGAGAGAGAAAAAGACAGTGTATAATATGTACATAGTAGGTTCATAAAAAATTCCAGAAAAAAAAAAAATTAGTTTAGTTTTAGAATAATTTTTAGGCTTAGTTTTTAGTCTTCTTTTTGTAATCAAGTGCTGAAAATTGTGAAGAAGTTGGACGCGTCTCAAGGCACTTTTCAAGAAAAATTTGGGGAAAAAAATTTCTTATTGTATTTCTAACTTCTCTTTTCAATTTATTTCCTTCTTGACATATTATCTATTGTTGTTTATGCACACATGAGAATATTTGGCTAAACACCCCGTTCAAGGGATGGGGTTGTAACAACCCGCGTAATTTTGGGCTATTTTAATTAATTTCTGAAATATGGAGGAAAATAAAGTTTTTGATAAAATTATTTTTATTGCTCAAATATGTTGGTTATTATTTTTAAAGGCGAGAATTTCAAACGGTTTCGAAAACGGAGTTAAAACGGATTTTAAAATGATTTTAAAATGTTTTTAACTCTTGGAGTTGTTTTGACTTCCAACTCTTCATTTCTTTGCCTTATTTAAATGAGTCTTTTGGATTCCAACTCTTCATTTCTTTGCATTATAAAAGGAAGTCGTGGGCAACCCTTTTAACATAATTTTGGCACAAATTTTTGGCAGGAAATATGTTTTATATTCCTCTTCTTTTTATATACACATTGGCCCTTGAGATTTGTGAGTTCCAACATTAGATTAGAGGTGTTCTTGGGGTTATTTTGTTGGAGGTTCTTGGAGGAGATTTTGTATATCTTTTGTGTTGATCTTGAGGATGTGATAATTGGTTTCTCATCATGGTTTGAGGTATGGGGTTTTACACAATACGCTCCTTAAATCTCGCGAGTGTCATTCTCTTTGAATTCTTGTTTAATTGAACTCATATTTGAATTGATAAATTCATTGAAATCTGGAAAATTATTGTTGAAATTATTTTGATTCATGTGGTATCATTATATGGTTGATGAGCACGTTGTCATGAGATTTTAATATTGCACGGATGTTGGGCACCCGCCAAGATTCCTGTTTCCCGGGTTATGGCTTGATAAAGCATATACGGATGTGGTGAGGCCTGGTGACCCGGTTAAAGTGTTGTTGAGAAATTATATTGATAAATGCTTTGAGATTTGCATTTTGATTTGAATATTCGTACTCGTGTTGTTACGCTTTATTCATCGTTAATATATTTGTTGAGCATCTTTCCTGTCGTATTGTGTACTTACCCATATTTTCTTTTAGTGGCAGGTTAGCGCGGATTTTGGGGCGCTATGGAGATTGATTTTAGCGATGATTGTTTGCGAAAGATTTGTATTATTTTGATGTATAGATCTTTGGAGATTTGTATTTTATTTTCGAGTTAGTTATTGTATGTAATTCGAGAGATTTGGTATTTAATTTGAAGAGATTGAGATTTGTAGTTTCTCTTTTGTTGTTGTGGGACTTAGATGCTCTATACCTTGTGATTTATGGATTTGGATTTATTTTATTGCATTAGCGCTCCGTTCGCTCTCCCCGAGCAGGCGGGGTGTTACAAATGGTATCAGAGCTTAGGTATACGGCAACCCTCGGGGCTTGAATTTTGGGTTCATTGCGTGGTTAGAAATTTTTGGAGATAGAAATTTTTAGAGAATCATTGCGTGATAGGCATCTAGATTAGATGTGAGGAATTTATTTTTGGTGACAAAATTATTTTTGGAGATTGTTAGCCAGATTTTTGAGAGATAGGCATTCGGCGAATTTCGAGGGTGAAATTCCATTGTTAGTGGGGAAGTGTAACAACCCGCGTAATTTTGGGCTATTTTAATTAATTTCTGAAATATGGAGGAAAATAAAGTTTTTGATAAAATTATTTTTATTGCTCAAATATGTTGGTTATTATTTTTAAAGGCGAGAATTTCAAACGGTTTCGAAAACGGAGTTAAAACGGATTTTAAAATGATTTTAAAATGTTTTTAACTCTTGGAGTTGTTTTGACTTCCAACTCTTCATTTCTTTGCCTTATTTAAATGAGTCTTTTGGATTCCAACTCCTCATTTCTTTGCATTATAAAAGGAAGTCGTGGGCAACCCTTTTAACATACTTTTGGCACAAATTTTTGGCAGGAAATATGTTTTATATTCCTCTTCTTTTTATATACACATTGGCCCTTGAGATTTGTGAGTTCCAACCTTAGATTAGAGGTGTTCTTGGGGTTATTTTGTTGGAGGTTCTTGGAGGAGATTTTGTATATCTTTTGGGTTGATCTTGAGGATGTGATAATTAGTTTCTCATCATGGTTTGAGGTATGGGGTTTTACACAATACGCTCCTTAAATCTCGCGAGTGTCATTCTCTTTGAATTCTTGTTTAATTGAACTCATATTTGAATTGATAAATTCATTGAAATCTGGAAAATTATTGTTGATTTTATTTTGATTCATGTGGTATCATTATATTGTTGATGAGCACGTTGTCATGAGATTTTAATATTGCACGGATGTTGGGCACCCGCCAAGATTCCTGTTTCCCGGGCTATGGCTTGATAAAGCATATACGGATGTGGTGAGGCCTGGTGACCCGGTTAAAGTGTTGTTGAGAAATTATATTGATAAATGCTTTGAGATTTGCATTTTGATTTGAATATTCGTACTCGTGTTGTTACGCTTTATTCATCGTTAATATATTTGTTGCGCATCTTTCCTGTCGTATTGTGTACTTACCCATATTTTCTTTTAGTGGCAGGTTAGCGCGGATTTTGGGGCGCTATGGAGATTGATTTTGGCGATGATTGTTTGGGAAAGATTTGTATTATTTTGATGTATAGAGCTTTGGAGATTTGTATTTTATTTTCGAGTTAGTTGTTGTATGTAATTCGAGAGATTTGGTATTTAATTTGAAGAGATTGAGATTTGTAGTTTCTCTTTTGTTGTTGTGGGACTTAGATGCTCTATACCTTGTGATTTATGGATTTGGATTTATTTTATTTCATTAGCGCTCCGTTCGCTCTCCCCGGGCGGGCGGGGTGTTACAAATGGTATCAGAGCTTAGGTATACGGCAACCCTCGGGGCTTGAATTTTGGGTTCATTGCGTGGTTAGAAATTTTTGGAGATAGAAATTTTTAGAGAATCATTTCGTGATAGGCATCTAGATTAGATGCGAGGAATTTATTTTTGGTGACAAAATTATTTTTGGAGATTGTTAGCCAGATTTTTGAGAGATAGGCATTCGGCGAATTTCAAGGGCGAAATTCCATTGTTAGTGGGGAAGTGTAACAACCCGCGTAATTTTGGGCTATTTTAATTAATTTCTGAAATATGGAGGAAAATAAAGTTTTTGATAAAATTATTTTTATTGCTCAAATATGTTGGTTATTATTTTTAAAGGCGATAATTTCAAACGGTTTCGAAAACGGAGTTAAAACGGATTTTAAAATCTTTTTAACTCTTGGAGTTGTTTTGACTTCCAACTCTTCATTTCTTTGCCTTATTTAAAGGAGTCTTTTGGATTCCAACTCTTCATTTCTTTTCATTATAAAAGGAAGTCGTGGGCAACCCTTTTAACATACTTTCGGCACAAATTTTTGGCAGGAAATATATTTTATATTCCTCTTCTTATTATATACACATTGGCCCTTGAGATTTGTGAGTTCCAACCTTAGATTAGAGGTGTTCTTGGGGCTATTTTGTTGGAGGTTCTTGGAGGAGATTTTTTATATCTTTTGTGTTGATCTTGAGGATGTGATCATTGGTTTCTCATCATGGTTTGAGGTATGGGGTTTTACACAATATGCTCCTTAAATCTCGCGAGTGTCATTCTCTTTGAATTCTTGTTTAATTGAACTCATATTTGAATTGATAAATTCATTGAAATCTGGAAAATAATTGTTGAAATTATTTTGATTCATGTGGTATCATTATATTGTTGATGAGTACGTTGTCATGAGATTTTAATATTGCACGGATGTTGGGCACCCGCCAAGATTCCTGTTTCCCGGGTTATGGCTTGATAAAGCATATACGGATGTGGTGAGTCCTGGTGACCCGGTTAAAGTGTTGTTGAGAAATTATATTGATAAATGCTTTGAGATTTGCATTTTGATTTGAATATTCGTACTCGTGTTGTTACGCTTTATTCATCGTTAATCTATTTGTTGAGCATCTTTCCTGTCGTATTGTGTACTTACCCATATTTTCTTTTAGTGGCAGGTTAGCGCGGATTTTGGGGCGCTATGGAGATTGATTTTAGCGATGATTGTTTGGGAAAGATTTGTATTATTTCGATGTATAGAGCTTTGGAGATTTGTATTTTATTTTCGAGTTAGTTGTTGTATGTAATTCGAGAGATTTGGTATTTAATTTGAAGAGATTGAGATTTGTAATTTCTCTTTTGTTGTTGTGGGACTTAGATGCTCTATACCTTGTGATTTATGGGTTTGGATTTATTTTATTGCATTAGCGCTCCGTTCGCTCTCCCCGGGCGGGCGGGGTGTTACAAATGGTATCAGAGCTTAGGTATACGGCAACCCTCGGGGCTTGAATTTTGGGTTCATTGCGTGGTTAGAAATTTTTGGAGATAGCAATTTTTAGAGAATCGTTTCGTGATAGGCATCTAGATTAGATGTGAGGAATTTATTTTTGGTGACAAAATTATTTTTGGAGATTGTTAGCCAGATTTTTGAGAGATAGGCATTCGGCGAATTTCGAGGGTGAAATTCCATTGTTAGTGGGGAAGTGTAACAACCCGCGTAATTTTGGGCTATTTTAATTAATTTCTGAAATATGGAGGAAAATAAAGTTTTTGATAAAATTATTTTTATTGCTCAAATATGTTGGTTATTATTTTTAAAGGCGAGAATTTCAAACGGTTTCGAAAACGGAGTTAAAACGGATTTTAAAATGATTTTAAAATGTTTTTAACTCTTGGAGTTGTTTTGACTTCCAACTCTTCATTTCTTTGCCTTATTTAAATGAGTCTTTTGGATTCCAACTCTTCATTTCTTTGCATTATAAAAGGAAGTCGTGGGAAACCCTTTTAACATACTTTTGGTACAAATTTTTGGCAGGAAATATGTTTTATATTCCTCTTCTTTTTATATACACATTGGCCCTTGAGATTTGTGAGTTCCAACCTTAGATTAGAGGTGTTCTTGGGGTTATTTTGTTGAAGGTTCTTGGAGGAGATTTTGTATATCTTTTGTGTTGATCTTGAGGATGTGATAATTGGTTTCTCATCATGGTTTGAGGTATGGGGTTTTACACAATACGCTCCTTAAATCTCGCGAGTGTCATTCTCTTTGAATTCTTGTTTAATTGAACTCATATTTGAATTGATAAATTCATTGAAATCTGGAAAATTATTGTTGAAATTATTTTGATTCATGTGGTATCATTATATTGTTGATGAGCACGTTGTCATGAGATTTTAATATTGCACGGATGTTGGGCACCCGCCAAGATTCCTGTTTCCCGGGCTATGGCTTGATAAAGCATATACGGATGTGGTGAGGCCTGGTGACCCGGTTAAAGTGTTGTTGAGAAATTATATTGATAAATGCTTTGAGATTTGCATTTTGATTTGAATATTCGTACTCGTGTTGTTACGCTTTATTCATCGTTAATATATTTGTTGAGCATCTTTCCTGTCGTATTGTGTACTTACCCATATTTTCTTTTAGTGGCAGGTTAGCGCGGATTTTGGGGCGCTATGGAGATTGAATTTAGCGATGATTGTTTGGGAAAGATTTGTATTATTTTGATGTATAGAGCTTTGGAGATTTGTATTTTATTTTCGAGTTAGTTGTTGTATGTAATTCGAGAGATTTGGTATTTAATTTGAAGAGATTGAGATTTGTAGTTTCTCTTTTGTTGTTGTGGGACTTAGATGCTCTATACCTTGTGATTTATGGATTTGGATTTATTTTATTGCATTTGCGCTCCGTTCGCTCTCCCCGGGCGGGCGGGGTGTTACAAATGGTATCAGAGCTTAGGTATACGGCAACCCTCGGGGCTTGAATTTTGGGTTCATTGCGTGGTTAGAAATTTTTGGAGATAGCAATTTTTAGAGAATCATTTCGTGATAGGCATCTAGATTAGATGTGAGGAATTTATTTTTGGTGACAAAATTATTTTTGGAGATTGTTAGCCAGATTTTTGAGAGATAGGCATTCGGCGAATTTCGAGGGCGAAATTCCATTGTTAGTGGGGTAGTGTAACAACCCGCGTAATTTTGGGCTATTTTAATTAATTTCTGAAATATGGAGGAAAATAAAGTTTTTGATAAAATTATTTTTATTGCTCAAATATGTTGGTTATTATTTTTAAAGGCGATAATTTCAAACGGTTTCGAAAACGGAGTTAAAACGGATTTTAAAATGATTTTAAAATCTTTTTAACTCTAGGAGTTGTTTTTACTTCCAACTCTTCATTTCTTTGCCTTATTTAAAGGAGTCTTTTGGATTCCAACTCTTCATTTCTTTGCATTATAAAAGGAAGTCGTGGGCAACACTTTTAACATACTTTCGGCACAAATTTTTGGCAGGAAATATATTTTATATTCCTCTTCTTTTTATATACACATTGGCCCTTGAGATTTGTGAGTTCCAACCTTAGATTAGAGGTGTTCTTGGGGCTATTTTGTTGGAGGTTCTTGGAGGAGATTTTTTATATCTTTTGTGTTGATCTTGAGGGTGTGATCATTGGTTTCTCATCATGGTTTGAGGTATGGGGTTTTACACAATACGCTCCTTAAATCTCGCGAGTGTCATTCTCTTTGAATTCTTGTATAATTGAACTCATATTTGAATTGATAAATTCATTGAAATCTGGAAAATAATTGTTGAAATTATTTTGATTCATGTGGTATCATTATATTGTTGATGAGCACGTTGTCATTAGATTTTAATATTGCACGGATGTTGGGCACCCGCCAAGATTCTTGTTTCCCGGGTTATGGCTTGATAAAGCATATACGGATGTGGTGAGGCCTGGTGACCCGGTTAAAGTGTTGTTGAGAAATTATATTGATAAATGCTTTGAGATTTGCATTTTGATTTGAATATTCGTACTCGTGTTGTTACGCTTTATTAATCGTTAATCTATTTGTTGAGCATCTTTCCTGTCGTATTGTGTACTTACCCATATTTTCTTTTAGTGGCAGGTTAGCGCGGATTTTGGGGCGCTATGGAGATTGATTTTAGCGATGATTGTTTGGGAAAGATTTGTATTATTTTGATGTATAGAGCTTTGGAGATTTGTATTTTATTTTCGAGTTAGTTGTTGTATGAAATTCGAGAGATTTGGTATTTAATTTGAAGAGATTGAGATTTGTAGTTTCTCTTTTGTTGTTGTGAGACTTAGATGCTCTATACCTTGTGATTTATGGATTTGGATTTATTTTATTGCATTTGCGCTCCGTTCGCTCTCCCCGGGCGGGCGGGGTGTTACAAATGGTATCAGAGCTTAGGTATACGGCAACCCTCGGGGCTTGAATTTTGGGTTCATTGCGTGGTTAGAAATTTTTGGAGATAGCAATTTTTAGAGAATCATTTCGTGATAGGCATCTAGATTAGATGTGAGGAATTTATTTTTGGTGACAAAATTATTTTTGGAGATTGTTAGCCAGATTTTTGAGAGATAGGCATTCGGCGAATTTCGAGGGCGAAATTCCATTGTTAGTGGGGTAGTGTAACAACCCGCGTAATTTTGGGCTATTTTAATTAATTTCTGAAATATGGAGGAAAATAAAGTTTTTGATAAAATTATTTTTATTGCTCAAATATGTTGGTTATTATTTTTAAAGGCGATAATTTCAAACGGTTTCGAAAACGGAGTTAAAACGGATTTTAAAATGATTTTAAAATCTTTTTAACTCTTGGAGTGGTTTTTACTTCCAACTCTTCATTTCTTTGCCTTATTTAAAGGAGTCTTTTGGATTCCAACTCTTCATTTCTTTGCATTATAAAAGGAAGTCGTGGGCAACACTTTTAACATACTTTCGGCACAAATTTTTGGCAGGAAATATATTTTATATTCCTCTTCTTTTTATATACACATTGGCCCTTGAGATTTGTGAGTTCCAACCTTAGATTAGAGGTGTTCTTGGGGCTATTTTGTTGGAGGTTCTTGGAGGAGATTTTTTATATCTTTTGTGTTGATCTTGAGGGTGTGATCATTGGTTTCTCATCATGGTTTGAGGTATGGGGTTTTACACAATACGCTCCTTAAATCTCGCGAGTGTCATTCTCTTTGAATTCTTGTTTAATTGAACTCATATTTGAATTGATAAATTCATTGAAATCTGGAAAATAATTGTTGAAATTATTTTGATTCATGTGGTATCATTATATTGTTGATGAGCACGTTGTCATTAGATTTTAATATTGCACGGATGTTGGGCACCCGCCAAGATTCTTGTTTCCCGGGTTATGGCTTGATAAAGCATATACGGATGTGGTGAGGCCTGGTGACCCGGTTAAAGTGTTGTTGAGAAATTATATTGATAAATGCTTTGAGATTTGCATTTTGATTTGAATATTCGTACTCGTGTTGTTACGCTTTATTAATCGTTAATCTATTTGTTGAGCATCTTTCATGTCGTATTGTGTACTTACCCATATTTTCTTTTAGTGGCAGGTTAGCGCGGATTTTGGGGCGCTATGGAGATTGATTTTAGCGATGATTATTTGGGAAAGATTTGTATTATTTCGATGTATAGAGCTTTGGAGATTTGTATTTTATTTTCGAGTTAGTTGTTGTATGTAATTCGAGAGATTTGGTATTTAATTTGAAGAGATTGAGATTTGTAGTTTCTCTTTTGTTGTTGTGGGACTTAGATGCTCTATACCTTGTGATTTATGGATTTGGATTTATTTTATTGCATTAGCGCTCCGTTCGCTCTCCCCGGGCGGGCGGGGTGTTACAAATGGTATCAGAGCTTAGGTATACGGCAACCCTCGGGGCTTGAATTTTGGGTTCATTGCGTGGTTAGAAATTTTTGGAGATAGCAATTTTTAGAGAATCGTTTCGTGATAGGCATCTAGATTAGATGTGAGGAATTTATTTTTGGTGACAAAATTATTTTTGGAGATTGTTAGCCAGATTTTTGAGAGATAGGCATTCGGCGAATTTCGAGGGCGAAATTCCATTGTTAGTGGGGTAGTGTAACAACCCGCGTAATTTTGGGCTATTTTAATTAATTTCTGAAATATGGAGGAAAATAAAGTTTTTGATAAAATTATTTTTATTGCTCAAATATGTTGGTTATTATTTTTAAAGGCGAGAATTTCAAACGGTTTCGAAAACGGAGTTAAAACGGATTTTAAAATGATTTTAAAATGTTTTTAACTCTTGGAGTTGTTTTGACTTCCAAGTCTTCATTTCTTTACCTTATTTAAATGAGTCTTTTGGATTCCAACTCTTCATTTCTTTGCATTATAAAAGGAAGTCGTGGGCAACCCTTTTAACATACTTTTGGCACAAATTTTTGGCAGGAAATATGTTTTATATTCCTCTTCTTTTTATATACACATTGGCCCTTGAGATTTGTGAGTTCCAACCTTAGATTAGAGGTGTTCTTGGGGTTATTTTGTTGGAGGTTCTTGGAGGAGATTTTGTATATCTTTTGTGTTGATCTTGAGGATGTGATAATTGGTTTCTCATCATGGTTTGAGGTATGGGGTTTTACACAATACGCTCCTTAAATCTCGCGAGTGTCATTCTCTTTGAATTCTTGTTTAATTGAACTCATATTTGAATTGATAAATTCATTGAAATCTGGAAAATAATTGTTGAAATTATTTTGATTCATGTGGTATCATTATATTGTTGATGAGCACGTTGTCATGAGATTTTAATATTGCACGGATGTTGGGCACCCACCAAGATTCCTGTTTCCCGGGCTATGGCTTGATAAAGCATATACGGATGTGGTGAGGCCTGGTGACCCGGTTAAAGTGTTGTTGAGAAATTATATTGATAAATTCTTTGAGATTTGCATTTTGATTTGAATATTCGTACTCGTGTTGTTACGCTTTATTAATCGTTAATCTATTTGTTGAGCATCTTTCCTGTCGTATTGTGTACTTACCCATATTTTCTTTTAGTGGCAGGTTAGCGCGGATTTTGGGGCGCTATGGAGATTGATTTTAGCGATGATTATTTGGGAAAGATTTGTATTATTTCGATGTATAGAGCTTTGGAGATTTGTATTTTATTTTCGAGTTAGTTGTTGTATGTAATTCGAGAGATTTGGTATTTAATTTGAAGAGATTGAGATTTGTAGTTTCTCTTTTGTTGTTGTGGGACTTAGATGCTCTATACCTTGTGATTTATGGATTTGGATTTATTTTATTGCATTAGCGCTCCGTTCGCTCTCCCCGGGCGGGCGGGGTGTTACAAATGGTATCAGAGCTTAGGTATACGGTAACCCTCGGGGCTTGAATTTTGGGTTCATTGCGTGGTTAAAAATTTTTGGAGATAGCAATTTTTAGAGAATCGTTTCGTGATAGTCATCTAGATTAGATGTGAGGAATTTATTTTTGGTGACAAAATTATTTTTGGAGATTGTTAGCCAGATTTTTGAGAGATAGGCATTCGGCGAATTTCGAGGGTGAAATTCCATTGTTAGTGGGGAAGTGTAACAACCCGCGTAATTTTGGGCTATTTTAATTAATTTCTGAAATATGGAGGAAAATAAAGTTTTTGATAAAATTATTTTTATTGCTCAAATATGTTGGTTATTATTTTTAAAGGCGAGAATTTCAAACGGTTTCGAAAACGGAGTTAAAACGGATTTTAAAATGATTTTAAAATGTTTTTAACTCTTGGAGTTGTTTTGACTTCCAACTCTTCATTTCTTTACCTTATTTAAATGAGTCTTTTGGATTCCAACTCTTCATTTCTTTGCATTATAAAAGGAAGTCGTGGGCAACCCTTTTAACATACTTTTGGCACAAATTTTTGGCAGGAAATATGTTTTATATTCCTCTTCTTTTTATATACACATTGGCCCTTGAGATTTGTGAGTTCCAACCTTAGAGTAGAGGTGTTCTTGGGGTTATTTTGTTGGAGGTTCTTGGAGGAGATTTTGTATATCTTTTGTGTTGATCTTGAGGATGTGATAATTGGTTTCTCATCATGGTTTGAGGTATGGGGTTTTACACAATACGCTCCTTAAATCTCGCGAGTGTCATTCTCTTTGAATTCTTGTTTAATTGAACTCATATTTGAATTGATAAATTCATTGAAATCTGGAAAATTATTGTTGAAATTATTTTGATTCATGTGGTATCATTATATTGTTGATGAGCACGTTGTCTTGTGATTTTAATATTGCACGGATGTTGGGCACCCGCCAAGATTCCTGTTTCCCGGGCTATGGCTTGATAAAGCATATACGGATGTGGTGAGGCCTGGTGACCCGGTTAAAGTGTTGTTGAGAAATTATATTGATAAATGCTTTGAGATTTGCATTTTTATTTGAATATTCGTACTCGTGTTGTTACGCTTTATTCATCGTTAATATATTTGTTGAGCATCTTTCCTGTCGTATTGTGTACTTACCCATATTTTCTTTTAGTGGCAGGTTAGCGCGGATTTTGGGGCGCTATGGAGATTGATTTTAGCGATGATTGTTTGGGAAAGATTTGTATTATTTTGATGTATAGAGCCTTGGAGATTTGTATTTTATTTTCGAGTTAGTTGTTGTATGTAATTCGAGAGATTTGGTATTTAATTTGAAGAGATTGAGATTTGTAGTTTCTCTTTTGTTGTTGTGGGACTTAGATGCTCTATACCTTGTGATTTATGGATTTGGATTTATTTTATTGCATTAGCGCTCCGTTCGCTCTCCCCGGGCGGGCGGGGTGTTACAAATGGTATCAGAGCTTAGGTATACGGAAACCCTCGGGGCTTGAATTTTGGGTTCATTGCGTGGTTAGAAATTTTTGGAGATAGCAATTTTTAGAGAATCGTTTCGTGATAGGCTTCTAGATTACATGTGAGGAATTTATTTTTGGTGACAAAATTATTTTTGGAGATTGTTAGCCAGATTTTTGAGAGATAGGCATTCGGCGAATTTCGAGGGTGAAATTCCATTGTTAGTGGGGAAGTGTAACAACCCGCGTAATTTTGGGCTATTTTAATTAATTTCTGAAATATGGAGGAAAATAAAGTTTTTGATAAAATTATTTTTATTGCTCAAATATGTTGGTTATTATTTTTAAAGGCGAGAATTTCAAACGGTTTCGAAAACGGAGTTAAAACGGATTTTAAAATGATTTTAAAATGTTTTTAACTCTTGGAGTTGTTTTGACTTCCAACTCTTCATTTCTTTGCCTTATTTAAATGAGTCTTTTGGATTCCAACTCTTCATTTCTTTGCATTATAAAAGGAAGTCATGGGCAACCCTTTTAACATACTTTTGGCACAAATTTTTGGCAGGAAATATGTTTTATATTCCTCTTCTTTTTATATACACATTGGCCCTTGAGATTTGTGAGTTCCAACCTTAGATTAGAGGTGTTCTTGGGGTTATTTTGTTGGAGGTTCTTGGAGGAGATTTTGTATATCTTTTGTGTTGATCTTGAGGATGTGATCATTGGTTTCTCATCATGGTTTGAGGTATGGGGTTTTACACAATACGCTCCTTAAATCTCGCGAGTGTCATTCTCTTTGAATTCTTGTTTAATTGAACTCATATTTGAATTGATAAATTCATTGAAATCTGGAAAATTATTGTTGAAATTATTTTGATTCATGTGGTATCATTATATTGTTGATGATCACGTTGTCATGAGATTTTAATATTGCACGAATGTTGGGCACCCGCCAAGATTCCTGTTTCCCGGGCTATGGCTTGATAAAGCATATACGGATGTGGTGAGGCCTGGTGACCCGGTTAAAGTGTTGTTGAGAAATTATATTGATAAATGCTTTGAGATTTGCATTTTGATTTGAATATTCGTACTCGTGTTGTTACGCTTTATTCATCGTTAATCTATTTGTTGAGCATCTTTCCTGTCGTATTGTGTACTTACCCATATTTTCTTTTAGTGGCAGGTTAGCGCGGATTTTGGGGCGCTATGGAGATTGATTTTAGCGATGATTGTTTGGGAAAGATTTGTATTATTTCGATGTATAGAGCTTTGGAGATTTGTATTTTATTTTCGAGTTAGTTGTTGTATGTAATTCGAGAGATTTGGTATTTAATTTGAAGAGATTGAGATTTGTAGTTTCTCTTTTGTTGTTGTGGGACTTAGATGCTCTATACCTTGTGATTTATGGATTTGGATTTATTTTATTGCATTAGCGCTCCGTTCGCTCTCCCCGGGCGGGCGGGGTGTTACAAATGGTATCAGAGCTTAGGTATACGGCAACACTCGGGGCTTGAATTTTGGGTTCATTGAGTGGTTAGAAATTTTTACAGATAGCAATTTTTAGAGAATCGTTTCGTGATAGGCATCTAGATTAGATGTGAGGAATTTATTTTTGGTGACAAAATTATTTTTGGAGATTGTTAGCCAGATTTTTGAGAGATAGGCATTCGGCGAATTTCGAGGGTGAAATTCCATTGTTAGTGGGGAAGTGTAACAACCCGCGTAATTTTGGGCTATTTTAATTAATTTATGAAATATGGAGGAAAATAAAGTTTTTGATAAAATTATTTTTATTGCTCAAATATGTTGGTTATTATTTTTAAAGGCGAGAATTTCAAACGGTTTCGAAAACAGATTTTAAAATGATTTTAAAATGTTTTTAACTCTTGGAGTTGTTTTGACTTCCAACTCTTCATTTCTTTGCCTTATTTAAATGAGTCTTTTGGATTCCAACTCTTCATTTCTTTGCTTTATAAAAGGAAGTCGTGGGCAACCCTTTTAACATACTTTTGGCACAAATTTTTGGCAGGAAATATGTTTTATATTCCTCTTCTTTTTATATACACATTGGCCCTTGAGATTTGTGAGTTCCAACCTTAGATTAGAGGTGTTCTTGGGGTTATTTTGTTGGAGGTTCTTGGAGGAGATTTTGTATATCTTTTGTGTTGATCTTGAGGATGTGATAATTGGTTTCTCATCATGGTTTGAGGTATGGGGTTTTACACAATACGCTCCTTAAATCTCGCGAGTGTCATTCTCTTTGAATTCTTGTTTAATTGAACTCATATTTGAATTGACAAATTCATTGAAATCTGGAAAATTATTGTTGAAATTATTTTGATTCATGTGGTATCATTATATTGTTGATGAGCATGTTGTCATGAGATTTTAATATTGCACGAATGTTGGGCACCCGCCAAGATTCCTGTTTCCCGGGCTATGGCTTGATAAAGCATATACGGATGTGGTGAGGCCTGGTGACCCGGTTAAAGTGTTGTTGAGAAATTATATTGATAAATGCTTTGAGATTTGCATTTTGATTTGAATATTCGTACTCGTGTTGTTACGCTTTATTCATCGTTAATATATTTGTTGAGCATCTTTCCTGTCGTATTGTGTACTTACCCATATTTTCTTTTAGTGGCAGGTTAGCGCGGATTTTGGGGCGCTATGGAGATTGATTTTAGCGATGATTATTTGGGAAAGATTTGTATTATTTTGATGTATAGAGCTTTGGAGATTTGTATTTTATTTTCGAGTTAGTTGTTGTATGTAATTCGAGAGATTTGGTATTTAATTTGAAGAGATTGAGATTTGTAGTTTCTCTTTTGTTGTTGTGGGACTTAGATGCTCTATACCTTGTGATTTATGGATTTGGATTTATTTTATCGCATTAGTGCTCCGTTCGCTCTCCCCGGGCGGGCGGGGTGTTACAAATGGTATCAGAGCTTAGGTATACGGCAACCCTCGGGGCTTGAATTTTGGGTTCATTGCGTGGTTAGAAATTTTTGGAGATAGCAATTTTTAGAGAATCATTTCGTGATAGGCATCTAGATTAGATGTGAGGAATTTATTTTTGGTGACAAAATTATTTTTGGAGATTGTTAGCCAGATTTTTGAGAGATAGGCATTCGGCGAATTTCGAGGGCGAAATTCCATTGTTAGTGGGGAAGTGTAACAACCCGCGTAATTTTGGGCTATTTTAATTAATTTCTGAAATATGGAGGAAAATAAAGTTTTTGATAAAATTATTTTTATTGCTCAAATATGTTGGTTATTATTTTTAAAGGCGATAATTTCAAACGGTTTCGAAAACGGAGTTAAAACGGATTTTAAAATGATTTTAAAATCTTTTTAACTCTTGGAGTTGTTTTGACTTCCAACTCTTCATTTCTTTGCCTTATTTAAAGGAGTCTTTTGGATTCCAACTCTTCATTTCTTTGCATTATAAAAGGAAGTCATGGGCAACCCTTTTAACATACTTTCGGCACAAATTTTTGGCAGGAAATATATTTTATATTCCTCTTCTTTTTATATACACATTGGCCCTTGAGATTTGTGAGTTCCAACCTTAGATTAGAGTTGTTCTTGGGGCTATTTTGTTGGAGGTTCTTGGAGGAGATTTTTTATATCTTTTTTGTTGATCTTGAGGATGTGATCATTGGTTTCTCATCATGGTTTGAGGTATGGGGTTTTACACAATATGCTCCATAAATCTCGCGAGTGTCATTCTCTTTGAATTCTTGTTTAATTGAACTCATATTTGAATTGATAAATTCATTGAAATCTGGAAAATTATTGTTGAAATTATTTTGATTCATGTGGTATCATTATATTGTTGATGAGCACGTTGTCATGAGATTTTAATATTGCACGGATGTTGGGCACCCGCCAAGATTCCTGTTTCCCGGGCTATGGCTTGATAAAGCATATACGGATGTGGTGAGGCCTGGTGACCCGGTTAAAGTGTTGTTGAGAAATTATATTGATAAATGCTTTGAGATTTGCATTTTGATTTGAATATTCGTACTTGTGTTGTTACGCTTTATTCATCGTTAATCTATTTGTTGAGCATCTTTCCTGTCGTATTGTGTACTTACCCATATTTTCTTTTAGTGGCAGGTTAGCGCGGATTTTGGGGCGCTATGGAGATTGATTTTAGCGATGATTGTTTGGGAAAGATTTGTATTATTTCGATGTATAGAGCTTTGGAGATTTGTATTTTATTTTCGAGTTAGTTGTTGTATGTAATTCGAGAGATTTGGTATTTAATTTGAAGAGATTGAGATTTGTAGTTTCTCTTTTGTTGTTGTGGGACTTAGATGCTCTATACCTTGTGATTTATGGATTTGGATTTATTTTATTGCATTAGCGCTCCGTTCGCTCTCCCCGGGCGGGCGGGGTGTTACAAATGGTATCAGAGCTTAGGTATACGGCAACCCTCGGGGCTTGAATTTTGGGTTCATTGCGTGGTTAGAAATTTTTGGAGATAGCAATTTTTAGAGAATCATTTCGTGATAGGCATCTAGATTAGATGTGAGGAATTTATTTTTGGTGACAAAATTATTTTTGGAGATTGTTAGCCAGATTTTTGAGAGATAGGCATTCGGCGAATTTCGAGGGCGAAATTCCATTGTTAGTGGGGAAGTGTAACAACCCGCGTAATTTTGGGCTATTTTAATTAATTTCTGAAATATGGAGGAAAATAAAGTTTTTGATAAAATTATTTTTATTGCTCAAATATGTTGGTTATTATTTTTAAAGGCGATAATTTCAAACGGTTTCGAAAACGGAGTTAAAACGGATTTTAAAATGATTTTAAAATGTTTTTAACTCTTGGAGTTGTTTTGACTTCCAACTCTTCATTTCTTTGCCTTATTTAAAGGAGTCTTTTGGATTCCAACTCTTCATTTCTTTGCATTATAAAAGGAAGTCATGGGCAACCCTTTTAACATACTTTCGGCACAAATTTTTGGCAGGAAATATATTTTATATTCCTCTTCTTTTTATATACACATTGGCCCTTGAGATTTGTGAGTTCCAACCTTAGATTAGAGTTGTTCTTGGGGCTATTTTGTTGGAGGTTCTTGGAGGAGATTTTTTATATCTTTTTTGTTGATCTTGAGGATGTGATCATTGGTTTCTCATCATGGTTTGAGGTATGGGGTTTTACACAATATGCTCCTTAAATCTCGCGAGTGTCATTCTCTTTGAATTCTTGTTTAATTGAACTCATATTTGAATTGATAAATTCATTGAAATCTGGAAAATTATTGTTGAAATTATTTTGATTCATGTGGTATCATTATATTGTTGATGAGCACGTTGTCATGAGATTTTAATATTGCACGGATGTTGGGCACCCGCCAAGATTCCTGTTTCCCGGGCTATGGCTTGATAAAGCATATACGGATGTGGTGAGGCCTGGTGACCCGGTTAAAGTGTTGTTGAGAAATTATATTGATAAATGCTTTGAGATTTGCATTTTGATTTGAATATTCGTACTCGTGTTGTTACGCTTTATTCATCGTTAATCTATTTGTTGAGCATCTTTCCTGTCGTATTGTGTACTTACCCATATTTTCTTTTAGTGGCAGGTTAGCGCGGATTTTGGGGCGCTATGGAGATTGATTTTAGCGATGATTGTTTGGGAAAGATTTGTATTATTTCGATGTATAGAGCTTTGGAGATTTGTATTTTATTTTCGAGTTAGTTGTTGTATGTAATTCGAGAGATTTGGTATTTAATTTGAAGAGATTGAGATTTGTAGTTTCTCTTTTGTTGTTGTGGGACTTAGATGCTCTATACCTTGTGATTTATGGATTTGGATTTATTTTATTGCATTAGCGCTCCGTTCGCTCTCCCCGGGCGGGCGGGGTGTTACAAATGGTATCAGAGCTTAGGTATACGGCAACCCTCGGGGCTTGAATTTTGGGTTCATTGCGTGGTTAGAAATTTTTGGAGATAGCAATTTTTAGAGAATCGTTTCGTGATAGGCATCTAGATTAGATGTGAGGAATTTATTTTTGGTGACAAAATTATTTTTGGAGATTGTTAGCCAGATTTTTGAGAGATAGGCATTCGGCGAATTTCGAGGGTGAAATTCCATTGTTAGTGGGGAAGTGTAACAACCCGCGTAATTTTGGGCTATTTTAATTAATTTCTGAAATATGGAGGAAAATAAAGTTTTTGATAAAATTATTTTTATTGCTCAAATATGTTGGTTATTATTTTTAAAGGCGATAATTTCAAACGGTTTCGAAAACGGAGTTAAAACGGATTTTAAAATGATTTTAAAATGTTTTTAACTCTTGGAGTTGTTTTGACTTCCAACTCTTCATTTCTTTGCCTTATTTAAAGGAGTCTTTTGGATTCCAACTCTTCATTTCTTTGCATTATAAAAGGAAGTCATGGGCAACCCTTTTAACATACTTTCGGCACAAATTTTTGGCAGGAAATATATTTTATATTCCTCTTCTTTTTATATACACATTGGCCCTTGAGATTTGTGAGTTCCAACCTTAGATTAGAGTTGTTCTTGGGGCTATTTTGTTGGAGGTTCTTGGAGGAGATTTTTTATATCTTTTTTGTTGATCTTGAGGATGTGATCATTGGTTTCTCATCATGGTTTGAGGTATGGGGTTTTACACAATATGCTCCTTAAATCTCGCGAGTGTCATTCTCTTTGAATTCTTGTTTAATTGAACTCATATTTGAATTGATAAATTCATTGAAATCTGGAAAATTATTGTTGAAATTATTTTGATTCATGTGGTATCATTATATTGTTGATGAGCACGTTGTCATGAGATTTTAATATTGCACGGATGTTGGGCACCCGCCAAGATTCCTGTTTCCCGGGCTATGGCTTGATAAAGCATATACGGATGTGGTGAGGCCTGGTGACCCGGTTAAAGTGTTGTTGAGAAATTATATTGATAAATGCTTTGAGATTTGCATTTTGATTTGAATATTCGTACTCGTGTTGTTACGCTTTATTCATCGTTAATCTATTTGTTGAGCATCTTTCCTGTCGTATTGTGTACTTACCCATATTTTCTTTTAGTGGCAGGTTAGCGCGGATTTTGGGGCGCTATGGAGATTGATTTTAGCGATGATTGTTTGGGAAAGATTTGTATTATTTCGATGTATAGAGCTTTGGAGATTTGTATTTTATTTTCGAGTTAGTTGTTGTATGTAATTCGAGAGATTTGGTATTTAATTTGAAGAGATTGAGATTTGTAGTTTCTCTTTTGTTGTTGTGGGACTTAGATGCTCTATACCTTGTGATTTATGGATTTGGATTTATTTTATTGCATTAGCGCTCCGTTCGCTCTCCCCGGGCGGGCGGGGTGTTACAAATGGTATCAGAGCTTAGGTATACGGCAACCCTCGGGGCTTGAATTTTGGGTTCATTGCGTGGTTAGAAATTTTTGGAGATAGCAATTTTTAGAGAATCATTTCGTGATAGGCATCTAGATTAGATGTGAGGAATTTATTTTTGGTGACAAAATTATTTTTGGAGATTGTTAGCCAGATTTTTGAGAGATAGGCATTCGGCGAATTTCGAGGGCGAAATTCCATTGTTAGTGGGGAAGTGTAACAACCCGCGTAATTTTGGGCTATTTTAATTAATTTCTGAAATATGGAGGAAAATAAAGTTTTTGATAAAATTATTTTTATTGCTCAAATATGTTGGTTATTATTTTTAAAGGCGATAATTTCAAACGGTTTCGAAAACGGAGTTAAAACGGATTTTAAAATGATTTTAAAATGTTTTTAACTCTTGGAGTTGTTTTGACTTCCAACTCTTCATTTCTTTGCCTTATTTAAAGGAGTCTTTTGGATTCCAACTCTTCATTTCTTTGCATTATAAAAGGAAGTCATGGGCAACCCTTTTAACATACTTTCGGCACAAATTTTTGGCAGGAAATATATTTTATATTCCTCTTCTTTTTATATACACATTGGCCCTTGAGATTTGTGAGTTCCAACCTTAGATTAGAGTTGTTCTTGGGGCTATTTTGTTGGAGGTTCTTGGAGGAGATTTTTTATATCTTTTTTGTTGATCTTGAGGATGTGATCATTGGTTTCTCATCATGGTTTGAGGTATGGGGTTTTACACAATATGCTCCTTAAATCTCGCGAGTGTCATTCTCTTTGAATTCTTGTTTAATTGAACTCATATTTGAATTGATAAATTCATTGAAATCTGGAAAATTATTGTTGAAATTATTTTGATTCATGTGGTATCATTATATTGTTGATGAGCACGTTGTCATGAGATTTTAATATTGCACGGATGTTGGGCACCCGCCAAGATTCCTGTTTCCCGGGCTATGGCTTGATAAAGCATATACGGATGTGGTGAGGCCTGGTGACCCGGTTAAAGTGTTGTTGAGAAATTATATTGATAAATGCTTTGAGATTTGCATTTTGATTTGAATATTCGTACTCGTGTTGTTACGCTTTATTCATCGTTAATCTATTTGTTGAGCATCTTTCCTGTCGTATTGTGTACTTACCCATATTTTCTTTTAGTGGCAGGTTAGCGCGGATTTTGGGGCGCTATGGAGATTGATTTTAGCGATGATTGTTTGGGAAAGATTTGTATTATTTCGATGTATAGAGCTTTGGAGATTTGTATTTTATTTTCGAGTTAGTTGTTGTATGTAATTCGAGAGATTTGGTATTTAATTTGAAGAGATTGAGATTTGTAGTTTCTCTTTTGTTGTTGTGGGACTTAGATGCTCTATACCTTGTGATTTATGGATTTGGATTTATTTTATTGCATTAGCGCTCCGTTCGCTCTCCCCGGGCGGGCGGGGTGTTACAAATGGTATCAGAGCTTAGGTATACGGCAACCCTCGGGGCTTGAATTTTGGGTTCATTGCGTGGTTAGAAATTTTTGGAGATAGCAATTTTTAGAGAATCGTTTCGTGATAGGCATCTAGATTAGATGTGAGGAATTTATTTTTGGTGACAAAATTATTTTTGGAGATTGTTAGCCAGATTTTTGAGAGATAGGCATTCGGCGAATTTCGAGGGTGAAATTCCATTGTTAGTGGGGAAGTGTAACAACCCGCGTAATTTTGGGCTATTTTAATTAATTTCTGAAATATGGAGGAAAATAAAGTTTTTGATAAAATTATTTTTATTGCTCAAATATGTTGGTTATTATTTTTAAAGGCGATAATTTCAAACGGTTTCGAAAACGGAGTTAAAACGGATTTTAAAATGATTTTAAAATGTTTTTAACTCTTGGAGTTGTTTTGACTTCCAACTCTTCATTTCTTTGCCTTATTTAAAGGAGTCTTTTGGATTCCAACTCTTCATTTCTTTGCATTATAAAAGGAAGTCTTGGGCAACCCTTTTAACATACTTTTGGCACAAATTTTTGGCAGCAAATATATTTTATATTCCTCTTCTTTTTATATACACATTGGCCCTTGAGATTTGTGAGTTCCAACCTTAGATTGGAGGTGTTCTTGGGGCTATTTTGTTGGAGGTTCCTGGAGGAGATTTTGTATATCTTTTGTGTTGATCTTGAGGGTTCTGATCATTGGTTTCTCATCATGGTTTGAGGTATGGGGTTTTACACAATATGCTCCTTAAATCTCGCGAGTGTCATTCTCTTTGAATTCTTGTTTAATTGAACTCATATTTGAATTGATAAATTCATTGAAATCTGGAAAATAATTGTTGAAATTATTTTGATTCATGTGGTATCATTATATTGTTGATGAGCACGTTGTCATGAGATTTTAATATTGCACGGATGTTGGGCACCCGCCAAGATTCCTGTTTCCCGGGTTATGGCTTGATAAAGCATATACGGATGTGGTGAGGCCTGGTGACCCGGTTAAAGTGTTGTTGAGAAATTATATTGATAAATGCTTTGAGATTTGCATTTTGATTTGAATATTCGTACTCGTGTTGTTACGCTTTATTCATCGTTAATCTATTTGTTGAGCATCTTTCCTGTCGTATTGTGTACTTACCCATATTTTCTTTTAGTGGCAGGTTAGCGCGGATTTTGGGGCGCTATGGAGATTGATTTTAGCGATGATTGTTTGGGAAAGATTTGTATTATTTCGATGTATAGAGCTTTGGAGATTTGTATTTTATTTTCGAGTTAGTTGTTGTATGTAATTCGAGAGATTTGGTATTTAATTTGAAGAGATTGAGATTTGTAGTTTCTCTTTTGTTGTTGTGGGACTTAGATGCTCTATACCTTGTGATTTATGGATTTGGATTTATTTTATTGCATTAGCGCTCCGTTCGCTCTCCCCGGGCGGGCGGGGTGTTACAAATGGTATCAGAGCTTAGGTATACGGCAACCCTCGGGGCTTGAATTTTGGGTTCATTGAGTGGTTAGAAATTTTTACAGATAGCAATTTTTAGAGAATCGTTTCGTGATAGGCATCTAGATTAGATGTGAGGAATTTATTTTTGGTGACAAAATTATTTTTGGAGATTGTTAGCCAGATTTTTGAGAGATAGGCATTCGGCGAATTTCGAGGGTGAAATTCCATTGTTAGTGGGGAAGTGTAACAACCCGCGTAATTTTGGGCTATTTTAATTAATTTATGAAATATGGAGGAAAATAAAGTTTTTGATAAAATTATTTTTATTGCTCAAATATGTTGGTTATTATTTTTAAAGGCGAGAATTTCAAACGGTTTCGATGACAGATTTTAAAATGATTTTAAAATGTTTTTAACTCTTGGAGTTGTTTTGACTTCCAACTCTTCATTTCTTTGCCTTATTTAAATGAGTCTTTTGGATTCCAACTCTTCATTTCTTTGCATTATAAAAGGAAGTCGTGGGCAACCCTTTTAACATACTTTTGGCACAAATTTTTGGCAGGAAATATGTTTTATATTCCTCTTCTTTTTATATACACATTGGCCCTTGAGATTTGTGAGTTCCAACCTTAGATTAGAGGTGTTCTTGGGGTTATTTTGTTGGAGGTTCTTGGAGGAGATTTTGTATATCTTTTGTGTTGATCTTGAGGATGTGATAATTGGTTTCTCATCATGGTTTGAGGTATGGGGTTTTACACAATACGCTCCTTAAATCTCGCGAGTGTCATTCTCTTTGAATTCTTGTTTAATTGAACTCATATTTGAATTGACAAATTCATTGAAATCTGGAAAATTATTGTTGAAATTATTTTGATTCATGTGGTATCATTATATTGTTGATGAGCACGTTGTCATGAGATTTTAATATTGCACGAATGTTGGGCACCCGCCAAGATTCCTGTTTCCCGGGCTATGGCTTGATAAAGCATATACGGATGTGGTGAGGCCTGGTGACCCGGTTAAAGTGTTGTTGAGAAATTATATTGATAAATGCTTTGAGATTTGCATTTTGATTTGAATATTCGTACTCGTGTTGTTACGCTTTATTCATCGTTAATATATTTGTTGAGCATCTTTCCTGTCGTATTGTGTACTTACCCATATTTTCTTTTAGTGGCAGGTTAGCGCGGATTTTGGGGCGCTATGGAGATTGATTTTAGCGATGATTGTTTGGGAAAGATTTGTATTATTTTGATGTATAGAGCTTTGGAGATTTGTATTTTATTTTCGAGTTAGTTGTTGTATGTAATTCGAGAGATTTGGTATTTAATTTGAAGAGATTGAGATTTGTAGTTTCTCTTTTGTTGTTGTGGGACTTAGATGCTCTATACCTTGTGATTTATGGATTTGGATTTATTTTATCGCATTAGTGCTCCGTTCGCTCTCCCCGGGCGGGCGGGGTGTTACAAATGGTATCAGAGCTTAGGTATACGGCAACCCTCGGGGCTTGAATTTTGGGTTCATTGCGTGGTTAGAAATTTTTGGAGATAGCAATTTTTAGAGAATCATTTGGTGATAGGCATCTAGATTAGATGTGAGGAATTTATTTTTGGTGACAAAATTATTTTTGGAGATTGTTAGCCAGATTTTTGAGAGATAGGCATTCGGCGAATTTCGAGGGCGAAATTCCATTGTTAGTGGGGAAGTGTAACAACCCGCGTAATTTTGGGCTATTTTAATTAATTTCTGAAATATGGAGGAAAATAAAGTTTTTGATAAAATTATTTTTATTGCTCAAATATGTTGGTTATTATTTTTAAAGGCGATAATTTCAAACGGTTTCGAAAACGGAGTTAAAACGGATTTTAAAATGATTTTAAAATCTTTTTAACTCTTGGAGTTGTTTTGACTTCCAACTCTTCATTTCTTTGCCTTATTTAAAGGAGTCTTTTGGATTCCAACTCTTCATTTCTTTGCATTATAAAAGGAAGTCATGGGCAACCCTTTTAACATACTTTCGGCACTAATTTTTGGCAGGAAATATATTTTATATTCCTCTTCTTTTTATATACACATTGGCCCTTGAGATTTGTGAGTTCCAACCTTAGATTAGAGTTGTTCTTGGGGCTATTTTGTTGGAGGTTCTTGGAGGAGATTTTTTATATCTTTTTTGTTGATCTTGAGGATGTGATCATTGGTTTCTCATCATGGTTTGAGGTATGGGGTTTTACACAATATGCTCCTTAAATCTCGCCAGTGTCATTCTCTTTGAATTCTTGTTTAATTGAACTCATATTTGAATTGATAAATTCATTGAAATCTGGAAAATTATTGTTGAAATTATTTTGATTCATGTGGTATCATTATATTGTTGATGAGCACGTTGTCATGAGATTTTAATATTGCACGGATGTTGGGCACCCGCCAAGATTCCTGTTTCCCGGGCTATGGCTTGATAAAGCATATACGGATGTGGTGAGGCCTGGTGACCCGGTTAAAGTGTTGTTGAGAAATTATATTGATAAATGCTTTGAGATTTGCATTTTGATTTGAATATTCGTACTCGTGTTGTTACGCTTTATTCATCGTTAATCTATTTGTTGAGCATCTTTCCTGTCGTATTGTGTACTTACCCATATTTTCTTTTAGTGGCAGGTTAGCGCGGATTTTGGGGCGCTATGGAGATTGATTTTAGCGATGATTGTTTGGGAAAGATTTGTATTATTTCGATGTATAGAGCTTTGGAGATTTGTATTTTATTTTCGAGTTAGTTGTTGTATGTAATTCGAGAGATTTGGTATTTAATTTGAAGAGATTGAGATTTGTAGTTTCTCTTTTGTTGTTGTGGGACTTAGATGCTCTATACCTTGTGATTTATGGATTTGGATTTATTTTATTGCATTAGCGCTCCGTTCGCTCTCCCCGGGCGGGCGGGGTGTTACAAATGGTATCAGAGCTTAGGTATACGGCAACCCTCGGGGCTTGAATTTTGGGTTCATTGCGTGGTTAGAAATTTTTGGAGATAGCAATTTTTAGAGAATCGTTTCGTGATAGGCATCTAGATTAGATGTGAGGAATTTATTTTTGGTGACAAAATTATTTTTGGAGATTGTTAGCCAGATTTTTGAGAGATAGGCATTCGGCGAATTTCGAGGGTGAAATTCCATTGTTAGTGGGGAAGTGTAACAACCCGCGTAATTTTGGGCTATTTTAATTAATTTCTGAAATATGGAGGAAAATAAAGTTTTTGATAAAATTATTTTTATTGCTCAAATATGTTGGTTATTATTTTTAAAGGCGAGAATTTCAAACGGTTTCGAAAACGGAGTTAAAACGGATTTTAAAATGATTTTAAAATGTTTTTAACTCTTGGAATTGTTTTGACTTCCAACTCTTCATTTCTTTGCCTTATTTAAAGGAGTCTTTTGGATTCCAACTCTTCATTTCTTTGCATTATAAAAGGAAGTCGTGGGCAACCCTTTTAACATACTTTTGGCACAAATTTTTGGCAGCAAATATATTTTATATTCCTCTTCTTTTTATATACACATTGGCCCTTGAGATTTGTGAGTTCCAACCTTAGATTGGAGGTGTTCTTGGGGCTATTTTGTTGGAGGTTCTTGGAGGAGATTTTGTATATCTTTTGTGTTGATCTTGAGGATGTGATCATTGGTTTCTCATCATGGTTTGAGGTATGGGGTTTTACACAATATGCTCCTTAAATCTCGCGAGTGTCATTCTCTTTGAATTCTTGTTTAATTGAACTCATATTTGAATTGATAAATTCATTGAAATCTGGAAAATAATTGTTGAAATTATTTTGATTCATGTGGTATCATTATATTGTTGATGAGCACGTTGTCATGAGATTTTAATATTGCACGGATGTTGGGCACCCGCCAAGATTCCTGTTTCCCGGGTTATGGCTTGATAAAGCATATACGGATGTGGTGAGGCCTGGTGACCCGGTTAAAGTGTTGTTGAGAAATTATATTGATAAATGCTTTGAGATTTGCATTTTGATTTGAATATTCGTACTCGTGTTGTTACGCTTTATTCATCGTTAATCTATTTGTTGAGCATCTTTCCTGTCGTATTGTGTACTTACCCATATTTTCTTTTAGTGGCAGGTTAGCGCGGATTTTGGGGCGCTATGGAGATTGATTTTAGCGATGATTGTTTGGGAAAGATTTGTATTATTTCGATGTATAGAGCTTTGGAGATTTGTATTTTATTTTCGAGTTAGTTGTTGTATGTAATTCGAGAGATTTGGTATTTAATTTGAAGAGATTGAGATTTGTAGTTTCTCTTTTGTTGTTGTGGGACTTAGATGCTCTATACCTTGTGATTTATGGATTTGGATTTATTTTATTGCATTAGCGCTCCGTTCGCTCTCCCCGGGCGGGCGGGGTGTTACAAATGGTATCAGAGCTTAGGTATACGGCAACCCTCGGGGCTTGAATTTTGGGTTCATTGAGTGGTTAGAAATTTTTACAGATAGCAATTTTTAGAGAATCGTTTCGTGATAGGCATCTAGATTAGATGTGAGGAATTTATTTTTGGTGACAAAATTATTTTTGGAGATTGTTAGCCAGATTTTTGAGAGATAGGCATTCGGCGAATTTCGAGGGTGAAATTCCATTGTTAGTGGGGAAGTGTAACAACCCGCGTAATTTTGGGCTATTTTAATTAATTTCTGAAATATGGAGGAAAATAAAGTTTTTGATAAAATTATTTTTATTGCTCAAATATGTTGGTTATTATTTTTAAAGGCGAGAATTTCAAACGGTTTCGAAAACAGATTTTAAAATGATTTTAAAATGTTTTTAACTCTTGGAGTTGTTTTGACTTCCAACTCTTCATTTCTTTGCCTTATTTAAATGAGTCTTTTGGATTCCAACTCTTCATTTCTTTGCATTATAAAAGGAAGTCGTGGGCAACCCTTTTAACATACTTTTGGCACAAATTTTTGGCAGGAAATATGTTTTATATTCCTCTTCTTTTTATATACACATTGGCCCTTGAGATTTGTGAGTTCCAACCTTAGATTAGAGGTGTTCTTGGGGTTATTTTGTTGGAGGTTCTTGGAGGAGATTTTGTATATCTTTTGTGTTGATCTTGAGGATGTGATAATTGGTTTCTCATCATGGTTTGAGGTATGGGGTTTTACACAATACGCTCCTTAAATCTCGCGAGTGTCATTCTCTTTGAATTCTTGTTTAATTGAACTCATATTTGAATTGACAAATTCATTGAAATCTGGAAAATTATTGTTGAAATTATTTTGATTCATGTGGTATCATTATATTGTTGATGAGCATGTTGTCATGAGATTTTAATATTGCACGAATGTTGGGCACCCGCCAAGATTCCTGTTTCCCGGGCTATGGCTTGATAAAGCATATACGGATGTGGTGAGGCCTGGTGACCCGGTTAAAGTGTTGTTGAGAAATTATATTGATAAATGCTTTGAGATTTGCATTTTGATTTGAATATTCGTACTCGTGTTGTTACGCTTTATTCATCGTTAATATATTTGTTGAGCATCTTTCCTGTCGTATTGTGTACTTACCCATATTTTCTTTTAGTGGCAGGTTAGCGCGGATTTTGGGGCGCTATGGAGATTGATTTTAGCGATGATTATTTGGGAAATATTTGTATTATTTTGATGTATAGAGCTTTGGAGATTTGTATTTTATTTTCGAGTTAGTTGTTGTATGTAATTCGAGAGATTTGGTATTTAATTTGAAGAGATTGAGATTTGTAGTTTCTCTTTTGTTGTTGTGGGACTTAGATGCTCTATACCTTGTGATTTATGGATTTGGATTTATTTTATTGCATTAGCGCTCCGTTCGCTCTCCCCGGGCGGGCGGGGTGTTACAAATGGTATCAGAGCTTAGGTATACGGCAACCCTCGGGGCTTGAATTTTGGGTTCATTGCGTGGTTAGAAATTTTTGGAGATAGCAATTTTTAGAGAATCATTTCGTGATAGGCATCTAGATTAGATGTGAGGAATTTATTTTTGGTGACAAAATTATTTTTGGAGATTGTTAGCCAGATTTTTGAGAGATAGGCATTCGGCGAATTTCGAGGGCGAAATTCCATTGTTAGTGGGGAAGTGTAACAACCCGCGTAATTTTGGGCTATTTTAATTAATTTCTGAAATATGGAGGAAAATAAAGTTTTTGATAAAATTATTTTTATTGCTCAAATATGTTGGTTATTATTTTTAAAGGCGATAATTTCAAACGGTTTCGAAAACGGAGTTAAAACGGATTTTGAAATGATTTTAAAATCTTTTTAACTCTTGGAGTTGTTTTGACTTCCAACTCTTCATTTCTTTGCCTTATTTAAAGGAGTCTTTTGGATTCCAACTCTTCATTTCTTTGCATTATAAAAGGAAGTCATGGGCAACCCTTTTAACATACTTTCGGCACAAATTTTTGGCAGGAAATATATTTTATATTCCTCTTCTTTTTATATACACATTGGCCCTTGAGATTTGTGAGTTCCAACCTTAGATTAGAGTTGTTCTTGGGGCTATTTTGTTGGAGGTTCTTGGAGGAGATTTTTTATATCTTTTTTGTTGATCTTGAGGATGTGATCATTGGTTTCTCATCATGGTTTGAGGTATGGGGTTTTACACAATATGCTCCTTAAATCTCGCGAGTGTCATTCTCTTTGAATTCTTGTTTAATTGAACTCATATTTGAATTGATAAATTCATTGAAATCTGGAAAATTATTGTTGAAATTATTTTGATTCATGTGGTATCATTATATTGTTGATGAGCACGTTGTCATGAGATTTTAATATTGCACGGATGTTGGGCACCCGCCAAGATTCCTGTTTCCCGGGCTATGGCTTGATAAAGCATATACGGATGTGGTGAGGCCTGGTGACCCGGTTAAAGTGTTGTTGAGAAATTATATTGATAAATGCTTTGAGATTTGCATTTTGATTTGAATATTCGTACTCGTGTTGTTACGCTTTATTCATCGTTAATCTATTTGTTGAGCATCTTTCCTGTCGTATTGTGTACTTACCCATATTTTCTTTTAGTGGCAGGTTAGCGCGGATTTTGGGGCGCTATGGAGATTGATTTTAGCGATGATTGTTTGGGAAATATTTGTATTATTTCGATGTATAGAGCTTTGGAGATTTGTATTTTATTTTCGAGTTAGTTGTTGTATGTAATTCGAGAGATTTGGTATTTAATTTGAAGAGATTGAGATTTGTAGTTTCTCTTTTGTTGTTGTGGGACTTAGATGCTCTATACCTTGTGATTTATGGATTTGGATTTATTTTATTGCATTAGCGCTCCGTTCACTCTCCCCGGGCGGGCGGGGTGTTACAAATGGTATCAGAGCTTAGGTATACGGCAACCCTCGGGGCTTGAATTTTGGGTTCATTGCGTGGTTAGAAATTTTTGGAGATAGCAATTTTTAGAGAATCGTTTCGTGATAGGCATCTAGATTAGATGTGAGGAATTTATTTTTGGTGACAAAATTATTTTTGGAGATTGTTAGCCAGATTTTTGAGAGATAGGCATTCGGCGAATTTCGAGGGTGAAATTCCATTGTTAGTGGGGAAGTGTAACAACCCGCGTAATTTTGGGCTATTTTAATTAATTTCTGAAATATGGAGGAAAATAAAGTTTTTGATAAAATTATTTTTATTGCTCAAATATGTTGGTTATTATTTTTAAAGGCGAGAATTTCAAACGGTTTCGAAAACGGAGTTAAAACGGATTTTAAAATGATTTTAAAATGTTTTTAACTCTTGGAGTTGTTTTGACTTCCAACTCTTCATTTCTTTGCCTTATTTAAAGGAGTCTTTTGGATTCCAACTCTTCATTTCTTTGCATTATAAAAGGAAGTCGTGGGCAACCCTTTTAACATACTTTTGGCACAAATTTTTGGCAGCAAATATATTTAATATTCCTCTTCTTTTTATATACACATTGGCCCTTGAGATTTGTGAGTTCCAACCTTAGATTGGAGGTGTTCTTGGGGCTATTTTGTTGGAGGTTCTTGGAGGAGATTTTGTATATCTTTTGTGTTGATCTTGAGGATGTGATCATTGGTTTCTCATCATGGTTTGAGGTATGGGGTTTTACACAATATGCTCCTTAAATCTCGCGAGTGTCATTCTCTTTGAATTCTTGTTTAATTGAACTCATATTTGAATTGATAAATTCATTGAAATCTGGAAAATAATTGTTGAAATTATTTTGATTCATGTGGTATCATTATATTGTTGATGAGCACGTTGTCATGAGATTTTAATATTGCACGGATGTTGGGCACCCGCCAAGATTCCTGTTTCCCGGGTTATGGCTTGATAAAGCATATACGGATGTGGTGAGGCCTGGTGACCCGGTTAAAGTGTTGTTGAGAAATTATATTGATAAATGCTTTGAGATTTTCATTTTGATTTGAATATTCGTACTCGTGTTGTTACGCTTTATTCATCGTTAATCTATTTGTTGAGCATCTTTCCTGTCGTATTGTGTACTTACCCATATTTTCTTTTAGTGGCAGGTTAGCGCGGATTTTGGGGCGCTATGGAGATTGATTTTAGCGATGATTGTTTGGGAAAGATTTGTATTATTTCGATGTATAGAGCTTTGGAGATTTGTATTTTATTTTCGAGTTAGTTGTTGTATGTAATTCGAGAGATTTGGTATTTAATTTGAAGAGATTGAGATTTGTAGTTTCTCTTTTGTTGTTGTGGGACTTAGATGCTCTATACCTTGTGATTTATGGATTTGGATTTATTTTATTGCATTAGCGCTCCGTTCGCTCTCCCCGGGCGGGCGGGGTGTTACAAATGGTATCAGAGCTTAGGTATACGGCAACCCTCGGGGCTTGAATTTTGGGTTCATTGAGTGGTTAGAAATTTTTACAGATAGAAATTTTTAGAGAATCGTTTCGTGATAGGCATCTAGATTAGATGTGAGGAATTTATTTTTGGTGACAAAATTATTTTTGGAGATTGTTAGCCAGATTTTTGAGAGATAGGCATTCGGCGAATTTCGAGGGTGAAATTCCATTGTTAGTGGGGAAGTGTAACAACCCGCGTAATTTTGGGCTATTTTAATTAATTTCTGAAATATGGAGGAAAATAAAGTTTTTGATAAAATTATTTTTATTGCTCAAATAAGTTGGTTATTATTTTTAAAGGCGAGAATTTCAAACGGTTTCGAAAACGGAGTTAAAACGGATTTTAAAATGATTTTAAAATGTTTTTAACTCTTGGAGTTGTTTTGACTTCCAACTCTTCATTTCTTTGCCTTATTTAAAGGAGTCTTTTTGATTCCAACTCTTCATTTCTTTGCATTATAAAAGGAAGTCGTGGGCAACCCTTTTAACATACTTTTGGCACAAATTTTTGGCAGCAAATATATTTTATATTCCTCTTCTTTTTATATGCACATTGGCCCTTGAGATTTGTGAGTTCCAACCTTAGATTGGAGGTGTTCTTGGGGCTATTTTGTTGGAGGTTCTTGGAGGAGATTTTGTATATCTTTTGTGTTGATCTTGAGGATGTGATCATTGGTTTCTCATCATGGTTTGAGGTATGGGGTTTTACACAATATGCTCCTTAAATCTCGCGAGTGTCATTCTCTTTGAATTCTTGTATAATTGAACTCATATTTGAATTGATAAATTCATTGAAATCTGGAAAATAGTTGTTGAAATTATTTTGATTCATGTGGTATCATTATATTGTTGATGAGCACGTTGTCATGAGATTTTAATATTGCACGGATGTTGGGCACCCGCCAAGATTCCGGTTTCCCGGGCTATGGCTTGATAAAGCATATACGGATGTGGTGAGGCTTGGTGACCCGGTTAAAGTGTTGTTGAGAAATTATATTGATAAATGCTTTGAGATTTGCATTTTGATTTGAATATTCGTACTCGTGTTGTTACGCTTTATTCATCGTTAATATATTTGTTGAGCATCTTTCCTGTCGTATTGTGTACTTACCCATATTTTTTTTTAGTGGCAGGTTAGCGCGGATTTTGGGGCGCTATGGAGATTGATTTTAGCGATGATTGTTTGGGAAAGATTTGTATTATTTTGATGTATAGAGCTTTGGAGATTTGTATTTTATTTTCGAGTTAGTTGTTGTATGTAATTCGAGAGATTTGGTATTTAATTTGAAGAGATTGAGATTTGTAGTTTCTCTTTTGTTGTTGTGGGACTTAGATGCTCTATACCTTGTGATTTATGGATTTGGATTTATTTTATTGCATTAGCGCTCCGTTCGCTCTCCCCGGGCGGGCGGGGTGTTACAAATGGTATCAGAGCTTAGGTATACGGCAACCCTCGGGGCTTGAATTTTGGGTTCATTGCGTGGTTAGAAATTTTTGGAGATAGCAATTTTTAGAGAATCATTTCGTGATAGGCATCTAGATTAGATGTGAGGAATTTATTTTTGGTGACAAAATTATTTTTGGAGATTGTTAGCCAGATTTTTGAGAGATAGGCATTCGGCGAATTTCAAGGGCGAAATTCCATTGTTAGTGGGGAAGTGTAACAACCCGCGTAATTTTGGGCTATTTTAATTAATTTCTGAAATATGGAGGAAAATAAAGTTTTTGATAAAATTATTTTTATTGCTCAAATATGTTGGTTATTATTTTTAAAGGCGATAATTTCAAACGGTTTCGAAAACGGAGTTAAAACGGATTTTAAAATCTTTTTAACTCTTGGAGTTGTTTTGACTTCCAACTCTTCATTTCTTTGCCTTATTTAAAGGAGTCTTTTGGATTCCAACTCTTCATTTCTTTTCATTATAAAAGGAAGTCGTGGGCAACCCTTTTAACATACTTTCGGCACAAATTTTTGGCAGGAAATATATTTTATATTCCTCTTCTTATTATATACACATTGGCCCTTGAGATTTGTGAGTTCCAACCTTAGATTAGAGGTGTTCTTGGGGCTATTTTGTTGGAGGTTCTTGGAGGAGATTTTTTATATCTTTTGTGTTGATCTTGAGGATGTGATCATTGGTTTCTCATCATGGTTTGAGGTATGGGGTTTTACACAATATGCTCCTTAAATCTCGCGAGTGTCATTCTCTTTGAATTCTTGTTTAATTGAACTCATATTTGAATTGATAAATTCATTGAAATCTGGAAAATAATTGTTGAAATTATTTTGATTCATGTGGTATCATTATATTGTTGATGAGTACGTTGTCATGAGATTTTAATATTGCACGGATGTTGGGCACCCGCCAAGATTCCTGTTTCCCGGGTTATGGCTTGATAAAGCATATACGGATGTGGTGAGGCCTGGTGACCCGGTTAAAGTGTTGTTGAGAAATTATATTGATAAATGCTTTGAGATTTGCATTTTGATTTGAATATTCGTACTCGTGTTGTTACGCTTTATTCATCGTTAATCTATTTGTTGAGCATCTTTCCTGTCGTATTGTGTACTTACCCATATTTTCTTTTAGTGGCAGGTTAGCGCGGATTTTGGGGCGCTATGGAGATTGATTTTAGCGATGATTGTTTGGGAAAGATTTGTATTATTTCGATGTATAGAGCTTTGGAGATTTGTATTTTATTTTCGAGTTAGTTGTTGTATGTAATTCGAGAGATTTGGTATTTAATTTGAAGAGATTGAGATTTGTAATTTCTCTTTTGTTGTTGTGGGACTTAGATGCTCTATACCTTGTGATTTATGGGTTTGGATTTATTTTATTGCATTAGCGCTCCGTTCGCTCTCCCCGGGCGGGCGGGGTGTTACAAATGGTATCAGAGCTTAGGTATACGGCAACCCTCGGGGCTTGAATTTTGGGTTCATTGCGTGGTTAGAAATTTTTGGAGATAGCAATTTTTAGAGAATCGTTTCGTGATAGGCATCTAGATTAGATGTGAGGAATTTATTTTTGGGGACAAAATTATTTTTGGAGATTGTTAGCCAGATTTTTGAGAGATAGGCATTCGGCGAATTTCGAGGGTGAAATTCCATTGTTAGTGGGGAAGTGTAACAACCCGCGTAATTTTGGGCTATTTTAATTAATTTCTGAAATATGGAGGAAAATAAAGTTTTTGATAAAATTATTTTTATTGCTCAAATATGTTGGTTATTATTTTTAAAGGCGAGAATTTCAAACGGTTTCGAAAACGGAGTTAAAACGGATTTTAAAATGATTTTAAAATGTTTTTAACTCTTGGAGTTGTTTTGACTTCCAACTCTTCATTTCTTTGCCTTATTTAAATGAGTCTTTTGGATTCCAACTCTTCATTTCTTTGCATTATAAAAGGAAGTCGTGGGAAACCCTTTTAACATACTTTTGGCACAAATTTTTGGCAGGAAATATGTTTTATATTCCTCTTCTTTTTATATACACATTGGCCCTTGAGATTTGTGAGTTCCAACCTTAGATTAGAGGTGTTCTTGGGGTTATTTTGTTGGAGGTTCTTGGAGGAGATTTTGTATATCTTTTGTGTTGATTTTGAGGATGTGATAATTGGTTTCTCATCATGGTTTGAGGTATGGGGTTTTACACAATACGCTCCTTAAATCTCGCGAGTGTCATTCTCTTTGAATTCTTGTTTAATTGAACTCATATTTGAATTGATAAATTCATTGAAATCTGGAAAATTATTATTGAAATTATTTTGATTCATGTGGTATCATTATATTGTTGATGAGCACGTTGTCATGAGATTTTAATATTGCACGGATGTTGGGCACCCGCCAAGATTCCTGTTTCCCGGGCTATGGCTTGATAAAGCATATACGGATGTGGTGAGGCCTGGTGACCCGGTTAAAGTGTTGTTGAGAAATTATATTGATAAATGCTTTGAGATTTGCATTTTGATTTGAATATTCGTACTCGTGTTGTTACGCTTTATTCATCGTTAATATATTTGTTGAGCATCTTTCCTGTCGTATTGTGTACTTACCCATATTTTCTTTTAGTGGCAGGTTAGCGCGGATTTTGGGGCGCTATGGAGATTGATTTTAGCGATGATTGTTTGGGAAATATTTGTATTATTTTGATGTATAGAGCTTTGGAGATTTGTATTTTATTTTCGAGTTAGTTGTTGTATGTAATTCGAGAGATTTGGTATTTAATTTGAAGAGATTGAGATTTGTAGTTTCTCTTTTGTGGTTGTGGGACTTAGATGCTCTATACCTTGTGATTTATGGATTTGGATTTATTTTATTGCATTTGCGCTCCGTTCGCTCTCCCCGGGCGGGCGGGGTGTTACAAATGGTATCAGAGCTTAGGTATACGGCAACCCTCGGGGCTTGAATTTTGGGTTCATTGCGTGGTTAGAAATTTTTGGAGATAGCAATTTTTAGAGAATCATTTCGTGATAGGCATCTAGATTAGATGTGAGGAATTTATTTTTGGTGACAAAATTATTTTTGGAGATTGTTAGCCAGATTTTTGAGAGATAGGCATTCGGCGAATTTCGAGGGCGAAATTCCATTGTTAGTGGGGTAGTGTAACAACCCGCGTAATTTTGGGCTATTTTAATTAATTTCTGAAATATGGAGGAAAATAAAGTTTTTGATAAAATTATTTTTATTGCTCAAATATGTTGGTTATTATTTTTAAAGGCGATAATTTCAAACGGTTTCGAAAACGGAGTTAAAACGGATTTTAAAATGATTTTAAAATCTTTTTAACTCTTGGAGTTGTTTTTACTTCCAACTCTTCATTTCTTTGCCTTATTTAAAGGAGTCTTTTGGATTCCAACTCTTCATTTCTTTGCATTATAAAAGGAAGTCATGGGCAACACTTTTAACATACTTTCGGCACAAATTTTTGGCAGCAAATATATTTTATATTCCTCTTCTTTTTATATGCACATTGGCCCTTGAGATTTGTGAGTTTCAACCTTAGATTAGAGGTGTTCTTGGGGCTATTTTGTTGGAGGTTCTTGGAGGAGATTTTGTATATCTTTTGTGTTGATCTTGAGGATGTGATCATTGGTTTCTCATCATGGTTTGAGGTATGGGGTTTTACACAATACGCTCCTTAAATCTCGCGAGTGTCATTCTCTTTGAATTCTTGTTTAATTGAACTCATATTTGAATTGATAAATTCATTGAAATCTGGAAAATTATTGTTGAAATTATTTTGATTCATGTGGTATCATTATATTGTTGATGAGCACGTTGTCATGAGATTTTAATATTGCACGGATGTTGGGCACCCGCCAAGATTCCGGTTTCCCGGGCTATGGCTTGATAAAGCATATACGGATGTGGTGAGGCTTGGTGACCCGGTTAAAGTGTTGTTGAGAAATTATATTGATAAATGCTGTGAGATTTGCATTTTGATTTGAATATTCGTACTCGTGTTGTTACGCTTTATTCATCGTTAATATATTTGTTGAGCATCTTTCCTGTCGTATTGTGTACTTACCCATATTTTCTTTTAGTGGCAGGTTAGCGCGGATTTTGGGGCGCTATGGAGATTGATTTTAGCGATGATTGTTTGGGAAAGATTTGTATTATTTTGATGTATAGAGCCTTGGAGATTTGTATTTTATTTTCGAGTTAGTTGTTGTATGTAATTCGAGAGATTTGGTATTTAATTTGAAGAGATTGAGATTTGTAGTTTCTCTTTTGTTGTTGTGGGACTTAGATGCTCTATACCTTGTGATTTATTGATTTGGATTTATTTTATTGCATTTGCGCTCCGTTCGCTCTCCCCGGGCGGGCGGGGTGTTACAAATGGTATCAGAGCTTAGGTATACGGCAACCCTCGGGGCTTGAATTTTGGGTTCATTGCGTGGTTAGAAATTTTTGGAGATAGCAATTTTTAGAGAATCATTTCGTGATAGGCATCTAGATTAGATGTGAGGAATTTATTTTTGGTGACAAAATTATTTTTGGAGATTTTTAGCCAGATTTTTGAGAGATAGGCATTCGGCGAATTTCGAGGGCGAAATTCCATTGTTAGTGGGGAAGTGTAACAACCCGCGTAATTTTGGGCTATTTTAATTAATTTCTGAAATATGGAGGAAAATAAAGTTTTTGATAAAATTATTTTTATTGCTCAAATATGTTGGTTATTATTTTTAAAGGCGATAATTTCAAACGGTTTCGAAAACGGAGTTAAAACGGATTTTAAAATGATTTTAAAATGTTTTTAACTCTTGGAGTTGTTTTGACTTCCAACTCTTCATTTCTTTGCCTTATTTAAAGGAGTCTTTTGGATTCCAATTCTTCATTTCTTTGCATTATAAAAGGAAGTCGTGGGCAACCCTTTTAACATACTTTCGGCACAAATTTTTGGCAGGAAATATATTTTATATTCCTCTTCTTTTTATATACACATTGGCCCTTGAGATTTGTGAGTTCCAACCTTAGAATAGAGGTGTTCTTGGGGCTATTTTGTTGGAGGTTCTTGGAGGAGATTTTTTATATCTTTTGTGTTGATCTTGAGGATGTGATCATTGGTTTCTCATCATGGTTTGAGGTATGGGGTTTTACACAATATGCTCCTTAAATCTCGCGAGTGTCATTCTCTTTGAATTCTTGTTTAATTGAACTCATATTTGAATTGATAAATTCATTGAAATCTGGAAAATAATTGTTGAAATTATTTTGATTCATGTGGTATCATTATATTGTTGATGAGCACGTTGTCATGAGATTTTAATATTGCACGGATGTTGGGCACCCGCCAAGATTCCTGTTTCCCGGGTTATGGCTTGATAAAGCATATACGGATGTGGTGAGGCCTGGTGACCCGGTTAAAGTGTTGTTGATAAATTATATTGATAAATGCTTTGAGATTTACATTTTGATTTGAATATTCGTACTCGTGTTGTTACGCTTTATTCATCGTTAATCTATTTGTTGAGCATCTTTCCTGTCGTATTGTGTACTTACCCATATTTTCTTTTAGTGGCAGGTTAGCGCGGATTTTGGGGCGCTATGGAGATTGATTTTAGCGATGATTTTTTGGGAAAGATTTGTATTATTTCGATGTATAGATCTTTGGAGATTTGTATTTTATTTTCGAGTTAGTTGTTGTATGTAATTCGAGAGATTTGGTATTTAATTTGAAGAGATTGAGATTTGTAGTTTCTCTTTTGTTGTTGTGGGACTTAGATGCTCTATACCTTGTGATTTATGGATTTGGATTTATTTTATTGCATTAGCGCTCCGTTCGCTCTCCCCGGGCGGGCGGGGTGTTACAAATGGTATCAGAGCTTAGGTATACGGAAACCCTCGGGGCTTGAATTTTGGGTTCATTGCGTGGTTAGAAATTTTTGGAGATAGCAATTTTTAGAGAATCGTTTCGTGATAGGCTTCTAGATTACATGTGAGGAATTTATTTTTGGTGACAAAATTATTTTTGGAGATTGTTAGCCAGATTTTTGAGAGATAGGCATTCGGCGAATTTCGAGGGTGAAATTCCATTGTTAGTGGGGAAGTGTAACAACCCGCGTAATTTTGGGCTATTTTAATTAATTTCTGAAATATGGAGGAAAATAAAGTTTTTGATAAAATTATTTTTATTGCTCAAATATGTTGGTTATTATTTTTAAAGGCGAGAATTTCAAACGGTTTCGAAAACGGAGTTAAAACGGATTTTAAAATGATTTTAAAATGTTTTTAACTCTTGGAGTTGTTTTGACTTCCAACTCTTCATTTCTTTGCCTTATTTAAATGAGTCTTTTGGATTCCAACTCTTCATTTCTTTGCATTATAAAAGGAAGTCGTGGGCAACCCTTTTAACATACTTTTGGTACAAATTTTTGGCAGGAAATATGTTTTATATTCCTCTTCTTTTTATATACACATTGGCCCTTGAGATTTGTGAGTTCCAACCTTAGATTAGAGGTGTTCTTGGGGTTATTTTGTTGGAGGTTCTTGGAGGAGATTTTGTATATCTTTTGTGTTGATCTTGAGGATGTGATAATTAGTTTCTCATCATGGTTTGAGGTATGGGGTTTTACACAATACGCTCCTTAAATCTCGCGAGTGTCATTCTCTTTGAATTCTTGTTTAATTGAACTCATATTTGAATTGATAAATTCATTGAAATCTGGAAAATTATTGTTGAAATTATTTTGATTCATGTGGTATCATTATATTGTTGATGAGCACGTTGTCATGAGATTTTAATATTGCACGAATGTTGGGCACCCGCCAAGATTCCTGTTTCCCAGGCTATGGCTTGATAAAGCATATACGGATGTGGTGAGGCCTGGTGACCCGGTTAAAGTGTTGTTGAGAAATTATATTGATAAATGCTTTGAGATTTGCATTTTGATTTGAATATTCGTACTCGTGTTGTTACGCTTTATTCATCGTTAATATATTTGTTGAGCATCTTTCCTGTCGTATTGTGTACTTACCCATATTTTCTTTTAGTGGCAGGTTAGCGCGGATTTTGGGGCGCTATGGAGATTGATTTTAGCGATGATTATTTGGGAAAGATTTGTATTATTTTGATGTATAGAGCTTTGGAGATTTGTATTTTATTTTCGAGTTAGTTGTTGTATGTAATTCGAGAGATTTGGTATTTAATTTGAAGAGATTGAGATTTGTAGTTTCTCTTTTGTTGTTGTGGGACTTAGATGCTCTATACCTTGTGATTTATGGATTTGGATTTATTTTATTGCATTAGCGGTCCGTTCGCTCTCCCCGGGCGGGCGGGGTGTTACAAATGGTATCAGAGCTTAGGTATACGGTAACCCTCGGGGCTTGAATTTTGGGTTCATTGCGTGGTTAGAAATTTTTGGAGATAGCAATTTTTAGAGAATCATTTCGTGATAGGCATCTAGATTAGATGTGAGGAATTTATTTTTGGTGACAAAATTATTTTTGGAGATTGTTAGCCAGATTTTTGAGAGATAGGCATTCGGCGAATTTCGAGGGCGAAATTCCATTGTTAGTGGGGAAGTGTAACAACCCGCGTAATTTTGGGCTATTTTAATTAATTTCTGAAATATGGAGGAAAATAAAGTTTTTGATAAAATTATTTTTATTGCTCAAATATGTTGGTTATTATTTTTAAAGGCGATAATTTCAAACAGTTTCGAAAACGGAGTTAAAACGGATTTTAAAATGATTTTAAAATCTTTTTAACTCTTGGAGTTGTTTTGACTTCCAACTCTTCATTTCTTTGCCTTATTTAAAGGAGTCTTTTGGATTCCAACTCTTCATTTCTTTGCATTATAAAAGGAAGTCATGGGCAACCCTTTTAACATACTTTCGGCACAAATTTTTGGCAGGAAATATATTTTATATTCCTCTTCTTTTTATATACACATTGGCCCTTGAGATTTGTGAGTTCCAACCTTAGATTAGAGTTGTTCTTGGGGCTATTTTGTTGGAGGTTCTTGGAGGAGATTTTTTATATCTTTTTTGTTGATCTTGAGGATGTGATCATTGGTTTCTCATCATGGTTTGAGGTATGGGGTTTTACACAATATGCTCCTTAAATCTCGCGAGTGTCATTCTCTTTGAATTCTTGTTTAATTGAACTCATATTTGAATTGATAAATTCATTGAAATCTAGAAAATTATTGTTGAAATTATTTTGATTCATGTGGTATCATTATATTGTTGATGAGCACGTTGTCATGAGATTTTAATATTGCACGGATGTTGGGCACCCGCCAAGATTCCTGTTTCCCGGGCTATGGCTTGATAAAGCATATACGGATGTGGTGAGGCCTGGTGACCCGGTTAAAGTGTTGTTGAGAAATTATATTGATAAATGCTTTGAGATTTGCATTTTGATTTGAATATTCGTACTCGTGTTGTTACGCTTTATTCATCGTTAATCTATTTGTTGAGCATCTTCCCTGTCGTATTGTGTACTTACCCATATTTTCTTTTAGTGGCAGGTTAGCGCGGATTTTGGGGCGCTATGGAGATTGATTTTAGCGATGATTGTTTGGGAAAGATTTGTATTATTTTGATGTATAGAGCTTTGGAGATTTGTATTTTATTTTCGAGTTAGTTGTTGTATGTAATTAGAGAGATTTGGTATTTAATTTGAAGAGATTGAGATTTGTAGTTTCTCTTTTGTTGTTGTGGGACTTAGATGCTCTATACCTTGTGATTTATGGATTTGGATTTATTTTATTGCATTAGCGCTCCGTTCGCTCTCCCCGGGCGGGCGGGGTGTTACAAATGGTATCAGAGCTTAGGTATACGGCAACCCTCGGGGCTTGAATTTTGGGTTCATTGCGTGGTTAGAAATTTTTGGAGATAGCAATTTTTAGAGAATCGTTTCGTGATAGGCATCTAGATTAGATGTGAGGAATTTATTTTTGGTGACAAAATTATTTTTGGAGATTGTTAGCCAGATTTTTGAGAGATAGGCATTCGGCGAATTTCGAGGGTGAAATTCCATTGTTAGTGGGGAAGTGTAACAACCCGCGTAATTTTGGGCTATTTTAATTAATTTCTGAAATATGGAGGAAAATAAAGTTTTTGATAAAATTATTTTTATTGCTCAAATATGTTGGTTATTATTTTTAAAGGCGAGAATTTCAAACGGTTTCGAAAACGGAGTTAAAACGGATTTTAAAATGATTTTAAAATGTTTTTAACTCTTGGAGTTGTTTTGACTTCCAACTCTTCATTTCTTTGCCTTATTTAAAGGAGTCTTTTGGATTCCAACTCTTCATTTCTTTGCATTATAAAAGGAAGTCGTGGGCAACCCTTTTAACATACTTTTGGCACAAATTTTTGGCAGCAAATATATTTTATATTCCTCTTCTTTTTATATACACATTGGCCCTTGAGATTTGTGAGTTCCAACCTTAGATTGGAGGTGTTCTTGGGGCTATTTTGTTGGAGGTTCTTGGAGGAGATTTTGTATATCTTTTGTGTTGATCTTGAGGATGTGATCATTGGTTTCTCATCATGGTTTGAGGTATGGGGTTTTACACAATATGCTCCTTAAATCTCGCGAGTGTCATTCTCTTTGAATTCTTGTTTAATTGAACTCATATTTGAATTGATAAATTCATTAAAATCTGGAAAATAATTGTTGAAATTATTTTGATTCATGTGGTATCATTATATTGTTGATGAGCACGTTGTCATGAGATTTTAATATTGCACGGATGTTGGGCACCCGCCAAGATTCCTGTTTCCCGGGTTATGGCTTGATAAAGCATATACGGATGTGGTGAGGCCTGGTGACCCGGTTAAAGTGTTGTTGAGAAATTATATTGATAAATGCTTTGAGATTTGCATTTTGATTTGAATATTCGTACTCGTGTTGTTACGCTTTATTCATCGTTAATCTATTTGTTGAGCATCTTTCCTGTCGTATTGTGTACTTACCCATATTTTCTTTTAGTGGCAGGTTAGCGCGGATTTTGGGGCGCTATGGAGATTGATTTTAGCGATGATTGTTTGGGAAAGATTTGTATTATTTCGATGTATAGAGCTTTGGAGATTTGTATTTTATTTTCGAGTTAGTTGTTGTATGTAATTCGAGAGATTTGGTATTTAATTTGAAGAGATTGAGATTTGTAGTTTCTCTTTTGTTGTTGTGGGACTTAGATGCTCTATACCTTGTGATTTATGGATTTGGATTTATTTTATTGCATTAGCGCTCCGTTCGCTCTCCCCGGGCGGGCGGGGTGTTACAAATGGTATCAGAGCTTAGGTATACGGCAACCCTCGGGGCTTGAATTTTGGATTCATTGAGTGGTTAGAAATTTTTACAGATAGCAATTTTTAGAGAATCGTTTCGTGATAGGCATCTAGATTAGATGTGAGGAATTTATTTTTGGTGACAAAATTATTTTTGGAGATTGTTAGCCAGATTTTTGAGAGATAGGCATTCGGCGAATTTCGAGGGTGAAATTCCATTGTTAGTGGGGAAGTGTAACAACCCGCGTAATTTTGGGCTATTTTAATTAATTTATGAAATATGGAGGAAAATAAAGTTTTTGATAAAATTATTTTTATTGCTCAAATATGTTGGTTATTATTTTTAAAGGCGAGAATTTCAAACGGTTTCGAAAACGGAGTTAAAACGGATTTTAAAATGATTTTAAAATGTTTTTAACTCTTGGAGTTGTTTTGACTTCCAACTCTTCATTTCTTTGCCTTATTTAAATGAGTCTTTTGGATTCCAACTCTTCATTTCTTTGCATTATAAAAGGAAGTCGTGGGCAACCCTTTTAACATACTTTTGGCATAAATTTTTGGCAGGAAATATGTTTTATATTCCTCTTCTTTTTATATACACATTGGCCCTTGAGATTTGTGAGTTCCAACCTTAGATTAGAGGTGTTCTTGGGGTTATTTTGTTGGAGGTTCTTGGAGGAGATTTTGTATATCTTTTGTGTTGATCTTGAGGATGTGATAATTGGTTTCTCATCATGGTTTGAGGTATGGGGTTTTACACAATACGCTCCTTAAATCTCGCGAGTGTCATTCTCTTTGAATTCTTGTTTAATTGAACTCATATTTGAATTGACAAATTCATTGAAATCTGGAAAATTATTGTTGAAATTATTTTGATTCATGTGGTATCATTATATTGTTGATGAGCACGTTGTCATGAGATTTTAATATTGCACGAATGTTGGGCACCCGCCAAGATTCCTGTTTCCCGGGCTATGGCTTGATAAAGCATATACGGATGTGGTGAGGCCTGGTGACCCGGTTAAAGTGTTGTTGAGAAATTATATTGATAAATGCTTTGAGATTTGCATTTTGATTTGAATATTCGTACTCGTGTTGTTACGCTTTATTCATCGTTAATATATTTGTTGAGCATCTTTCCTGTCGTATTGTGTACTTACCCATATTTTCTTTTAGTGGCAGGTTAGCGCGGATTTTGGGGCGCTATGGAGATTGATTTTAGCGATGATTATTTGGGAAAGATTTGTATTATTTTGATGTATAGAGCTTTGGAGATTTGTATTTTATTTTCGAGTTAGTTGTTGTATGTAATTCGAGAGATTTGGTATTTAATTTGAAGAGATTGAGATTTGTAGTTTCTCTTTTGTTGTTGTGGGACTTAGATGCTCTATACCTTGTGATTTATGGATTTGGATTTATTTTATTGCATTAGTGCTCCGTTCGCTCTCCCCGGGCGGGCGGGGTGTTACAAATGGTATCAGAGCTTAGGTATACGGCAACCCTCGGGGCTTGAATTTTGGGTTCATTGCGTGGTTAGAAATTTTTGGAGATAGCAATTTTTAGAGAATCATTTCGTGATAGGCATCTAGATTAGATGTGAGGAATTTATTTTTGGTGACAAAATTATTTTTGGAGATTGTTAGCCAGATTTTTGAGAGATAGGCATTCGGCGAATTTCGAGGGCGAAATTCCATTGTTAGTGGGGAAGTGTAACAACCCGCGTAATTTTGGGCTATTTTAATTAATTTCTGAAATATGGAGGAAAATAAAGTTTTTGATAAAATTATTTTTATTGCTCAAATATGTTGGTTATTATTTTTAAAGGCGATAATTTCAAACGGTTTCGAAAACGGAGTTAAAACGGATTTTAAAATGATTTTAAAATCTTTTTAACTCTTGGAGTTGTTTTGACTTCCAACTCTTCATTTCTTTGCCTTATTTAAAGGAGTCTTTTGGATTCCAACTCTTCATTTCTTTGCATTATAAAAGGAAGTCATGGGCAACCCTTTTAACATACTTTCGGCACAAATTTTTGGCAGGAAATATATTTTATATTCCTCTTCTTTTTATATACACATTGGCCCTTGAGATTTGTGAGTTCCAACCTTAGATTAGAGTTTTTCTTGGGGCTATTTTGTTGGAGGTTCTTGGAGGAGATTTTTTATATCTTTTTTGTTGATCTTGAGGATGTGATCATTGGTTTCTCATCATGGTTTGGGGTATGGGGTTTTACACAATATGCTCCTTAAATCTCGCGAGTGTCATTCTCTTTGAATTCTTGTTTAATTGAACTCATATTTGAATTGATAAATTCATTGAAATCTGGAAAATTATTGTTGAAATTATTTTGATTCATGTGGTATCATTATATTGTTGATGAGCACGTTGTCATGAGATTTTAATATTGCACGGATGTTGGGCACCCGCCAAGATTCCTGTTTCCCGGGCTATGGCTTGATAAAGCATATACGGATGTGGTGAGGCCTGGTGACCCGGTTAAAGTGTTGTTGAGAAATTATATTGATAAATGCTTTGAGATTTGCATTTTGATTTGAATATTCGTACTCGTGTTGTTACGCTTTATTCATCGTTAATCTATTTGTTGAGCATCTTTCCTGTCGTATTGTGTACTTACCCATATTTTCTTTTAGTGGCAGGTTAGCGCGGATTTTGGGGCGCTATGGAGATTGATTTTAGCGATGATTGTTTGGGAAAGATTTGTATTATTTCGATGTATAGAGCTTTGGAGATTTGTATTTTATTTTCGAGTTAGTTGTTGTATGTAATTCGAGAGATTTGGTATTTAATTTGAAGAGATTGAGATTTGTAGTTTCTCTTTTGTTGTTGTGGGACTTAGATGCTCTATACCTTGTGATTTATGGATTTGGATTTATTTTATTGCATTAGCGCTCCGTTCGCTCTCCCCGGGCGGGCGGGGTGTTACAAATGGTATCAGAGCTTAGGTATACTGCAACCCTCGGGGCTTGAATTTTGGGTTCATTGCGTGGTTAGAAATTTTTGGAGATAGCAATTTTTAGAGAATCGTTTCGTGATAGGCATCTAGATTAGATGTGAGGAATTTATTTTTGGTGACAAAATTATTTTTGGAGATTGTTAGCCAGATTTTTGAGAGATAGGCATTCGGCGAATTTCGAGGGTGAAATTCCATTGTTAGTGGGGAAGTGTAACAACCCGCGTAATTTTGGGCTATTTTAATTAATTTCTGAAATATGGAGGAAAATAAAGTTTTTGATAAAATTATTTTTATTGCTCAAATATGTTGGTTATTATTTTTAAAGGCGAGAATTTCAAACGGTTTCGAAAACGGAGTTAAAACGGATTTTAAAATGATTTTAAAATGTTTTTAACTCTTGGAATTGTTTTGATTCCAACTCTTCATTTCTTTGCCTTATTTAAAGGAGTCTTTTGGATTCCAACTCTTCATTTCTTTGCATTATAAAAGGAAGTCGTGGGCAACCCTTTTAACATACTTTTGGCACAAATTTTTGGCAGCAAATATATTTTATATTCCTCTTCTTTTTATATACACATTGGCCCTTGAGATTTGTGAGTTCCAACCTTAGATTGGAGGTGTTCTTGGGGCTATTTTGTTGGAGGTTCTTGGAGGAGATTTTGTATATCTTTTGTGTTGATCTTGAGGATGTGATCATTGGTTTCTCATCATGGTTTGAGGTATGGGGTTTTACACAATATGCTCCTTAAATCTCGCGAGTGTCATTCTCTTTGAATTCTTGTTTAATTGAACTCATATTTGAATTGATAAATTCATTGAAATCTGGAAAATAATTGTTGAAATTATTTTGATTCATGTGGTATCATTATATTGTTGATGAGCACGTTGTCATGAGATTTTAATATTGCACGGATGTTGGGCACCCGCCAAGATTCCTGTTTCCCGGGTTATGGCTTGATAAAGCATATACGGATGTGGTGAGGCCTGGTGACCCGGTTAAAGTGTTGTTGAGAAATTATATTGATAAATGCTTTGAGATTTGCATTTTGATTTGAATATTCGTACTCGTGTTGTTACGCTTTATTCATCGTTAATCTATTTGTTGAGCATCTTTCCTGTCGTATTGTGTACTTACCCATATTTTCTTTTAGTGGCAGGTTAGCGCGGATTTTGGGGCGCTATGGAGATTGATTTTAGCGATGATTGTTTGGGAAAGATTTGTATTATTTCGATGTATAGAGCTTTGGAGATTTGTATTTTATTTTCGAGTTAGTTGTTGTATGTAATTCGAGAGATTTGGTATTTAATTTGAAGAGATTGAGATTTGTAGTTTCTCTTTTGTTGTTGTGGGACTTAGATGCTCTATACCTTGTGATTTATGGATTTGGATTTATTTTATTGCATTAGCGCTCCGTTCGCTCTCCCCGGGCGGGCGGGGTGTTACAAATGGTATCAGAGCTTAGGTATACGGCAACCCTCGGGGCTTGAATTTTGGGTTCATTGAGTGGTTAGAAATTTTTACAGATAGCAATTTTTAGAGAATCGTTTCGTGATAGGCATCTAGATTAGATGTGAGGAATTTATTTTTGGTGACAAAATTATTTTTGGAGATTGTTAGCCAGATTTTTGAGAGATAGGCATTCGACGAATTTCGAGGGCGAAATTCCATTGTTAGTGGGGAAGTGTAACAACCCGCGTAATTTTGGGCTATTTTAATTAATTTCTGAAATATGGAGGAAAATAAAGTTTTTGATAAAATTATTTTTATTGCTCAAATATGTTGGTTATTATTTTTAAAGGCGATAATTTCAAACGGTTTCGAAAACGGAGTTAAAACGGATTTTAAAATGATTTTAAAATCTTTTTAACTCTTGGAGTTGTTTTGACTTCCAACTCTTCATTTCTTTGCCTTATTTAAAGGAGTCTTTTGGATTCCAACTCTTCATTTCTTTGCATTATAAAAGGAAGTCATGGGCAACCCTTTTAACATACTTTCGGCACAAATTTTTGGCAGCAAATATATTTTATATTCCTCTTCTTTTTATATACACATTGGCCCTTGAGATTTGTGAGTTCCAACCTTAGATTGGAGGTGTTCTTGGGGCTATTTTGTTGGAGGTTCTTGGAGGAGATTTTGTATATCTTTTGTGTTGATCTTGAGGATGTGATCATTGGTTTCTCATCATGGTTTGAGGTATGGGGTTTTACACAATATGCTCCTTAAATCTCGCGAGTGTCATTCTCTTTGAATTCTTGTTTAATTGAACTCATATTTGAATTGATAAATTCATTGAAATCTGGAAAATAATTGTTGAAATTATTTTGATTCATGTGGTATCATTATATTGTTGATGAGCACGTTGTCATGAGATTTTAATATTGCACGGATGTTGGGCACCCGCCAAGATTCCTGTTTCCCGGGTTATGGCTTGATAAAGCATATACGGATGTGGTGAGGCCTGGTGACCCGGTTAAAGTGTTGTTGAGAAATTATATTGATAAATGCTTTGAGATTTGCATTTTGATTTGAATATTCGTACTCGTGTTGTTACGCTTTATTCATCGTTAATCTATTTGCTGAGCATCTTTCCTGTCGTATTGTGTACTTACCCATATTTTCTTTTAGTGGCAGGTTAGCGCGGATTTTGGGGCGCTATGGAGATTGATTTTAGCGATGATTGTTTGGGAAAGATTTGTATTATTTCGATGTATAGAGCTTTGGAGATTTGTATTTTATTTTCGAGTTAGTTGTTGTATGTAATTCGAGAGATTTGGTATTTAATTTGAAGAGATTGAGATTTGTAGTTTCTCTTTTGTTGTTGTGGGACTTAGATGCTCTATACCTTGTGATTTATGGATTTGGATTTATTTTATTGCATTAGCGCTCCGTTCGCTCTCCCCGGGCGGGCGGGGTGTTACAAATGGTATCAGAGCTTAGGTATACGGCAACCCTCGGGGCTTGAATTTTGGGTTCATTGAGTGGTTAGAAATTTTTACAGATAGCAATTTTTAGAGAATCGTTTCGTGATAGGCATCTAGATTAGATGTGAGGAATTTATTTTTGGTGACAAAATTATTTTTGGAGATTGTTAGCCAGATTTTTGAGAGATAGGCATTCGGCGAATTTCGAGGGTGAAATTCCATTGTTAGTGGGGAAGTGTAACAAACCGCGTAATTTTGGGCTATTTTAATTAATTTATGAAATATGGAGGAAAATAAAGTTTTTGATAAAATTATTTTTATTGCTCAAATATGTTGGTTATTATTTTTAAAGGCGAGAATTTCAAACGGTTTCGAAAACAGATTTTAAAATGATTTTAAAATGTTTTTAACTCTTGGAGTTGTTTTGACTTCCAACTCTTCATTTCTTTGCCTTATTTAAATGAGTCTTTTGGATTCCAACTCTTCATTTCTTTGCATTATAAAAGGAAGTCGTGGGCAACCCTTTTAACATACTTTTGGCACAAATTTTTGGCAGGAAATATGTTTTATATTCCTCTTCTTTTTATATACACATTGGCCATTGAGATTTGTGAGTTCCAACCTTAGATTAGAGGTGTTCTTGGGGTTATTTTGTTGGAGGTTCTTGGAGGAGATTTTGTATATCTTTTGTGTTGATCTTGAGGATGTGATAATTGGTTTCTCATCATGGTTTGAGGTATGGGGTTTTACACAATACGCTCCTTAAATCTCGCGAGTGTCATTCTCTTTGAATTCTTGTTTAATTGAACTCATATTTGAATTGACAAATTCATTGAAATCTGGAAAATTATTGTTGAAATTATTTTTATTCATGTGGTATCATTATATTGTTGATGAGCACGTTGTCATGAGATTTTAATATTGCACGAATGTTGGGCACCCGCCAAGATTCCTGTTTCCCGGGCTATGGCTTGATAAAGCATATACGGATGTGGTGAGGCCTGGTGACCCGGTTAAAGTGTTGTTGAGAAATTATATTGATAAATGCTTTGAGATTTGCATTTTGATTTGAATATTCGTACTCGTGTTGTTACGCTTTATTCATCGTTAATATATTTGTTGAGCATCTTTCCTGTCGTATTGTGTACTTACCCATATTTTCTTTTAGTGGCAGGTTAGCGCGGATTTTGGGGCGCTATGGAGATTGATTTTAGCGATGATTATTTGGGAAAGATTTGTATTATTTTGATGTATAGAGCTTTGGAGATTTGTATTTTATTTTCGAGTTAGTTGTTGTATGTAATTCGAGAGATTTGGTATTTAATTTGAAGAGATTGAGATTTGTAGTTTCTCTTTTGTTGTTGTGGGACTTAGATGCTCTATACCTTGTGATTTATGGATTTGGATTTATTTTATTGCATTAGCGCTCCGTTCGCTCTCCCCGGGCGGGCGGGGTGTTACAAATGGTATCAGAGCTTAGGTATACGGCAACCCTCGGGGCTTGAATTTTGGGTTCATTGCGTGGTTAGAAATTTTTGGAGATAGCAATTTTTAGAGAATCATTTCGTGATAGGCATCTAGATTAGATGTGAGGAATTTATTTTTGGTGACAAAATTATTTTTGGAGATTGTTAGCCAGATTTTTGAGAGATAGGCATTCGGCGAATTTCGAGGGTGAAATTCCATTGTTAGTGGGGAAGTGTAACAACCCGCGTAATTTTGGGCTATTTTAATTAATTTCTGAAATATGGAGGAAAATAAAGTTTTTGATAAAATTATTTTTATTGCTCAAATATGTTGGTTATTATTTTTAAAGGCGATAATTTCAAACGGTTTCGAAAACGGAGTTAAAACGGATTTTAAAATGATTTTAAAATGTTTTTAACTCTTGGAGTTGTTTTGACTTCCAACTCTTCATTTCTTTGCCTTATTTAAATGAGTCTTTTGGATTCCAACTCTTCATTTCTTTGCAATATAAAAGGAAGTCGTGGGCAACCCTTTTAACATACTTTCGGCACAAATTTTTGGCAGGAAATATATTTTATATTCCTCTTCTTTTTATATACACATTGGCCCTTGAGATTTGTGAGTTCCAACCTTAGATTAGAGTTGTTCTTGGGGCTATTTTGTTGGAGGTTCTTGGAGGAGATTTTTTATATCTTTTTTGTTGATCTTGAGGATGTGATCATTGGTTTCTCATCATGGTTTGAGGTATGGGGTTTTACACAATATGCTCCTTAAATCTCGCGAGTGTCATTCTCTTTGAATTCTTGTTTAATTGAACTCATATTTGAATTGATAAATTCATTGAAATCTGGAAAATTATTGTTGAAATTATTTTGATTCATGTGGTATCATTATATTGTTGATGAGCACGTTGTCATGAGATTTTAATATTGCACGGATGTTGGGCACCCGCCAAGATTCCTGTTTCCCGGGCTATGGCTTGATAAAGCATATACGGATGTGGTGAGGCCTGGTGACCCGGTTAAAGTGTTGTTGAGAAATTATATTGATAAATGCTTTGAGATTTGCATTTTGATTTGAATATTCGTACTCGTGTTGTTACGCTTTATTCATCGTTAATCTATTTGTTGAGCATCTTTCCTGTCGTATTGTGTACTTACCCATATTTTCTTTTAGTGGCAGGTTAGCGCGGATTTTGGGGCGCTATGGAGATTGATTTTAGCGATGATTGTTTGGGAAATATTTGTATTATTTCGATGTATAGAGCTTTGGAGATTTGTATTTTATTTTCGAGTTAGTTGTTGTATGTAATTCGAGAGATTTGGTATTTAATTTGAAGAGATTGAGATTTGTAGTTTCTCTTTTGTTGTTGTGGGACTTAGATGCTCTATACCTTGTGATTTATGGATTTGGATTTATTTTATTGCATTAGCGCTCCGTTCGCTCTCCCCGGGCGGGCGGGGTGTTACAAATGGTATCAGAGCTTAGGTATACGGCAACCCTCGGGGCTTGAATTTTGGGTTCATTGCGTGGTTAGAAATTTTTGGAGATAGCAATTTTTAGAGAATCGTTTCGTGATAGGCATCTAGATTAGATGTGAGGAATTTATTTTTGGTGACAAAATTATTTTTGGAGATTGTTAGCCAGATTTTTGAGAGATAGGCATTCGGCGAATTTCGAGGGTGAAATTCCATTGTTAGTGGGGAAGTGTAACAACCCGCGTAATTTTGGGCTATTTTAATTAGTTTCTGAAATATGGAGGAAAATAAAGTTTTTGATAAAATTATTTTTATTGCTCAAATATGTTGGTTATTATTTTTAAAGGCGAGAATTTCAAACGGTTTCGAAAACGGAGTTAAAACGGATTTTAAAATGATTTTAAAATGTTTTTAACTCTTGGAGTTGTTTTGACTTCCAACTCTTCATTTCTTTGCCTTATTTAAAGGAGTCTTTCGGATTCCAACTCTTCATTTCTTTGCATTATAAAAGGAAGTCGTGGGCAACCCTTTTAACATACTTTTGGCACAAATTTTTGGCAGCAAATATATTTTATATTCCTCTTCTTTTTATATACACATTGGCCCTTGAGATTTGTGAGTTCCAACCTTAGATTGGAGGTGTTCTTGGGGCTATTTTGTTGGAGGTTCTTGGAGGAGATTTTGTATATCTTTTGTGTTGATCTTGAGGATGTGATCATTGGTTTCTCATCATGGTTTGAGGTATGGGGTTTTACACAATATGCTCCTTAAATCTCGCGAGTGTCATTCTCTTTGAATTCTTGTTTAATTGAACTCATATTTGAATTGATAAATTCATTGAAATCTGGAAAATAATTGTTGAAATTATTTTGATTCATGTGGTATCATTATATTGTTGATGAGCACGTTGTCATGAGATTTTAATATTGCACGGATGTTGGGCACCCGCCAAGATTCCTGTTTCCCGGGTTATGGCTTGATAAAGCATATACGGATGTGGTGAGGCCTGGTGACCCGGTTAAAGTGTTGTTGAGAAATTATATTGATAAATGCTTTGAGATTTGCATTTTGATTTGAATATTCGTACTCGTGTTGTTACGCTTTATTCATCGTTAATCTATTTGTTGAGCATCTTTCCTGTCGTATTGTGTACTTACCCATATTTTCTTTTAGTGGCAGGTTAGCGCGGATTTTGGGGCGCTATGGAGATTGATTTTAGCGATGATTGTTTGGGAAAGATTTGTATTATTTCGATGTATAGAGCTTTGGAGATTTGTATTTTATTTTCGAGTTAGTTGTTGTATGTAATTCGAGAGATTTGGTATTTAATTTGAAGAGATTGAGATTTGTAGTTTCTCTTTTGTTGTTGTGGGACTTAGATGCTCTATACCTTGTGATTTATGGATTTGGATTTATTTTATTGCATTAGCGCTCCGTTCGCTCTCCCCGGGCGGGCGGGGTGTTACAAATGGTATCAGAGCTTAGGTATACGGCAACCCTCGGGGCTTGAATTTTGGGTTCATTGAGTGGTTAGAAATTTTTACAGATAGAAATTTTTAGAGAATCGTTTCGTGATAGGCATCTAGATTAGATGTGAGGAATTTATTTTTGGTGACAAAATTATTTTTGGAGATTGTTAGCCAGATTTTTGAGAGATAGGCATTCGGCGAATTTCGAGGGTGAAATTCCATTGTTAGTGGGGAAGTGTAACAACCCGCGTAATTTTGGGCTATTTTAATTAATTTCTGAAATATGGAGGAAAATAAAGTTTTTGATAAAATTATTTTTATTGCTCAAATATGTTGGTTATTATTTTTAAAGGCGAGAATTTCAAACGGTTTCGAAAACAGATTTTAAAATGATTTTAAAATGTTTTTAACTCTTGGAGTTGTTTTGACTTCCAACTCTTCATTTCTTTGCCTTATTTAAATGAGTCTTTTGGATTCCAACTCTTCATTTCTTTGCATTATAAAAGGAAGTCGTGGGCAACCCTTTTAACATAGTTTTGGCACAAATTTTTGGCAGGAAATATGTTTTGTATTCCTCTTCTTTTTATATACACATTGGCCCTTGAGATTTGTGAGTTCCAACCTTAGATTAGAGGTGTTCTTGGGGTTATTTTGTTGGAGGTTCTTGGAGGAGATTTTGTATATCTTTTGTGTTGATCTTGAGGATGTGATAATTGGTTTCTCATCATGGTTTGAGGTATGGGGTTTTACACAATACGCTCCTTAAATCTCGCGAGTGTCATTCTCTTTGAATTCTTGTTTAATTGAACTCATATTTGAATTGATAAATTCATTGAAATCTGGAAAATTATTGTTGAAATTATTTTGATTCATGTGGTATCATTATATTGTTGATGAGCACGTTGTCATGAGATTTTAATATAGCATGGATGTTGGGCACCCGCCAAGATTCCTGTTTCCCGGGCTATGGCTTGATAAAGCATATACGGATGTGGTGAGGCCTGGTGACCCGGTTAAAGTGTTGTTGAGAAATTATATTGATAAATGCTTTGAGATTTGCATTTTGATTTGAATATTCGTACTCGTGTTGTTACGCTTTATTCATCGTTAATATATTTGTTGAGCATCTTTCCTGTCGTATTGTGTACTTACCCATATTTTCTTTTAGTGGCAGGTTAGCGCGGATTTTGGGGCGCTATGGAGATTGATTTTAGCGATGATTGTTTGCGAAAGATTTGTATTATTTTGATGTATAGATCTTTGGAGATTTGTATTTTATTTTCGAGTTAGTTGTTGTATGTAATCCGAGAGATTTGGTATTTAATTTGAAGAGATTGAGATTTTTAGTTTCTCTTTTGTTGTTGTGGGACTTAGATGCTCTATACCTTGTGATTTATGGATTTCGATTTATTTTATTGCATTAGCGCTCCGTTCGCTCTCCCCGGGCAGGCGGGGTGTCACAAATGGTATCAGAGCTTAGGTATACGGCAACCCTCGGGGCTTGAATTTTGGGTTCATTGCGTGGTTAGAAATTTTTGGAGATAGAAGTTTTTAGAGAATCATTTCGTGATAGGCATCTAGATTTGATGTGAGGAATTTATTTTTGGTGACAAAATTATTTTTGGAGATTGTTAGCCAGATTTTTGAGAGATAGGCATTCGGCGAATTTCGAGGGCGAAATTCCATTGTTAGTGGGGAAGTGTAACAACCCGCGTAATTTTGGGCTATTTTAATTAATTTCTGAAATATGGAGGAAAATAAAGTTTTTGATAAAATTATTTTTATTGCTCAAATATGTTGGTTATTATTTTTAAAGGCGAGAATTTCAAACGGTTTCGAAAACGGAGTTAAAACGAATTTTAAAATGATTTTAAAATCTTTTTAACTCTTGGAGTTGTTTTGACTTCCAACTCTTCATTTCTTTGCCTTATTTAAAAGAGTCTTTTGGATTCCAACTCTTCATTTCTTTGCATTATAAAAGGAAGTCGTGGGCAACCCTTTTAATATACTTTTGGAACAAATTTTTGGCAGGAAATATATTTTATATTCCTCTTCCTTTTATATACACATTGGCCGTTGAGATTTGTGAGTTCCAACCTTAGATTGGAGGTGTTCTTGGGGCTATTTTGTTGGAGGTTCTTGGAGGAGATTTTGTATATCTTTTGTGTTGATCTTGAGGATGTGATCATTGGTTTCTCATCATGGTTTGAGGTATGGGGTTTTACACAATATGCTCCTTAAATCTCGCGAGTGTCATTCTCTTTGAATTCTTGTTTAATTGAACTCATATTTGAATTGATAAATTCATTGAAATCTGGAAAATAATTGTTGAAATTATTTTGATTCATGTGGTATCATTATATTGTTGATGATCACGTTGTCATGAGATTTTAATATTGCACGGATGTTGGGCACCCGCCAAGATTCCTGTTTCCCGGGCTATGGCTTGATAAAGCATATACGGATGTGGTGAGGCCTGGTGACCCGGTTAAAGTGTTGTTGAGAAATTATATTGATAAATGCTTTGAGATTTGCATTTTGATTTGAATATTCGTACTCGTGTTGTTACGCTTTATTCATCGTTAATATATTTGTTGAGCATCTTTCCTGTCGTATTGTGTACTTACCCATATTTTCTTTTAGTGGCAGGTTAGCGCGGATTTTGGGGCGCTATGGAGATTGATTTTAGCGATGATTGTTTGAGAAAGATTTTTATTATTTTGATGTATAGAGCTTTGGAGATTTGTATTTTATTTTCGAGTTAGTTGTTGTATGTAATTCGAGAGATTTGGTATTTAATTTGAAGAGATTGAGATTTGTAGTTTCTCGTTTGTTGTTGTGGGACTTAGATGCTCTATACCTTGTGATTTGTGGATTTGAATTTATTTTATCGCATTAGCGCTCCGTTCGCTCTCCCCGGGCGGGCGGGGTGTTACAAATGGTATCAGATCTTAGGTATACGGCAACACTCGGGGCTTGAATTTTGGGTTCATTGCGTGGTTAGAAATTTTTGGAGATAGAAATTTTTAGAGAATCGTTTCATGATAGGCATCTAGATTAGATGTGAGGAATTTATTTTTTGTGACAAAATTATTTTTGGAGATTGTTAGCCTGATTTTTGAGAGATAGGCATTCGGCGAATTTCGAGGGCGAAATTCCATTGTTAGTGGGGAAGTGTAACAACCCGCGTAATTTTGGGCTATTTTAATTAATTTCTGAAATATGGAGGAAAATAAAGTTTTTGATAAAATTATTTTTATTGCTCAAATATGTTGGTTATTATTTTTAAAGGCGAGAATTTCAAACGGTTTCGAAAACGGAGTTAAAACGGATTTTAAAATGATTTTAAAATGTTTTTAACTCTTGGAGTTGTTTTGACTTCCAACTCTTCATTTCTTTGCCTTATTTAAAGGAGTCTTTTGGATTCCAACTCTTCATTTCTTTGCATTATAAAAGGAAGTCGTGGGCAACCCTTTTAACATACTTTTGGCACAAATTTTTGGCAGCAAATATATTTTATATTCCTCTTCTTTTTATATGCACATTGGCCTTTGAGATTTGTGAGTTCCAACCTTAGATTGGAGGTGTTCTTGGGGCTATTTTGTTGGAGGTTCTTGGAGGAGATTTTGTATATCTTTTGTGTTGATCTTGAGGATGTGATCATTGTTTTCTCATCATGGTTTGAGGTATGGGGTTTTACACAATATGCTCCTTAAATCTCGCGAGTGTCATTCTCTTTGAATTCTTGTATAATTGAACTCATATTTGAATTGATAAATTCATTGAAATCTGGAAAATAGTTGTTGAAATTATTTTGATTCATGTGGTATCATTATATTGTTGATGAGCACGTTGTCATGAGATTTTAATATTGCACGGATGTTGGGCACCCGCCAAGATTCCGGTTTCCCGGGCTATGGCTTGATAAAGCATATACGGATGTGGTGAGGCTTGGTGACCCGGTTAAAGTGTTGTTGAGAAATTATATTGATAAATGCTTTGAGATTTGCATTTTGATTTGAATATTCGTACTCGTGTTGTTACGCTTTATTCATCGTTAATATATTTGTTGAGCATCTTTCCTGTCGTATTGTGTACTTACCCATATTTTTTTTTAGTGGCAGGTTAGCGCGGATTTTGGGGCGCTATGGAGATTGATTTTAGCGATGATTGTTTGGGAAAGATTTGTATTATTTTGATGTATAGAGCTTTGGAGATTTGTATTTTATTTTCGAGTTAGTTGTTGTATGTAATTCGAGAGATTTGGTATTTAATTTGAAGAGATTGAGATTTGTAGTTTCTCTTTTGTTGTTGTGGGACTTAGATGCTCTATACCTTGTGATTTATGGATTTGGATTTATTTTATTGCATTAGCGCTCCGTTCGCTCTCCCCGGGTGGGCGGGGTGTTATAAATGGTATCAGAGCTTAGGTATACGGCAACCCTCGGGGCTTGAATTTTGGGTTCATTGCGTGGTTAGAAATTTTTGGAGATAGCAATTTTTAGAGAATCATTTCGTGATAGGCATCTAGATTAGATGTGAGGAATTTATTTTTGGTGACAAAATTATTTTTGGAGATTTTTAGCCAGATTTTTGAGAGATAGGCATTCGGCGAATTTCGAGGGCGAAATTCCATTGTTAGTGGGGAAGTGTAACAACCCGCGTAATTTTGGGCTATTTTAATTAATTTCTGAAATATGGAGGAAAATAAAGTTTTTGATAAAATTATTTTTATTGCTCAAATATGTTGGTTATTATTTTTAAAGGCGAGAATTTCAAACGGTTTCGAAAACGGAGTTAAAACGGATTTTAAAATGATTTTAAAATGTTTTTAACTCTTGGAGTTGTTTTGACTTCCAACTCTTCATTTCTTTGCCTTATTTAAAGGAGTCTTTTGGATTCCAACTCTTCATTTCTTTGCATTATAAAAGGAAGTCGTGGGCAACCCTTTTAACATACTTTCGGCACAAATTTTTGGCAGCAAATATATTTTATATTCCTCTTCTTTTTATATACACATTGGCCCTTGAGATTTGTGAGTTCCAACCTTAGATTAGAGTTGTTCTTGGTGCTATTTTGTTGGAGGTTCTTGGAGGAGATTTTTTATATCTTTTGTGTTGATCTTGAGGATGTGATCATTGGTTTCTCATCATGGTTCGAGGTATGGGGTTTTACACAATATGCTCCTTAAATCTCGCGAGTGTCATTCTCTTTGAATTCTTGTTTAATTGAACTCATATTTGAATTGATAAATTCATTTAAATCTGGAAAATAATTGTTGAAATTATTTTGATTCATGTGGTATCATTATATTGTTGATGAGCACGTTGTCATGAGATTTTAATATTGCACGGATGTTGGGCACCCTCCAAGATTCCTGTTTCCCGGGTTATGACTTGATATAGCATATACGGATGTGGTGAGGCCTGGTGACCCGGTTAAAGTGTTGTTGAGAAATTATATTGATAAATGCTTTGAGACTTGCATTTTGATTTGAATATTCGTACTCGTGTTGTTACGCTTTATTCATCGTTAATCTATTTGTTGAGCATCTTTCCTGTCGTATTGTGTACTTACCCATATTTTCTTTTAGTGGCAGGTTAGCGCGGATTTTGGGGCGCTATGGAGATTGATTTTAGCGATGATTGTTTGGGAAAGATTTGTATTATTTCGATGTATAGAGCTTTGGAGATTTGTATTTTATTTTCGAGTTAGTTGTTGTATGTAATTCGAGAGATTTGGTATTTAATTTGAAGAGATTGAGATTTGTAGTTTCTCTTTTGTTGTTGTGGGACTTAGATGCTCTATACCTTGTGATTTATGGATTTGTATTTATTTTATTGCATTAGCGCTCCGTTCGCTCTCCCCGGGCGGGCGGGGTGTTACAAATGGTATCAGAGCTTAGGTATACGGAAACCCTCGGGGCTTGAATTTTGGGTTCATTGCGTGGTTAGAAATTTTTGGAGATTGCAATTTTTAGAGAATCGTTTCGTGATAGGCATCTAGATTAGATGTGAGGAATTTATTTTTGGTGACAAAATTATTTTTGGAGATTGTTAGCCAGATTTTTGAGAGATAGGCATTCGGCGAATTTCGAGGGTGAAATTCCATTGTTAGTGGGGAAGTGTAACAACCCGCGTAATTTTGGGCTATTTTAATTAATTTCTGAAATATGGAGGAAAATAAAGTTTTTGATAAAATTATTTTTATTGCTCAAATATGTTGGTTATTATTTTTAAAGGCGAGAATTTCAAACGGTTTCGAAAACGGAGTTAAAACGGATTTTAAAATGATTTTAAAATGTTTTTAACTCTTGGAGTTGTTTTGACTTCCAACTCTTCATTTCTTTGCCTTATTTAAAAGAGTCTTTTGGATTCCAACTCTTCATTTCTTTGCATTATAAAAGGAAGTCGTGGGCAACCCTTTTAACATACTTTTGGCACAAATTTTTGGCAGCAAATATATTTTATATTCCTCTTCTTTTTATATACACATTGGCCCTTGAGATTTGTGAGTTCCAACCTTAGATTGGAGGTGTTCTTGGGGCTATTTTGTTGGAGGTTCTTGGAGGAGATTTTGTATATCTTTTGTGTTGATCTTGAGGATGTGATCATTGGTTTCTCATCATGGTTTGAGGTATGGGGTTTTACACAATATGCTCCTTAAATCTCGCGAGTGTCATTCTCTTTGAATTCTTGTTTAATTGAACTCATATTTGAATTGATAAATTCATTGACATCTGGAAAATAATTGTTGAAATTATTTTGATTCATGTGGTATCATTATATTGTTGATGAGCACGTTGTCATGAGATTTTAATATTGCACGGATGCTGGGCACCCCCCAAGATTCCTGTTTCCCGGGCTATGGCTTGATAAAGCATATACGGATGTGGTGAGGCCTGGTGACCCGGTTAAAGTGTTGTTGAGAAATTATATTGATAAATTCTTTGAGATTTGCATTTTGATTTGAATATTCGTACACGTGTTGTTACGCTTTATTTATCGTTAATATATTTGTTGAGCATCTTTCCTGTCGTATTGTGTACTTACCCATATTTTCTTTTAGTGGAAGGTTAGCGCAGATTTTGGGGCGCTATGGAGTTTGATTTTAGCGGTGATTGTTTGGGAAAGATTTTTATTATTTTGATGTATAGAGCTTTGGAGATCTGTATTTTATTTTCGAGTTAGTTGTTGTATGTAATTCGAGAGATTTGGTATTTAATTTGAAGAGATTGAGATTTGTAGTTTCTCTTTTGTTGTTGTGGGACTTAGATGCTCTATACCTTGTGATTTGTGGATTTGGATTTATTTTATCGCATTAGCGCTCCGTTCGCTCTCCCCGGGCGGGCGGGGTGTTACAAATGGTATCAGAGCTTAGGTATACCTCAACCCTCAGGGCTTGCATTTTGGGTTCATTGCGTGGTAGAAATTTTTGGAGATAGAAATTTTTAGAGAATCGTTTCGTGATAGGCATCTAGATTAGATGTGAGGAATTTATTTTTGGTGACAAAATTATTTTTGGAGATTGTTAGCCTGATTTTTGAGAGATAGGCATTCGGCGAATTTCGAGGGAGAAATTCCATTGTTAGTGGGGAAGTGTAACAACCCGCGTAATTTTGGGCTATTTTAATTAATTTCTGAAATATGGAGGAAAATAAAGTTTTTGATAAAATTATTTTTATTGCTCAAATATGTTGGTTATTATTTTTAAAGGCGAAAATTTCAAACGGTTTCGAAAACGGAGTTAAAACGGATTTTAAAATGATTTTAAAATGTTTTTAACTCTTGGAGTTGTTTTGACTTCCAACTCTTCATTTCTTTGCCTTATTTAAAGGAGTCTTTTGGATTCCAACTCTTCATTTCTTTGCATTATAAAAGGAAGTCGTGGGAAAGCCTTTTAACATACTTTTGGCACAAATTTTTGGCAGGAAATATATTTTATATTCCTCTTCTTTTTATATACACATTGGCCCTTGAGATTTGTGAGTTCCAACCTTAGATTGGAGGTGTTCTTGGGGCTATTTTGTTGGAGGTTCTTGGAGGAGATTTTGAATATCTTTTGTGTTGATCTTGAGGATGTGATCATTGGTTTCTCATCATGGTTTGAGGTATGGGGTTTTACACAATATGCTCCTTAAATCTCGCGAGTGTCATTCTCTTTGAATTCTTGTTTAATTGAACTCATATTTGAATTGATAAATTCATTGAAATCGGGAAAATAATTGTTGAAATTATTTTGATTCATGTGGTATCATTATATTGTTGATGAGCACGTTGTCATGAGATTTTAATATTGCACGGATGTTGGTCACCCGCCAAGATTCCTGTTTCCCGGTCTACGGCTTGATAAAGCATATACGGATGTGGTGAGGCCTGGTGACCCGGTTAAAGTGTTGTTGAGAAATTATATTGATAAATGCTTTGAGATTTACATTTTGATTTGAATATTCGTACTCGTGTTGTTATGCTTTATTCATCGTTAATATATTTGTTGAGCATCTTTCCTGTCGTATTGTGTACTTACCCATATTTTCTTTTAGTGGCAGGTTAGCGCGAATTTTGGGGCGCTATGGAGTTTGATTTTAGCGATGATTGTTTGGGAAAGATTTTTATTATTTTGATGTATAGAGCTTTGGAGATTTGTATTTTATTTTTGAGTTAGTTGTTGTATGTAATTCGAGAGATTTGGTATTTAATTTGAAGAGATTGAGATTTGTAGTTTCTCTTTTGTTGTTGTGGGACTTAGATGCTCTATACCTTGTGATTTGTGGATTTGGATTTATTTTATCGCATTAGCGCTCCGTTCGCTCTCCCCGGGCGGGCGGGGTGTTACAAATGGTATCAGAGCTTAGGTATACGGCAACCCTCGGGGCTTGAATTTTGGGTTCATTGCGTGGTTAGAAATTTTTGGAGATAGAAATTTTTAGAGAATCGTTTCGTGATAGGCATCTAGATTAGATGTGAGGAATTTATTTTTGGTGACAAAATTATTTTTGGAGATTGTTAGTCTGATTTTTGAGAGATAGGCATTCGGTGAATTTCGAGGGCGAAATTTCATTGTTAGTGGGGAAGTGTAACAACCCACGTAATTTTGGGCAATTTTAATTAATTTCTGAAATATGGAGGAAAATTATGTTTTTGATAAAATTATTTTTATTGCTCAAATATGTTGGTTATTATTTTTAAAGGCGAGAATTTCAAACGGTTTCGAAAACGGAGTTAAAACGGATTTTAAAATGATTTTAAAATGTTTTTAACTCTTGGAGTTGTTTTGACTTCCAACTCTTCATTTCTTTGCCTTATTTCAAGGTTCTAAAAAACGTGGGGCGTGATTGAGGCGTGGAGGTCAAGCCTTAAGCCTTAGAAGCCTAAGCGGGCCTAGGCATAAAAAGGCGTGAAAAGGCGTTTAGACCTTCTTAATATATTTTAACATTTTTTAACCATAACAAGGCTATTAAAATACAAAAATTGCACATATCATAAAAATATGTCTGAATATATGCAAATTAAAATACTATTTGATTATTTTGGATGAGATAATGGTCCGGTTTGTAAACAAAATCTTTAAAAGGCGACATCGTTTCACTAAAGCATTGTTGTTTTTAGAAAAAAGTGCACCTTAAGGGTTCTACCAAGAATAAGGCGTGAAAAGCGTAAGGCGAGGCGTTTCTCCCAAGCCTTAAGCCTAGGCGTGCCTAGGCGGAGCCTAGGCGGGTTTTTTAGAACAGTGCCTTATTTAAAGGAGTCTTTTGGATTCCAACTCTTCATTTCTTTGCATTATAAAAAGAAGTCGTGGGCAACCCTTTTAACATACTTTTGGCACAAATTTTTGGCAGGAAATATATTTTATATTCCTCTTCTTTTTATATACACATTGGCCCTTGAGATTTGTGAGTTCCAACCTTAAATTAGAGGTGTTCTTGGGGCTATTTTGTTGGAGATTCTTGGAGGAGATTTTGTATATCTTTTGTGTTGATCTTGAGGATGTGATCATTGGTTTCTCATCATGGTTTGAGGTATGGGGTTTTACACAATATGCTCCTTAAATCTCGCGAGTGTCATTCTCTTTGAATTCTTGTTTAATTGAACTCATATTTGAATTGATAAATTCATTGAAATCTGGAAAATAATTGTTGAAATTATTTTGATTCATGTGGTATCATTATATTATTGATGAGCACGTTGTCATGAGATTTTAATATTGCACGGATGTTGGGCACCCGCCAAGATTCCTGTTTCCCGGGCTATGGCTTGATAAAGCATATACGGATGTGGTGAGGCCTGGTGACCCGGTTAAAGTGTTGTTGAGAAATTATATTGATAAATGCTTTGAGATTTACATTTTGATTTGAATATTCGTACTCGTGTTGTTACGCTTTATTCATCGTTAATATATTTGTTGAGCATCTTTGTTGTCGTATTGTGTACTTACCCATATTTTCTTTTAGTGGCAGGTTAGCGCGGATTTTGGGGCGCTATGGAGTTTGATTTTAGCGATGATTGTTTGGGAAAGATTTTTATTATTTTGATGTATAGAGCTTTGGAGATTTGTAATTTATTTTCGAGTTAGTTGTTGTATGTAATTCGAGAGATTTGGTATTTAATTTGAAGAGATTGAGATTTGTAGTTTCTCTTTTGTTGTTTTGGGACTTAGATGCTCTATACCTTGTGATTTGTGGATTTGGATTTATTTTATCGAATTAGCGCTCCGTTCGCTCTCCCCGGGCGTGCGGGGTGTTACAAATGGTATCAGAGCTTAGGTATACGACAACCCTCGGGACTTGAATTTTGGGTTCATTGCGTGGTTAGAAATTTTTGGAGATAGAAATTTTTAGAGAATCGTTTCGTGATAGGCATCTAGATTAGATGTGAGGAATTTATTTTTGGTGACAAAATTATTTTTGGAGATTGCTAGCCTGATTTTTGAGAGATAGGCATTCGGCGAATTTCGAGGGCGAAATTCCATTGTTAGTGGGGAAGTGTAACAACCCGCGTAATTTTGGGCAATTTTAATTAATTTCTGAAATATGGAGGAAAATAAAGTTTTTGATAAAATTATTTTTATTGCTCAAATATGTTGGTTATTATTTTTAAAGGCGAGAATTTCAAACGGTTTCGAAAACGGAGTTAAAACGGATTTTAAAATGATTTTAAAATGTTTTTAGCTCTTGGAGTTGTTTTGACTTCCAACTCTTCATTTCTTTGCCTTATTTAAAGGAGTCTTTTGTATTCCAACTCTTCATTTCTTTGCATTATAAAAGGAAGTCGTGGGCAACCCTTTTAACATACTTTTGGCACAAATTTTTGGCAGCAAATATATTTTATATTCCTCTTCTTTTTATATACACATTGGCCCTTGAGATTTGTGAGTTCCAACCTTAGATTAGAGGTGTTCTTGGGGCTATTTTGTTGGAGGTTCTTGGAGAAGATTTTGTATATCTTTTGTGTTGATCTTGAGGATGTGATCATTGGTTTCTCATCATGGTTTAAGGTATGGGGTTTTACACAATATGCTCCTTAAATCTCGCGAGTGTCATTCTCTTTGAATTCTTGTTTAATTGAACTCATATTTGAATTGATAAATTCATTGAAATGTGGAAAATAATTATTGAAATTATTTTGATTCATGTGGTATCATTATATTGTTGATGAGCACGTTGTCATGAGATTTTAATATTGCACGGATGTTGGGCACCCTCCAAGATTCCTGTTTCCCGGGCTATGGCTTGATAAAGCATATACGGATGTGGTGAGGCCTGGTGACCCGGTTAAAGTGTTGTTGAGAAATTATATTGATAAATTCTTTGAGATTTTCATTTTGATTTGAATATTCGTACTCGTGTTGTTACGCTTTATTCATCGTTAATTTATTTGTTGAGCATCTTTCCAGTCGTATTGTGTACTTACCCATATTTTCTTTTAGTGGCAGGTTAGCGCGGATTTTGGGGTGCTATGGAGATTGATTTTAGCGATTATTGTTTGGGAAAGATTTGTATTATTTTGATTTATAGAGATTTGGAGATTTGTATTTTATTTTTGAGTTAGTTGTTGTATGTAATTCGAGAGATTTTGTATTTAATTTGAAGAGATTGAGATTTGTAGTTTCTCTTTTGTTGTTGTGGGACTTAGATGCTCTATACCTTGTGATTTATGGATTTGGATTTATTTTATCGCATTAGCGCTCCGTTCGCTCTCCCCGGGCGGGCGGAGTGTTATAAATGGTATCAGAGCTTAGGTATACGGCAACCCTCAAGGCTTAAATTTTGGGTTCATTGCGTGGTTAGAAATTTTTGGAAATTGAAATTTTTTGAGAATTGTTTCGTGATGGGCATCTAGATTAGATGTGAGGAATTTATTTTTGGTGACAAAATTATTTTTGGAGATTGTTAGCCTGATTTTTGAGAGATAGGCATTCGGCGAATTTCGATGGCGAAATTCCATTGTTAGTGGGGAAGTGTAACAACCCGTATAATTTTGGGCTATTTTAATTAATTTCTGAAATATGGAGGAAAATAAAGTTTTTGATAAAATTATTTTTATTGCTCAAATATGTTGGTTATTATTTTTAAAGGCGAGAATTTCAAACGGTTTCGAAAACGGAGTTAAAACGGATTTTAAAATGATTTTAAAATGTTTTTAACTCTTGGAGTTGTTTTGACTTCCAACTCTTCATTTCTTTGCCTTACTTAAAGGAGTCTTTTGTATTCCAACTCTTCATTTCTTTGCATTATAAAAGGAAGTCGTGGGCAACCCTTTTAACACACTTTTGGCACAAATTTTTGGTAGCAAATATATTTTATATTCCTCTTCTTTTTATATACACATTGGCCCTTGAGATTTGTGAGTTCCAACCTTAGATTAGAGGTGTTCTTGGGGCTATTTTGTTGGAGTTTCTTGGAGGAGATTTTGTATATCTTTTGTGTTGATCTTGAGGATGTGATCATTGGTTTCTCATCATGGTTTGAGGTATGGGGTTTTACACAATATGCTCCTTAAATCTCGCGAGTGTCATTCTCTTTGAATTCTTGTTTAATTGAACTCATATTTGAATTGATAAATTCATTGAAATCTGGAAAATAATTGTTGAAATTATTTTGATTCATGTGGTATCATTATATTGTTGATGAGCACGTTGTCATGAGATTTTAATATTGCACGGATGTTGGGCACCCGCCAAGATTCCTGTTTCCCGGGCTATGGCTTGATAAAGCATATACGGATGTGGTGAGGCCTGGTGACCCGGTTAAAGTGTTGTTGAGAAATTATATTGATAAATTCTATGAGATTTGCATTTTGATTTGAATATTCGTACTCGTGTTGTTACGCTTTATTCATAGTTAATATATTTGTTGAGCATCTTTCCTGTCGTATTGTGTACTTCCCCATATTTTCTTTTAGTGACAGGTTAGCGCGGATTTTGGGGCGCTATGGAGATTGATTTTAGCGATGATTGTTTGGGAAAGATTTGTATTATTTTGATGTATAGATATTTGGAGATTTGTATTTTATTTTCGAGTTAGTTGTTGTATGTAATTCGAGAGATTTGGTATTTAATTTGAAGAGATTGAGATTTGTAGTTTCTCTTTTGTTGTTGTGGAACTTAGATGCTCTATACCTTGTGATTTGTGGATTTGGATTTATTTTATTGCATTAGCGCTCCGTTCGCTCTCCCCGGGCGGGCGGGGTGTTATAGGGGTGCACTGCGAATGATGTTACTTTAATTAATTGATTCATTAATTTTATATTTCTAGGTAAATTAATTTTTAACTGTTACCAATTAATTTATGTAACGAGAGTTAGTAAATTAATTGAACGAATTAATGTTTGAATTTAGGAATCAAATTAGAGATATGTTTTTTCGATAATTAAATATTAATTCGGCATTGAAATTTGAGGATTGATATTGTTTTCGGTAAATTGATCCTAGTGGGTAATTTTCTGAAAATAGTATGATTCGTAATTTTTCATTATGTGACATTTTTAAATTAATTTTCTAAAAAAGATTTTATTAAATTTATAATTATAACGAGAGTTATATTATCGATTTAATAGTATCTCGAAATATGTCAAAATTATTAAATTGAGAAATTAATATAATTGAAAATACGGTGTAATCCCATCTCTTGACCTTCTCACACATTTCACACTCGGTTGCACATTTTTCCATTATTTAGTAAATTTTATAATTTTTAGCATTTGTTAGTTAATTTTTCCCTTGAAATTGTTTTAAAAAATAAAAAAATATATTTTCATAAAAAAAATTGGAATTGCACGTTTTCACATTAATTGTTTCACCTTCGAAGTTGGATTGATACTCGTACTTAACGCAATACAAGTTATTTTTAGACAAGTTTTGTAGGTACCCAAGAGAATTTTGAAAGTGGCTTTTGCACAACAACGACTATACCCAAAAAGCTATTTATCAGCCATTACCCATTACGTTTAGAGATTTCGAGAGTTAGTAGTTTATATAGTAGATCCCCATTACTTGTTAGGTTATGTTTGCCAACTATATTGATTGTAAAGTTTTTATTGAGCGTTTAGAGCTTTCCATATATATAACATAGAATGGGATTCCTTTAGAGTTCACGGTTTGGTGGGGAACGTTTCTTAGCTATAGGTTTATGAGATCGTAGGACTAGGAATCTCTTCGGTTAATTGTTATATGTTTGTTGGCTCTCTTTGTTATTTGTATATTCGGTGGTTTATCAAATGTTACCATTATTTACCATGAGTTCTTAGTATGCAATTAAGAAAACCTTATAGAAATAGTTTTTATTCGAATGTTTTTATATATCTATACCGACAGTTTTTGTCATTTATGGTTTAGGGTATTTTGAACCTAGAGTTTGAATAGAAATAACTCTTAGATTAGAACCATCTAGTATTTTCAATCCTAACCCTCCATTCTCATTATGTTTCTAGACTCTTCCCTCACCTACATAAACCTTATTATAGAGTTCAGTGTTAAACACTTTTATAGAGTGAGGAATAAATAGGGTGTTCATATTTTTTGAGAGAGAAAATTATAGAGAGTGGAGATAAATATTATGAGAGAGAGAGAGTTAATTTTTTAGACTCGAATATTGTATTTGATTTCGTGTTACTCATGATATTTACTTTTTGCTGTAAAACTCTCAATGATCTTACACAACACATACTCTTATGAAGAGATTTGATTTTTAGTGTTGCAGTAGAAAGTCTTATTCTTATGTGTTTAAATCTATTTTTATCCAAAACTAATATCTCTTAGTTAGTGTTGAATATACTTTTTATTGAATATTTTTCACGATCCAATATATGATTTTTTGCCTTGTTGTATATATTTATTAAAATCAGAAATATCTCTGGATCTTGAATATTTGTTGAATATGCTTTGTAGTTTTATTTATCTAATATTTATGAATGGATATCTTAAAAGAATTTTTAAATAGTGTTTTAACACTTATCTAATTAAAACTTAATGTAATTTTTTTTTTGAGAGAGAACACTTTTTAGTGAGAATATATATTTGGTGTGTCTCCATGTTGAGAGTTATACATATTACTTAGAAAGAATATTTTTATGATTTTAATGATGATATCTTTCTAATTCTTTCTTTGTTATATCATATTCTCATAGTATGTGTACAATGATAATTTCTCTAATATGTTTAGGAGAATATTTTGTTGATACATATGCATATTGTTTTTCTGGAATTTGTTGAATATGTTTTTAGAAAAGAAAAACATTGAAATGGATTTTTTCGGTTCTAATCCCAAACCGAAGTGCAGCCCAATGTGACATAATTTCATCATTTATTAAGGATTGCTACTTTAACAGTTCTAAGTTAATCTCTTATATTAAGGATCTCATACTATATGATAAACTCATGTGTTAACAGTATCTATCTTAATAAACATTATTCTATTGTTTTAACTGTATTAAATTATCTTGGTACACATGTACAAGTCTACTGTATCAATCTTAAGCTTTTGAAGTCACAGTTCAGAATATACATCTTTAGTATATTATTACAACATTATTCCCAAATCATAGTCTTATGGTTATACATCACTAGTATAAGTCTTTATCGAGTACCATCATCTCAAGGTATAACAACACATAATCACATAATCCAGAATGTTTGTGAGTATAAACAATTTGCACCAAATCATATGGGAAATGCAAGCCCACAAATAAAAGATACGAAAGCCTATCACCAATGCCTTCAGAGATGACTCGTGCCATACTAGCTATAGTTATAGATCGTCCATAATCTAAAACCTTAGAGAATAAACAAATTCATAATCACTACGCATTCTCATCTATAACATGGCCTCCATACCTAAGGCTATATGATATAATCCCTCGTTTATTCCCCCTCGTGACATGGGTACGTTAGTCACAGGATCGGGGTAAAAGAAACAAGGTAAGACCATGTCTATCACCGAGGTACCAACGCAGTCAACATCGTATGCATCGCATCACAATTCCTGCTAGTATGTCCCTTATGATCATTCACACATCATGGTATGCTTTCACATAAAATCCAAGACACAAGTATAACCCTACAGAATTGTGTCAAGCTAACAAGCATATCCCTACTAAATTGGGTCACACATAATGTCTCTCTTGTTATTAGTTAATATGAACGCTAACTATAATTGGTTACATAAATTGATAGCTCGAACTTCCAGGGATCTGAAAGTCTAGGTATCATCTCACACCTTAACATTTATGAGGATCACCCTAAAACAACCACTGCCCTACTCAGTGGGTTGTACACATAGTTTCTTTTATTTCATTTTCTTACTCACATTTAACATCAATCGGTCATATAGACTTTATCCCAAACCCAAAGATTCATAATTGTGTGTATTATCCCCCAAATGTACTTTCTATGTGCGTATTTTAAATCAATAACCCAACACAATGGGTTACATAATTGTGTGTATTATCGCACGGAGCTAATGTAACTCATAGGAACTGATCGTGAGATCATGGGACTCTGTAACACCCCGCCTAATTAAATACCGGGTGATCAATCCTTTATTAAATTAAAATCAAGGTGAACGGTTGGTTCATTCTCAGCATCACTGTCGTACAATAAATATTTCCAATTTAAACACCCTAAATAATTAAGCTAAGTGTCAAAATTTTTTTAAAGACTTATTTTTACTTTATTAAATACCAATATGAAAACCTTTTTAATACTCAACGGTTTAAGAATCACATACATACTAAAGATGGAAATTAACACGCAAGAATTAAACCATCTAGATAAACGAAACCAAGTTTAAGAACAATAACTGAAATCATCTTGACAAGAGTTAACTCCCGAAGAGTACTGAATACCAGAAATATAAGTAAACATAAATATATGACAAATCCAAACAGAATAGGAAATCGGGCGACACATGCCATAACTATAAAGAACGAAAGTAAGATCTGAGTCAATTGACGAGGTCGTCTAATGCAAAGGCCTGTAACTTCCACATAAGCTACAACACGTCCAATCCAAAGAACCTATGCAAGACGCCCATGTGGCTGGGCACCAGTAGTACATAGATATATATACAAAAGAAAAAGAAATGACAGAAAATGGGTCAGAGCCCGAGTGTAAAACAGTTTTAAAAATAGTTTAGCAAGTATTTAAAATGCTTACTGACTTATATAACCACAATTTTAGTGCGCGACACTCTCTTGAGAATTCTCACCTCTCATCTAGAGTGCACGCCTACCATACTACTCATCACATAAGTCTATCTAACTTATTTTTCCATAAAGTTCTATCCCGAGAAGTACTAAGGCCATAATATTTAGTTTTAGAAAATAATTCTCTTCCATATTCTTATGTTACTTAGAACCACTTAGTACCGTTACAAAATTCACAAACACTTATTATAAAGCTGAAGCATTTATTCATTACTTAACTAATTATACACATAGTAGAAAGTTTCCACATATATATATATATATATATATATATATATATATATATATATATATATATATATTGTAATAACCCGCCCTTTTGGAGACGATTAAATCCCATAATTAACTATAATTTGGAATTTGGAGAATTTCTCGAATAGTGATCTTTGGGATTCTTGAGGATTTAATGATTTTGGAACGGTGTTATCAATTATTTTGGGACCACATAGGTCGAAATATTTTATTTATGTGTCGCCGTGGAGTATAGCGACAAAAGAGGTGAGATTTTGAGTAGAACACCGCATTTAATTATTTTGGATTAGAATAGTGATTTGCGGTCAAGTACCTCGGATGGAAATTTCGACTGCGCCACGAGTCTCGGAATGTCCGAGATAGTCGGAAAAGAGTGTCCGATTGTCGGAATTAAGTTCCGGATAATTTTGGAGTTAATTAGGCTCGTAATTGGGTAAACGAGTCGTTTTTGGGTTTCTAGGGTTAAAACCCTTTTTCTCTCTATATATAGAGGAAGAGAGGAAAGAAAGAAGGAAGAAAAGAAGGAAGAGAGAGAGAGGGAAGAAAAGAAGAAAAAGGGGGAGATTCCGGCCGGCCTCCGCGGGATTCGGCTCGAGGACGTCAGATTGTATCCACGAGGCAAGTGTTTACTTGCTTTATTTATTTTTGAGCATAAATATCTCATATCATTGTTGGTATAACAAACCCTAATGATTTTGGGTTGGGTATTCGTGAATAAAACGGGTTTTCGGGAGATAAAACGAATAAACCCCTAAAATTGGTAAATTGGAGATTTTAGTAATTAACCAAAAATATTGGGTGATTCTGGGTCCTGGGATGTTTAGGACCCGTATTATAAGTGTATTTGTTGTTGGTAGAAGTTGTAGGCCGTTGGATGGAGAGATGGAAGCTTGGGGGAAGCTTCCATGGCCGAAACAGCTTCTCGGAGAAGAAGCTGCCCGACTCGATCGATCGATCGACCTCGGGGATCGATCGATCGAAGCCTTCGATCGATCGACGGTCATAGGTCGATCGATCGACCTCTACTGAAAAGGGACAATTTCTTTAGGGTAATTTGGAAGGGATAGATTCCGTTTCATCTTGCTTTGAGGATAATTAGGTAATAACCTAAGGGACCTTTTAGGACTTTAGGGTCCATAAATTAAGATAATTGAGGAGGGTAAAGTTAGGGTTTTAAGTATATAACCCTAAATCTATATTTTCGAGGAAAATAGAGTAATTGTAGAAATTGATGGATTAGAGTTCCTAAATTTAATTGGGGACTTCTAAATGATTATTTGGACTAGGTATAGTCTTGGGGTTTAAGGAAATGAAATCCTTAACCCATTTAAGTTAAAGTTGTTCGGGTGAGGTAAACCCTGAGGATAATTCTCGTAGGCATATAAGCCTATATAATTATGGTTATAGAAGGCATAATTATAACGATTATCGTTAAGTATTTCCTAGGAGATAATTGGGATTAGTTTGGGGGTATATATATAATATATACTTCACTTTGAGGAGAATAGTATCATTGGAGATATCCAATAAATCCTTAGAATAGGATTTAAGTATATAGTGATTATTAAAGTAAGAAAAACTTTGGATTTAGAATCATGCTAATATCAATGCATGAGTATGATTCCCGGAGGGAATCTTTGGGATTATTATCATCGTTAGATGCTATAGGCCATTATGGCCGTTCATATATATTCTAGGAAGAATATGTAGGATATGTATACACTGTGTGTTTTAGGTATATATATACATATGATGATGGAAATGATTTTGAAAATATATAAATGAATATTTTCAAAATGGAAATATAAATGATTTTCGTAATTAATAAAATTGAGGATACACACCTCTCTAAATCGCTATCATAAGGGAAGTTGCGTTCGTATGGTGAAGCCCCCTGGCTAATGATGCAGGGTGGATATAGTCCTATAGGCCATGTGAGCGTTTGTTATTATATTTTTCTGCGCTGGTTAGGAGATTCCGGGTGTGGTCTTGACTATCCCGCAGGCACATGGTCGCTTCCCGACGTCTTTCGATATAGGATCCCAGGTTGTCTTGGAGGCCCTGGAAGATGATAGCCATTTAGGGGCGCGCACAGTGGAGAAATCCGGACGGGCGGTCTTAGAACGCGTTTATTAAAGCAGTTCATAATAATGGATTTGCTTTAATTACATTTCCTGGATATAGGAAGGGAAATGGGTTATATATAAAGTGGCTTCGGTAACACTTCCCGGATGGAAGAAGGGATGTGGAAGCATATGTTATGATCAAAGCATTTTTATGATAATGAAAATGTCTTTGAATACATTTCCTGAGTATAAAAAGGGAAATGGGATATTTTGATAAGGAAAAGCATTTTTATGATAATAAAACTGGCTTTTAAAAGGTATATGATTTATTAAAGCAATTCATGATAATGAATTGGCTTTTAAATACATTTCCTGGATATGAGAAGGGAAATGGAAGTTTTTGAAATGAAAAGGATAAGTATTGATAAATACTTTGTGTATAGAATACACCTCAGTCCGGGAGATAGATCCGGATGTGTATTATAAAGATACAATTAATTTGGAAATCCTCAGTCCGGGTGATAATTATATTACCCGGAAGTATATTGTAGATATATGTATATGTATAATTTGGGTGCCGAGGGTCTAATGAATCCCGACGATCGACTGTGCCGCATAGTAGTGTATCGGGGGGGTTCCTTGTTTGGATTTCGCTTTGCGAGACACCCCACGCACGAATATGGCACTGTGTTGAGACTGGGGAGAAGTTTAATCCTTAGTGCTCTTATATTATTAAATATCTATGGTATATATATTATATATCTTTCTGTACTGAGGGACTGGCGGATCTCAAAGATCGACCTTGCTGCATAGTAGTGTATCGAGGGGGTTCCTTGTTTGGATTTCGCTTCGCGAGACACCCCACGCACGAACATGGCATAGCGTCGAGATTAAAGTGAAGTTTAGCCCTTAGTACATCTGTTTGACTATCTAGGTTAGATAGTGGTTGGGTATTACTTTAGTTTAGCAGGGTAGCTTGACTAGGAGGTTTAAGGGATGCGCTAGGTGTGCACTGTTAGAGGAGAGGTGAGGGGTATCTCACGAGAGTGCGATACCAATTTAAATATGAGATAAAACTATTTTTCTAAAAATAAAGCATTTATGCACTTGCAAAATATTTTCTAAACATTCGGGCTCTGACCCGTTTGTCTACTCTCCTTTCTTTCTCTATACTATGTATATATAGGTGTCCAGACACAGGGACGCCTGGATGGAAACTCTTTCGAGTCAGACGTCTGCTGCAGCAGCTGTGGATGCTTGCAGGTTATCGGTAGACGTTTCTTTCCTTGTATTCTAGATAGGAAGTTATTGTATAAACACTCGAGCCAATGGCTCAATTGCATTTATTTATTCTTCAGTACAGCATTCGATATGGTTGTATTATTTGGACCGAGTGTTCGGTTATTTTAGTTCCTTTCATTTCCATTTCAGTTCATTACGCATTTAATTGTGAATGTTTTAATTTTTGCGCTAAAAAGAGTAGTTAGATAAAAGTTTTTAACGGCCACCTAATAGGATATTAGTAATTAAATGGACTTTCGACAGTGATGCTAAGAATGATCCATATGAAACTCCTGTTTTAATTTAATATTGGAGTGATCGCCCGGTATCTTATTAGGCGGGGTGTTACATATATATATATATATATATATATATATATATATATATATATATATATATATATATCAATCACTCATATAATATATATATACTATTGGCACCCCACATAAATCTATGGTGCGGGCATACTCTGCTATCAAGTCCCCGTTTCACTCATACTAAGGGAAATACTAGTTTGAAATCACTCTCGAACTGTATTAACACAATACACATACAAATGGAGGCGAAACATAGTTCCAAATCCTAAGAGGTCAACACATACCCTCACGTCTCTTAGAACCATCTGACTATCATTTTCAGATAGCCTTTATCGTGGATACTATCTTCTAGGGTACGAGTCAATATCCCTCATAAAGGTCCAATCGAGATAAGACTATCTTGGCGCGGAAACCTCCGTGATAACAAGTAGCTCGGGCATGATTGTTACACAAATACATGATATATGCATAGTCACACAGTTATATATATAAATATTCACATTTTCCAAATTAGGTTTTGCCCACGACCCATAATTATTATTATCCATTCTTAGCACAAATTTTATTCAATTATCTCGCACAACGGGTTTGTCTCTTTTATTCTCATTTATAATTTATTTTATACTTACTTCTCTTCTCTTGAAGTATTCTCTCTCACTTATTATAATTTCAGTAGGTATACCCTCACTTACCTTCTGGTGTAAATCTTTCACGAGTCTCAATTTTTTAATAAACGTGTGCATAATTTCCATTGTATGAATAACTCCCCATTAACCCACATATTAATTTTACTCAACGAAGTCTACTTAGATCCTACTAGTCCTCTTCATAACCCATTATACTCTATAAATAATAATCAAGGGTTCCTACGTATCTTACTCGGATTAAACGAAAAGGAGAAAAATATGCACTTTTCCAGGAGGGATCGATCGATCGAGGAATGGGATCGATCGATCGAGGAATGGGGTCGATCTATCGATCATCGATCGATCGATGCTCTTGGTCGATCGTTCGATCAAGCAGTTCTTGCCCAGTTTTATGCAAATTTCAACCTACGAGTTCAATCATTCTAACCCCTCCAAACCTCTATAATTTCATCCCAAACTCCCATCAAAGTAATCCAAATGTATAAGTAATAAATATAAATGAGTTCTAACGTAACGAAATCAATAATTCCTCAACGAATCAATCAAAAAGGGTTTAATCCCAGATTTCTTTATAAAACCAAATTTTGCATGAATAATCACAAACCTCTATTTTAATCCATATTTTCTTCCCAAATATCATAATAAATTTATGGGTAATCCTCTACATATGATCAAGATTTCAGACTATATGGATTCTCCCCACAACATATATAAATTCTCTTCCAAAACATATAATTCTTCAATTAAAATATATGATTTTCATTCCTAGACTAACATGGAAGTAATATCAACTACAAATAAGCAAGATAGATACTTTCCTAGGATTCAAGGGTCTGATTTATTGATGAAAAATATATGGTTGCATTCCTCGTCGTGCGATCAACGTTTTGGTGGTGGTGGCGGTGAAATCGAGTGAGTTATAGGCCTTGGATTGGTTGGAAAACTCTTTACCTTCTTCTCTAATGGTTGTTTTCATGTTCTGTGTTTGATAACCCTAGAAGACAAATCCTAAGGGCTAATATATCCTAAGAAAATTCATGGGTTTAATTACCAAAAATACAAAATGTCTATAATATCCTCCCGGGATGTCAATTAGGCCTAAAAACGCCCCGAGACCCAAACTAAATCCCCAGGTACACTTTTCTGACTATGACACTTTGGCTCACTCGAAACGACCCTACGGGAGACTTATAATTTATTCACTTGTATAATAATAATTTAGTTTCGACACGACACAGGCGTGTCCCGACTTAAATTTCCATAATTGCCATATTATTCACTCATGACAGTATTAATAAAATCAATCTCATATATTACTTTACTCATACAGTAATATTAAACAAATTCCCAATAATTACTAAATCTCATCACGCTAGTAAATATTTAAAATAAAATTCTGGATTAATATTAAATTAATATCTCAATTGAATTTAATAAATCCCCAATTTTAAAAGACATAAAAATAATATCTCAATTAAATTTAATAAATTTCCGAATTTAAAAGCCATAAAAATATGGGGTATTACATACTTCCCCCCTAATAACAGAATTTCCTCCCGAAATTCGGAAAATAAGGTATGCCTTGTAAAATAGATCTGGATACTTTATCAATACTTAAAACAGACTTTCGGGTAAGGCAAATTTCTATAGAGTCACACTTTAATAATGACACTTCACATAGTGGTCTAATCCGTGCTATTCACATAAGATGAGTCTACACATCATTGGCCCTCTTTATCTTAATATTACTGGAAGGCCGCACCTCACTACGTAACAATTACTCGTATTTATCTAAACACAAGGGTCCCATTTTGAGATAAACCATGCGAACATTTAAACACTCTTGTCAGTTCTTCGAATCTTTATTTTTGACGACGTAACTCTTACGACATTAAAAGTCACCTAAAATAGCCGTGGTAATTCAACCACAGTCATCAGACTCTAACTCGGCCGATCAAAAATCTTGATTATCCACTCACCTCTAAATAGCTAGATGGAGAATAGTTAAGGTTTTTCCACATAAAATTTCAATAAGAAGTTTGTCCATAATAAATAGGTACGAGTGCTTCCACAAAACTCTATTGTACTAAATGTCACTTGCTAGATACATCCGTTGTGGAAATCAAATGATCACCATGAATTCAAAATTACTTTCACTTGGTTCCATTAATCTTTAATCACCTCGACTACTCCCCGGCTAAGGGTTATACAACCTACTCAAAACAAAACGTTATCCCCACTGCTTTTTGAAATCCTGGTTTAAAAGTAGGGTTTAATGATCCCATTCTAGTTCAGAATAATACCAGGAAGAACCTCATATTGGCGCGATTCTTATTTTCAAAGAAAGGTTGGGGCACACTGTCTAATAGTGTATACCACCCAAAAGAATAGTAATCACTTTATTTTAGGTCAACTTGTTCCACACATTCTAAGGAACTCGTGACTATACCTTAAAGTTGGCACCTCATCCAAGAAATTTCACCAAATTTCTCTCTTCTATTTTAATAATCATAGGTTTACTACAAAATTCTCTGGTTGATCCTATCGTTCCAATCGATTTCTATCTATGAGTGGTGCTCGTGGAGACTACTCGCTATGTCCCACTCAACATCAACTTCTACTTGTAATGACTCACATTAAGTGACACTTAAGACTCCCCTTCGTTACTTAGCGTATACCAAAAGTTCTGACCCGTGCACTTTTCTCCATGATGTACACGGCTGAACCTTTATACCTTACTAACATCATTTAGCCTACACGCAAGTCACTTTCCACACTTGACTAGGTAACACTACGCTCAAGGTGTTTTCCAGAATAGTAAAATTTTATCCTTCTCAAGGAATACCCCTAAATGACTTCCCATAGCCTTCCAACTAAATTCGTGTTTGCTACTCTGATCGTACATGTATATATGGATTATCATACTTCGCACCACACTTAATCCACTCTACTAGTTCCACTTCGTTATGTCATTTTTACAAACACATATTCCACATATCTATCCCCACGTCTCTTCAACTCGAACGATATAAGCAACAGCTAACCAGATTGCCCACACACCCTAGAAATTATGCTACTGGTGTAAGCATCACCTACGCTTCACACATAACACCCAATTATTTGTTTCCCTTGTAACACAACATTTTTACAACACTTGGGTACTCTCAAACCTCTTTATCATCATTCCACCCTTCGATTGGGTGACAAAACAAAACTTCCAATGTTTCCTTACCACACAACTGGCTCCACTGGCCTTAAATCGTCACTTAACTTTACCTTAAAATCAATATTACCGTCTCTTATGACAACCGAGGTACTAGACTCATGGACTAATGACCAAACATCTCTCTACTTCTAACCTTACGCTAAGTTTCATGAATGGGATGTCTTGCAAAGAGAAATCCAAACAAGAAACCCCCCGATACACTACTACCTAACAATGTTAGTTATCGAAATTCAGTGGGTCCACAGTCCATAACCTGTACCCCTTTATTCCGTCTTTGGATAGAAAATCTACATCTCCTCTCGAAATTGAACTAAAATAAAGAACTTTTTACTAATTGCACTATTGCTCATTATTAGTGGTAATCACATTCCATAAACCTCGTACATATACAATCGGGACTCTTAAAATCCCATTCCCAAACATATGAATATAAGTCTTAACTTTCACATTCCCAAAGGATAAATATAACAATGCGCTCCTCCTAACACTAAGTCCTGAGCATTACATATAATAATGAGTGAAATCTTTCCGCCCAACGGTAAACCCAATACACACTGAATCTTAATAACAAAGTACCTAAACACCCTGGGATTAAACATTTTCATACCACTATACCCTTTGAAGTCTCTATAATATATAATATGAGTGCGAGCCTGACCCTCTCGCAGGTGAGTTTTTTTCAGAACAAAACATACTGAACTAAGGCAGTAACCCCGATAGCCTTGCAATCACTTCCCCCCTATTATTTTCACCATTTTTATAAAACCATAATTAGTATAATATCATACTTGCATATCACATCACTAAAATTAGTAATCTCAATAAAGTATATAACACAAACAATGCACCCATTTATCCTCCGCAGATAACACTGAACACAACCCTGTTATACCAGGGAAAACATACACATAATACACACTAAATTCTTCTCACATGAAAATCTAGCAATAAACAAAAATGTAGGGACTCACTCGCATCACACAAAACACACCTCATACTCCGAGGATAAATCTTATACTTCTACTTTTCCAATTGCCTTGGCTACTTAATGGTCTTCCGAACATATTGTGTCTGTCTGAACCAAATTGAAAATTATATTAAACTTTTCCTTTGTAAGCACCATACCCCTGTCCTTTTTCTCACTTCGAAAAATTTTAACTCGCGTGGTTTTACTCTCCACAAAATACATCAACACATAACCCACTTATCTCCTGTCATACTGACCCTATTAGGGTTGTCCTTCTCTAGGACTTAAATAGTCTCGATCCTGATGGCTACCCCCATCATTCCCTTAGCTTTGTTATCCCTAAGGAACGTGCTACTGGCTTCAATATTGAATTCACCATCACTTGGTAAGAATTTAACTATTCGGATCATTTAAATGAGTCCCCTGATGTATCTCCCCCTTGCAACGTGTTGCTAACTGAGTTTCATCTAGTCTCACTCTCCAACTGAATCATTCGATTACTTTAACTCCCTTCACATAAGAGCGTTAACATCTCTACGGACAATGCGTGACATTGTCACCATATGGATCGATTGTCCAACAGCATTCTCTTTAAGTGTTGTCAACTTTCCTCATGAGTTGATCTCCCACTTGAAATCTTCTCTACCATTGGTATCCACTTCCGCTAATATAAGATTTGCTAAAAGTCTAACTTCATTTACAAATGGACTCCTGTTCAGCCCTTCCATGATGGGTTCCGAACAACATTCACATCTTATTCTGAACAATTAATGAAGGAATGTGTGGTTAAAATGTACCTAAGGTCCTTTCATTTACACAACATTTCACTATTAAATGTGGTGGTTGACTCCCACTATTATAACTTTACTCCGATGAGTCAAGAAAAAAAATTTATATTTTTTTTACCCCAAATTTACACTTATAGTTAATCACACTACCTTTGTTGGGTAACACACACAATTCTCGCATTTCTAGAACTTCTACTGATGACTCTCCTCAATTTTCCATTTGACCCCCTCCCAAGCGTACTATATCGGATGAGTCTGATTCGACTTCTCTTTCGACTATAGCAGCATTTGGAAATCATAGGCTATGTCCTAGCGGTCTTTACAGTCCTGGCCTCTCGTGCCATAATAGGGGTGACCTCGACTACGGTCATCATCCTCTAATATACTTCTTGACCTCACTAATCCCTGCCTCCCGCTACTCGCCCAACGGCCCTCATCTGCCATACTTTATTATTCGAACACACCCGAACGTAAATAAGATTCAATGATATATACATGATAGCAGGAGAACGAAATCTCACCAAAGAAATCAATAATCCTAAACATAAGGCTCTATATCAAAGAAAGCTAGGTTGGAAGCATAATAAGCCGCACAGATCCTAAACGAGACTAGAACCTGATGCTCTGATACCACCTGTAACATCCCGCCTAATTAAAAACCAGGTGATCAGTCCTTTATTAAATTAAAATCAAGGTGAATGATTGGTTCATTCGCAGCATCATTGTCGTATAATAAATATTTCCAATTTAAACACCCTAAATAATTAAGCTAAGTGTCAAAAAAATTTTAAAGAATTATTTTTACTTTATTAAATACCAATATGAAAACCTTTTTAATACTCAACAGTTTAAGAATCACATACATACTAAAGATGGCAATTAACACACAAGAATTAAACCATCTAGATGTAATACCCCGTAATTTTATTGATATTTATTTATGGGATTAATTAAATTAAATGAGAATTAATTGGACATTAATCCGGATATAAATACTAGCGAGATGTGAGTTGGTATTTGATTATGATGCATATATATATGGTAATATATGAATATTTAAAATATTAAAATAAATTGTCGCGAGACTGAAATACGACAATTTGGGAAATTTAGTTGGGACGCGCGTGTCAGTCGCGCCAGGAATGTAATTATTTGAATTTAAAAGTGACTTTTATTTTTATCAACCAAATGGTCATTTTGAGTGCTCCAATGTGTCCGGAAGGGTCGAAATAGTCAGAAAACACTAGCTGGGGGTTTAGTTTGGGTCCCGGGACATTTTTGGGTCATACCGGCAACTTAAAAGGGTATTTAGGTAATTTTACAAATATGGAAATTAAAACCCACGAAAATTAGAGTTAATATTTATTATTATAAAGGGGCCACTAAGGCCATTACCAGCAAAAAGTTTTAGAAGTGGTCTACGGGAGTTAGAGAGGAGTTACCATAGGGTTCCAAACCTAAAACACCAACCACCATCTTCAACCTTGGGAGAAAATCTGTAGAAAAAGGGGTGAAATCAACCTCCGTTCACCAACATCAATTCTGAAGAACAATCTAAGGCACGTGATTTGATATTTTTAGTGCGTTGAATATTTCTTCCATGTTTAGTATAGGAATTATCTTATCTTGAAAGTTTTGAAGAAAACCTATGAAATTGTTGGAGAAACTTTGAATTTGGGTTAGGATTTGCTTGTAGGATGATGATGGACTGATTTAATGTTCGAAAAGTTATAAATGATGATTTAAAAATGGATTTACTATGAGTAATTGGGCTTAATAAAATTATGGGTTCATGTTCATAGGGTTTTGGAAAATATCTGGAGATTTATATTAATTCCTTGATGATTTGTAAGATTTGACCCCTAAAATATGTTAAGGGATGATCTAGGATGATTAGAAATGGTTTATATACGTGAAAACATAACTTGGATGGTCTTAGGGTGGATTTAGAGAGGAGAAGAATTGAGAAAATCGGACTTGGGAATTTCTGGGCTGAAACTGCCATCTCGTTAGAAGACCTGCCCAGGTCGTTCGAACGACCTCGTTCGAACGAACTTCTAACGAGATGACAGTATACCTTTTAACAAGTTGGTAGTTCATTCGAAGCCTTTCGTTCAAACGAAACTCGTTCGAACGACCTCGTTCAAACAAGATTTCTAACGAGTTGACAGAATAGCTTTTTGGTCTGAATTCATTTCTAGTATCCCGTAGACTTATTTAAATGGTGAGATAACCTTCCCATATTAATTAGTGGGTATAGTTTGGAGATTGGGGTATGTTTAGGAGTAAAACTTAGAATCGTGTAGTAAACTGGATGACATTTGTGGATTGGGAAGCGAATAACTAATCTCGACGTGAGAAGAGTTAATAACTTAAATACATATAAACTGGGGACTTGTGAGTTGTGTAACACTAAGTGTTGGTATAAGAACGAGAAGTATACCACTAATGAAATATTGTGATATCTAAGAGGTGTGAATGATTAGTATATGTAGTATTATGTGTATAACATACCTACCGTACTTGCTATCATGGGAGGTCGGCGTTCGATTAGGGCCATCTAATCTTTGTGTGCCTACGGGGGGATTTAGAGTGGTACCTCGAGGACATAGGTCAGAGAAGGACTTATTGAGAAGTTAATAAGTATGTTGATCATGGGAGCGTAGGTATGTGAGTGACCCATGTGATGTGAACTATGTTCGCCTCCATTGTTTGTGATTTGCTATTATCTGGGAACGATTCCTGAGAGATTCGAAATACGTGGTCCTTATGTACGTGATGTACCGGGATCGGATAACAGAGTATGTGTGCACTGCAACTTAGTCTCGGGGTGCTAGTATTGTATATTTATGATGAGAATAATATACTGTAAATTGAAATGAATTGTCATGAATAAATGTGAGTATAAATAATAGCAACAGTTTGTAAAGTGAAAATGGAAGATCTCAATAATTAGTAGTACTAGCATGGGAAATTGTGTAGCAAGTTATAGCACTCTATTAACTAAAAGTTGTTGGGAATTGAATTGGATATCGTATAGTAATGTTAGAATCTGGTATCAGGACTAGTTAGATATGGGAACAATTAGAATGGGTACGGGTACGATATGAGTGCATAATTAGTTGAGAGGTGAGGAACTCATGTGAGTGCACACACTATCATGTACTTTATATTCACTGTTTAATGATATTAAACACTTGCAAAATTTTAAATTATTTACACAATCGGGCTCTGACCCGTTTCCTTTCAAATCTATTTTTTTAAAAACCTTTTAGGTGCCCAGCCACAAGGACACCATTCATAAGAGTTCTATTCAGGTGACGTGTTGTAGCTGCTGTGGAAGTTACAAGACATTGATAGTAGACGCATCCATTTCCGATCTTGACTCCATTATCAGATTTTCTTATTTGTTCGGCATGTCGCCCCATTCCTTGTAGAGACCTCTTACTTATCAGTTATTTCAGAGTTTGGGTTGTAATTAATTTAGTGATGCAGACTTGGTATTTATTTATTTTAGTATTCGAATTGTTGCGAGGAGTATTTCCTCCAGACTCATTATTATTTAATGGTTATTCTATTGTGACTATGTTGTGGTGGTTATGTTAGCATTTCATAATTTACTTATTATATGTTAATCGGATTTAATTAAAATTGACAACTCACTTTTTAAATATTAGGTGGCTAGTAATTGTTAAAACATTTTCGACAGTGATGCTATGAACTGAACCAACTTGGTATTTTGCATTAATTTAATAAAGGAGTAGTTACCCGGTATTTAATTAGTCGGGGTGTCACACTAGATAAACCAAACTAAGTTAAGAACTATAACTGAGATCATCCCGACAAGAGTACTCTCGAAGAGTACTGAATACTGGAAATATAAATAAACATAAATCTCTGACAAATCCCAACGGAATAGGAAATCGAGCGACACATGCCATAACTATAAAGAACTAAAGTAAGAACTGAGTCAATGACGAGGTCGTCTAAAGGAAAGGCCTGCAACTTCCACATAAGCTGCAGTACGTCCAATCCAAAGAACCTATGCAAGACATCCCTGTAGCTGGGCAACTGTAGTACATACATATATATATATATATATATAAGAAAAAAAGAAATGACAGAGAACAGGTCAGAGGCCGAGTGTAAAACAATTTTAAAAATAGTTTAGCAAGTATTTAAAATGCTTTCCGGCTAATATAAGCACCATGTTAGTGCACGCCACTCTCTTGAGAATTCTCACCTCTCATCTAGTGTGCATGCCTACCGTATTATTGATCACATAGGTCTATCTAACTTATTTTTCCATAAAGTTCTATCCCGAGAAGTACTAAGGCCATAATATTTAGTTTTAGAAAATCATTCTCTTCCATATTCTTATGTTACTTAGAACCACTTAGTACCGTTAAAAAATTCACAAACACTTGTTATAAAGGTGAAACATTTATTCATTACTTAACTACTTATACACATAGTAGAAAGTTTCCATATAAGAATATATATATATCAATCACTCATATAATATATATATATACTATCGGCACCCCACATAAATTTATGGTGCGGGCATACTCTGCTATCAAGTCCCCGTTTCACTCATACTAAGGGAAATACTAGTTCGAAATCACTCTCTCGAACTGAATTAACACAATACACATATAAATGGAGGCTAAGCATAGTTCCAAATCCTAAGAGGTCATCACATACCCTCACGTCTCTTAGAACTATCTGACTATCATTTTCAGATAGCTTGTATCGTGGATACTATTTTCTAGGGTACGAGTCAATATCCCCCATAAAGGTCCAATGGGGATAAGACTGTCCCGGTGTGGAAACCTTCGTGATAGCAAGTAAACCGGGTATGATTTTTACACATATACATAATATATGCACAGTCACACAGTCATATATATAAATATTCACATTTTTCAAATTTGGTTCGCCCACGTCCCATAATGATTATTATCCGTTCTTAGCACAAATTTTATTCAATTATCTCGCATAACGGGTTTGTCTATTTTATTCTCATTTATAATTTATTTCATACTTACTTCTCATCTCTCGAAGTATTCTCTCGCACTTAGTATAATTTCAGTTGGTATACCCTCACTTACCTTCTGGTCTAAATCTTTCATGAGTTTCAATTTTTTTGTAAACATACGCACAATTTCCAATGTATGAATAACTCCCCATTAACCCACAATTTCATCTCATATTAATTTCACTAAATGGAGTCTACTTAGAACCTACTAGTCCTATTCACAACCCATTATACTCTATAAATAATAATCAAGGGTTCCTATGTATCTTAACTGGATTAAACAAAAAGGAGAAAAATATGCAGTTTTCCAGGAGGGATCGATCGATCGAGGAATGGGGTCGATCGATCGATCAAGCTATTCTTGCCCAGTTTTCTGCAAATTTCAACCTAAGGGTTCAATCATTCTAACCCCTCCAAACCTCTATAATTTCATCCTAAACTCCCATCAAAGTAATCCAAATGTATAAGTAATAAATATAAACGAGTTCTAACGTAAGGACATCGATAATTCCTCAATGAATCAATCAAAAAGGGTTTAATCCCATATTTTTTTATAAAACCAAATTTTGCATGAATAATAGGAAACTTCTAGTTTAATCCAAATATTCTTCCCAAATATCATAATAAATTCATGGGTAATCCTCTACATATGATCAAGATTTCAGACTATATGGATTCTCCCTGCAACTTATACAAATTCTCTTCCACTACATATAATTCTTCAATTAAAACATATGATTTTCATTCCTAGACTAACATGGAAGGAATATCAACTAAAAATTAGCAAGATAGATACTTGCCTAGGATTCAAGGGTCTGATTTGTTGATGAAAAATATATTGTTGCGTTCCTCGTCGTGCGATCTACGTTTCGGTGGTGGTGGCAGTGAAATCAAGTGAGTTCTTGACCTTGGATTGCTTGGAAAACTCTTCACCTTCCCTAATGGATGTTATCATGTTCTGTGTTTGATAACCCTATAAGACAACTCCTAATGTCTGATATATCCAAAGAAAATTCGTGGGTTTAATTACCCAAAAATACAAAATGTCTATAATACCCTCCCGGAATGTCAATTAGGCCTAAAAACGCCCCGAGGCCCAAACTATACCCATGGGTACACTTTTCTTACTATCTCGACCCTTCCGGACACTTTTGTGCACTCGAAACGACCGTTCAGGCGACTTATAATTTATTCACTTTTATAATAATAATTTAGTTCCGACACGACACAGACGTGTCCCGACTTAAATTTTAATAATTGCCATATTATTCACTCGTGACAATATTAATAAAATCAATCTCATATATTAATTTACTCATCGAGTAATATTCAACAAATTCTTAATAATTAGTAACTCTCTTCACACTAGTAAATATTTAAAATAAAATTTCGAATTAATATTAAATTAATATCTCAATTAAATTTAATAAATCCCTAATTTTAAAAGCCATAAAGATAATATCTCAATTAAATTTAATAAATATCTTAATTTAAAAGCCATAAAAATATGGGGTAGTACAGACTCCCGATTTGATTATACGATGATAATTTATAAATTTCTAGACTTAGGCTTATAAACATGTTGTTAGTGGGTGAAAACCCGAAACAACCCTCGAACGACCCCGTGAGAGGCACCAACACCTCGCACGGGACCAATGTAACTCGTAGGAATTGTCCATATGATCACAGGACTCCCGATTTGAATATACGAGGATAATTTGAAAATATCAGAACTTAGACTTAAAAACTTGGTGTTGGAGGGCAAAAACCCGAAACACCCTCTTAATGGCCCCATGAGTGGCACCAACACCTCGTAAGGTACCAATGTAATACGTAGAAACTGACTGTGCGATCACGGGGCTCCGCACGATAATGGAACTCCCGGTTTGAGAATACGACTATAATTTAAAAATGTCTAAGCTTAGGCTTAAAAACATAGTGCTAGAGGAGGAACCCCAAAACAGGCCCGTGAGTGGCACCGACACCTTGCACGAGACCATTGTAACTCGTAGGAGTTGATATGTTGATAATTATAACTCATGTATGCAATTTTCAGCTTGAATATTTTTTTTGTAAAACTACTTGGTTACTGATATCATTTTTTTATCCTATCATTTGCAGGATAACATTGCATCATTTGCTTTTTTGCACATGGAACAAATGAAACAGGTAGTGGTTTACAACATGAATATTGTTTATATAATGTTGTGGACATTCAGAATTATTTTTTTTATGTGTTACAGTCGTGCGGACTTTTATTGTTTAGTTTTATGGACGTGCGGGCTTTTATAATTTGATTGTTAAATTTTATGTCCATGCGAGCTTTATAATAAGAAGGTTTTATATTTGCAGGGTTTGGAATGTTCAGAAAATAAAGGAAACTCTGCCCAATTTTTTTTGGTCTGTGATTTATTAAGACGTGTAATATTTTTAAGTTTGTATATATATTAGTTTATTAACAACGTTCTCGATTCGCAATTTGTGATTTTTTTATTGTTTTGCCAATAATAAATATTTGTAACACCTCGTACGCATCCAACGTTACACGTAGCAACCGAACGTGCAGTCACAGCACCCCCAATTTTAGGATTGGACCAAAAAAGACATTTTTTAAAAAAATTATAGTTAAATATAGTCATGGATTTTGTCCATGACGATTTTTATTTTTTCCGTCGCACATAAAAATGGTCGCGGCCAAAGTCCATGACCCCCAACCGTGATGAAAAATGTCCGCGACCATTTTTTTCCTTTTTTTTTGTCGCGGTGTGGGTCACGAACTTTGACCGCGACCATTTTTTGTCACGGTTGTGGGTCACGGACTTGGGTCGCGACCATTTTTTTCCCTTTTTTTTCATCGCGGTGTGGGTCGCGGACTTTGGCCGCGACCATTTTTTTTCGTCGCGGCGCGGGTCACGGACTTTGGCCCCGAACAATTTTGTCACGGTTGTGGGTCATGGACGAAGGCCGCGACCATTTTTTTCCCGTCCTGGTATGGGTCACGGCCCAAGTTCGCGACCATCTTCTGTGACCCCCTGCGGGCCGTGACCATTTTTTTGTCACTGACTTGGGCCGCACCCACGAAATTGTTCTCGCCCGAAATGGTCACGACCCAAGTCCGCGACCCACAGTCTTGGTCAGGGATTTTGGTCGTGAACATTCGCTAGTTTTGGTGCAGTGCCTTAATTTACATTCTAAAGATAATAACTCAATACCCAATACTTCTAAAAATGTAACTACACTCAAACCAATTATTTATATACTTAGAATAGTCTATCTTAAAGTCCTTAAGAGGAAACTAGTTCATAAATAACAAAATTAGGCCAAATTTATGAAGGGGATCGATTCTAAAAAGGGGGAATTGATTCTCCCCTAAGTAAACAACCCAAAATCATGAAGGAAATCGATTCTCACCCTTGAGAATCGATTATGCCCTCGTAGCTTGACAACTTCATTAATAGCGCCTTTAACCAACTCAAACCAACCTAATGCCTTTAAAAGATAACAAAAACTCCTCCTCTAAAAAAGTATTCAACATATTGATGTTTAAAAATATTTCTATAAGATTTAAAGGTTTATAACAAATATTAAGGTTCAATTCTAAGATTAATCCAATTTAACTTAACTTCATCGTCTTCAAATGAAAGATTTCAATTAGCCTACGAATTATAATCAAATAACATAACAAACTTAGGGATTTTACATATTTCAACATGTAGTATTCATATCTAATGTTCGTAAGTTCCGATTATAAAGATTCATGATTCAATTTATGGATTTATCAATAAAATTAGATTACTTCTTCAAGGAATGATTATGGCTTTAAAATGTAATTAACTCAAATTACAAAAATTAATTATAATATGATTTTGAATCATATTTCATGAATTTGATTACAAAATCAAACATATTACCATTATTCTAAAACAAACCTGATCATATTATTAATCAAAATCGAGTCTTGGAGAGACTGAAGAATTAACTCCCAATTCCCCTAATTCTTTAAGACCAAAACCTTCATTTTCAAGCTAGGGTTTACCACCTCTTCATTAGTCTCCAAGGTTCTCCCAAAAGTTTATAATTCTAAATGAGTTAATCTATGAGGGTATAATAAACTACTAGCCATAAAATTCAACTTACGCTTGAAAGTAACTCCAACTAAAAAGGCCCAAATCATGCTCCAAATGGCCCTAAAATTGGCCAAACCAATTATTAACCAAGTGGATCTAATTTCCACTATTTTAAGTAAAAAAAATAGAATTTCCAAGAGTCCCTAAATAGAACATATTTTAATGAATAATTTTCTAGTGCCTCGAACCGGTTTTGGGTCACCATTAGGTTAACTAGCAGTGAGTCAAGGAGTTTAAGGGGGAGGAGGAAAGTTCAATTTTATTACTTAAGAAAAACCCTTTTAATTGCACAATTTATTAAAGATTAATTTATCGTTTTTAAGTTGGAAAAGGGGTGGCCACTTTAAGTAATGAGGTCAATTTACAAGACTTATTTTTAAAAATCCGATTTAATCCACATTACTAATTAACTAAGACCGGAGACTACTCAACTATATGATTCAATCAGATTTAGTACACTATTTTTTGGTACATCACGTAACAGTATTGAACTATCCAAAACTCCTCAAGACCCGAGACTCAACTCAACAATCATATTCAAGTAAAGCACACAAAGGTAAAAAGGTAAAACACTGTGTGGATGTACATTACTGTAATACCCCGTATTTTTATGCTATATTTAATTTGGGGATTTATTTAATAAAAATCCGGAAATTAATTATGTTATAATTATTAACGTGACTAGAGTTAGTAATTATGGGAAACTTGTTGAATATTACTATTGAGCATAGTAATATATTATATTGGTTATATTGAATGTCATAAGTGAATTAAATGACTATTTCGGAAATTTAAGTCGGGACGTGCTCGTGTCACGTCGGGACTAATTATGTTAATTAAAAAGTGAATATTTTATAAGTTGTCCGTATGGTCGTTTTGAGTGCGTCAACGTGTCCGGAAGGGTCTAGATAGTCAGAAAAGTGTACCCGGGGGTTTAGTTTGGGTCTCGGGATGTTTTTAGGCTTAATTAGTGACCCGGGAGGGCGTTTTGGTCATTTTACAAAATAGGGTAATTAAACCCACGAATTTCAGCCATCCTTAGCAGCCATTTAAGTCAGCCTTTTAGGGTTAGAGCATTCAGAACCCTAAGACGGCTATTGGAGAAGATAGGAGAGACCTTGCAAGGTGATTCAAGGCCAAAAACACCACCTTTTGCACCACCCTCACCACCAACGCGTAGATCGCAAGGAGGAGAACGCAACCACACCAATATCAGCAGGAAACCAGACCTCTGAAATTCCAGGCAAGTGTTTAACTTGCGTATTTTCGTTGGTGCAATAATCATGTTAGTGTAGGAATGATTAGGAGTATAATCCATGGAAGAAAACCCAATTTTGATAGGGATTTGCATGTAGAAATCATATTAACCTTATTCTGGAAATTAATATGTGAAGTAGATGATTAACCCACGAATTTATGATGATTTGTTAGAAGGAAATTCTGGAGAAAACTGATTAGAACAAAGATTAAGAAAACTTAGGGTTCTTGATGATTAGATGAGATTTTAGGTTGTTTAATCATGTTTAATGATGGTTATATGCATGCTTAACGTTAGAAACATCTGGAAATATATTACCATGATTGTAGTATAAGTTTTGGGACGATTAGTGTTGGAAATTATGGATTTGAATGAAGAATATTAGTCAAACCCGAAACTGCACTTCTGCAGAAATCGAAATACCTGTTTGATCGATCGATCGAACCTAGAGCGTCGATCGATCGAAGGTTCGATCGATCGAGCCCCAGACGTCAATCGATCGACCCCTCCTGGCAAACTCTTTCTCCCCTTGTTTAATTAGTTGAATTAATTTACCGTGGAATATTTCTTGGGCATTGTTTTGGGATATAGAAGAGACCAGTAGGACTTATGTGTAACAACCCGAGGTCTTGGAGACGATTATTTATTTATTTAGGGAGAAATAAATAATATTTTATTGGAGAAATAATAAAATTGGCAATTGAGGTCAGAATTTGGAGTTGGTAGAAAGTGTCTCGAATGGAATTTCTGAGGGTACCATTGTTTCCGGAAGGGTCGAGAAAGTCGAAATGACTGTACTTGGGGTCTATTTGGGTTCCGAAATAAATTAGGACCGTTTGACTCGAATTAAAGTCACCGAGTCATTTAAAGTGTGTATTATCATTTAAAGATGTGTATTTTCGGATTTAGGCTTAAAAAGCCTACGGGAGATATTTCTCCCAAAAGAGAAAAAGAGAAAAGGAAAGAAAGAAAGAGAGAAGAAGAGAGAAGAAGAAAAGGAAGGAGAAAGAGGGAAAAAGCGGATTTTCCGGCGGATTCAGACCCTACGAACCCGAGGCAAGTGATTAAACTTGCTAAATAATTGTTGTGTACCATTTATTGCATGATTTGTGGATTGATTTTTGGGTTTTAGGTTTAAAATGTTAAAGACCTAACTTTTGGGAAAAACCTTAGATTTGTAGTGTATTAAATGGATTTAAGGTTAGAAATTAGTTTATATATATTCTAGGATGAATATTAATGTTATATTTGTGTTTGGGTTGAAGAGAAATGGAGAGAAAACCATTAGAATGATTTTTGGGTATTTTGGCTACTCAAACAGTAGCCATTTTCGAGGTTCAGCAGGGCCGAATCGATTCGGCCCCCTAGACGAATCGATTCGGAATTATGCAGGTGCCCAGGTTTGAGTGACCGAATCGATTCGGACTCCAGCCGAATCGATTCGGCCTGAGGCAGAGTCCCAGATCTGATGACCCGAATCGATTCGCCTTCCTGGCCGAATTGATTCGCTGGGGCCGAATCGATTCGGAATAGGCCCGAATCGATTCGGAAACAGGGCTTTTGGGGGGAAGTTTTTCTAGGGAGATTTTCTTCCCACTTTGATCGAGGTTGTCGATTGGGGATCTCATTAGGAGATATTTGGAGTATGTTTTGGAGACTTTTAGAGAGTTTCCCCTACAAGAAATAATTGGAGTCATATAGACTAAAATTGAGGAATTACCGATTCGAGAATTTGGTATTTTTCTAAGTGGGGGAGCCCACTTCTATTTGGGATAACTTTAAAGGGTTCTTAAATGAAATGAACCCTATTATGATTGGATGTCTACTAATGAAAATTGATGTACACATGGATATATAAATATCCTCATTAATGATTGAATTGAGAGATATCTCACAATGTGAGAAATACATTAAGGTGCAATAGGATATAGAATATCCCTAACTAAATTGTATTGAAAGACAACTCATTATTAGAAGCGACTTGAGAGCTTCAAGCGAGAATTAGTATAGCATATACAGTGGGGTAAATGTGTGAGTATTAACGATTAGTGTATCGTGAGAAAGTATACTAAACAATGACGTAAATCAAACTACGCCTAAGTGCGTAATATGAACATGAATATGATGTTTCAGGTATACCTTATAAAATGGTATATCTTTATTATGTGGGATGTATGTATACCTTATATATGGTGTATATACATGTTAAGCATACCCCCTCCTTGCTATCATTGGGAAGTTTCGTGCGTTGAGGGTGAGCATCCTGACAAATATGCAGGGTGTGGATATTCCCCAGGTCATAGTCGTCCTTTGTGGTGAGGAAATGACATATATATATATTTATTTATTTTGGGGGTGAGAGGTCGGGGTATGTGACGCTCTCACTTGCCGGTTAGGAACTATGACCGCTTCCCGGACGTGTGTGCGTGAGTAGATCACGAGGTGGGTGTCGTTGAACCCCACCAGGTGACCCCAGTTTGCTACGCATATGGGCTGCTGGATGATGATAGCATGTGAGCCTGCGTCCTTCGAGTTATAGCTCGGTTGGATGGTTATTATTTGCTTGTGTTTGTATTTGGGTGTCAAGGGCATAACCGACCTTAATGACCTACATTGCCAGGATTAGTGTATCGGGGGGGTTCCTTGTTTGGATTTCGCTTCGGCGAGACGTCCCACGCACGAACCGCAGTGTAATGTTGGAACTTGGGGATAAGTTTAGTCCTTAATGCTCATCATTATATTATATTATATATCTATCACCTATCCCGACGATCGACAGTGCCAGGAGTAGTGTAACGGGGGGGTTCCTTGTTTGAATTTTGCTTCGGCGAGACGTCCCACGCATGAAACGCCGCGTACTGTTGAGAATTGGGAATATTAATTAATTAAAATTGGATACTAATCATTTGAGTTACATGCATCTTGCATTGAGGGCATAATGAGCCCCGAGGATCGATACGGTCAGGAGTAGTGTAACGGGGGGGTTCCTTGTTTGGATTTCGCTTCGGCGAGACGTCCCACGCACGAAACGCAGTACCGTGTTCAAAATTGGGAGGAGTTTAGCCCTTAATTCTTGATGCTAATAACTCATCTATAATATTATATATATGGTTTCTTGCCTTAATTGGGCATCACTAGAATAAATCTAGTACATGATATTGTTAATGTTTTGTGATGATGTAGCATGATTGGATCATGTAACTTTATATGTTCAACAAAAGAACATTATAAATATTAGCGTAATGTTTATATTAAAGTTAATAATTATAACTATTAGGATTGGATTATATGTAGAATCGGGTGATAGGTTAGATGGTTTCACTTAAATACTTTATTTGGGTTTAAGTTAGAATCCTCTTACCTAATTAGAATCGAACATCCTTTTTGGGGACACGTGCATACGCTTAGTGCGCGCTTTAGATGAGAGGTGAGTGGAAATTTATGGAGTGTTCGATTCCAGCTAAATCATGTAATAATGCATTTATAATTATTATGCATTTTAATACACTTGCTATAAATGTTTTTCACACTCGGGTTCTGACCCGTTTACATTTCCCCTCCCCCATGCATATATATATATTGTATTACTTCAGGTGTTCCTCCGCAAGGACGCCTTTGATCTTCCTCCATTCAGGATTTGTTGAGCTGTGGCAGTAGCGGACTGTTGCGGCACTTGGTTTTAGTCGACTCCTATCTTTGTATATCTAGATTAGGATTCAGTTGTATTGAGTTAGTACTCAAGTGTTGTAGATAAACACTTTCATATGTTTTAATTATCTATTTATTGTATTGTCTGTTGCCCGACAGCATATTCGGGTATTTCATTGTTGGGATTTTTTGTTGTACAATGTATAGTACTCTTTCATTATTGGATCATGCACTTTCCACATTATAGATAGATGTTTATTGTTGGGTGTATGCATTATTGGTTTTGTTGTTGTTGTAAATAAAAGTTTTAAATTTTTGGCGATTCGCACTTTATGATTTCGGGTAGTTAGCCTTATATTACTGTGTTTAGTTGTGGATGTTGAGACTGTACCATCTGAGATACCTGATTTATGTAGTATAGGGCTGGCCACCCGTTATTATTTGGAGCCGGTTGTCACAGATGGTATCAGAGCATCAGGTTCTAGTGTCTTTAGGATCTGTGTTCGTTACTACGATCTTCCGTAAGCGTTCTTGGTATAGAGCCTTATTGCTAGGACGGTTACATTCATACATCCATATCTTTCTGTGAGTCAAAAATATTTGAAAGGTGTTCTGATACAATTGTTCTTGTTTCAGATGCCACCGAAGGGAGGTCGTTCAGCCAAGGCAAGGAAAGGACAACCCCAATTGCCTCAAAGGAACATGACTACGGATGATGTTGCCAATATAGTGGCACAAGCAGTAACTGCTGCCGTTTCTACGATGGCTCAGCAACCTGCCGTTCGAGCAGCCCCACCCCATTTAGGATTGTCCTTTTGGGAGAGAGTGAAGGAAGATTTTAATAAGGGGCATCCTCCCGAGTTTGCAGGGGGAGTTGATGCAATGACTGCAAGTGCATGGAAAAATAGTATGCAAAGGCATCTTCGTATGGTTGAGTGCAGTGAGGTGCAGAAACAATTTTTAGTCACCTTTAAGTTATCGGGTGCAGCTCTTCAATGGTGGGAGTCTGTCACCACATCTGAACAGAGAGATACTTTTCCTATCAAAGAATTTTGGGGACTTTTTGATCATAGGTATTTGCTTTTCCCTACGCCGGATATGGGAATTTTTCAAGGAAATAGGACAGTGGCAGAATATGAAGAAGATTTTTCTCTATGGGCGAGATTAGTACCTAATGAGGTAGATACGGAAGAGAAACGTATATCGAAGTTTGTTCGAGGTTTAGATTGGAAAATCCAACTACATTTGTTAGAAAGTCCTAAGTTAATGACTTTCGTCGAGGTTGTAAATGCGGCACTATTAAAGTGTCGAGAATATCGTTTTCGTTCTCAAGAGGGTAAGAACTTAGGAGATTCGAGTTCATCAAGTAAGTTTGGCAAAGAGAGTGCCAGTAATGCGAGTGGGCAGAAAGAGTTTATGGGCAAGTGTTTCTCTTGTAAAGAAACAGGTCATAAAAAGAGAGATTGTCCTCAAAGAGGTAAAGGACCGCGATTTGAGGAAATTTTGGAAGTGCAACCCCTACAACAGATTCGAGGTCGCTTTAGACCGGGGGACTATGTTTGGGAGCCTATTGATGAGGATGGGCAATCGGACTAGAGATGGATGTTGTGAGTAATTTCCTTACTATTAGGATTATTACTATATGAAGTGTTGGAAATATCGTAGGGGAGATATTTATGAATCGGGTAGTGCTTTAGCCCTTTTGTTTATGTATGGTAGGTAATGACCCTAAAGGGGGAAATTTTGAGCAAGATATGCTCTTATTCTATTATCTTGGTTATGGTGGTAAGTAGTAATGATAGAAGCTAATTCTTTTATGTAGTCATGATAGACTATTGAAATTGTTGTATTCCAGATATGGAATTTGCCTTATATATGGCAGTATAATGAAATGATGTAAGATGTTGTTTATGTTTGAAGTGATTGTGGTTTGACGGAACGCAGGTAAAATTTTAGCTCCTGATTATGACTATATTTGTGAGCTATATGTTATGCATTTGATGAATTAAAAGACCTTGTGTTGGACATAAGGCATTTTATATTAGAATATATATATATATAAATTGTTTTTCAAAAATAAACTATTTTCAATATAGAACTTTTACCGGCCTTCAGGCCCTTTCAAACAAAATTTTCCACTAAAATGTTTTTAAACTCTAGTCCGGATCTAACAAACTCTCAATCCCCGACGTCGTCACACAGTAGTGTATTGGGAGGGTTCCTTGTTTGGATTTCGCTTTCGCGAGACGTCCCCCGCACGAAAGTGGCGATTGTCAGGAATTGAGAGGAGTTATTTCTTTGGACCATTCAAATTTTCTCTACTAAAATTTTAAGTCTTACCTATTGTTGGAAATGTGGAACTTTCGAGGCAAATAAAGCCTCATTATGATTGTTGTGAGCATAAAGCTCAATTATAAAGGGTGTATGGGCGCCCTTTGTTGTTGAAATTGGTTTTATTTAATTCATGATAAAATAAGTTAAAATTAATTCGTCGTGGGAGGTTAGATGTTTGGAGATAGGATTAGTGATGTTGGGTAGATTAGAAGAAGTTGAGCTTGGAGAATTAGGCTTAACTGAATTTCGAGGACGAAATTCTTGTAAGTGGGGAAGTTTGTAACAACCCGAGGTCTTGGAGACGATTATTTATTTATTTAGGGAGAAATAAATAATATTTTATTGGAGAAATAATAAAATTGGCAATTGAGGTCAGAATTTGGAGTTGGTAGAAAGTGTCTCGAATGGAATTTCTGAGGGTACCATTGTTTCCGGAAGGGTCGAGAAAGTCGAAATGACTATACTTGGGGTCTATTTGGGTTCCGAAATAAATTAGGACCGTTTGACTCGAATTAAAGTCACCGAGTCATTTAAAGTGTGTATTATCATTTAAAGATGTGTATTTTCGGATTTAGGCTTAAAAAGCCTACGGGAGATATTTCTCCCAAAAGAGAAAAAGAGAAAAGGAAAGAAAGAAAGAGAGAAGAAGAGAGAAGAAGAAAAGGAAGGAGAAAGAGGGAAAAAGCGGATTTTTCGGTGGATTCAGACCCTACGAACCCGAGGCAAGTGATTAAACTTGCTAAATAATTGTTGTGTACCATTTATTGCATGATTTGTGGATTGATTTTTGGGTTTTAGGTTTAAAATGTTAAAAACCTAACTTTTGGGAAAAACCTTAGATTTGTAGTGTATTAAATGGATTTAAGTTTAGAAATTAGTTTATATATATTCTAGGATGAATATTAATGTTATATTTGTGTTTGGGTTGAAGAGAAATGGAGAGAAAACCATTAGAATGATTTTTGGGTATTTTGGCTACTCAAATAGTAGCCATTTTCGAGGTTCAGCAGGGCCGAATCGATTCGGAATTATGCAGGTGCCCAGGTCTGAGTGACCGAATCGATTCGGACTCGAGCCGAATCGATTCGGCCTGAGGCAAAGTCCCAGGTCTGATGACCCGAATCGATTCGCCTTCCTGGCCGAATCGATTCGCTGGGGCCGAATCGATTCGGAATAGGCCCGAATCGATTCGGAAACAGGGCTTTTGGGGGGAAGTTTTTCTAGGGAGATTTTCTTCCCACTTTGATCGAGGTTGTCGATTGGGGATCTCATTAGGAGATATTTGGAGTATGTTTTGGAGACTTTTAGAGAGTTTCCCCTACAAGAAATAATTGGAGTCATATAGACTAAAATTGAGGAATTACCGATTCGAGAATTTGGTATTTTTCTAAGTGGGGGAGCCCACTTCTATTTGGGATAACTTTAAAGGGTTCTTAAATGAAATGAACCCTATTATGATTGGATGTCTACTAATGAAAATTGATGTACACATGGATATAGAAATATCCTCATTAATGATTGAATTGAGAGATATCTCACAATGTGAGAAATACATTAAGGTGCAATAGGATATAGAATATCCCTAACTAAATTGTATTGAAAGACAACTCATTATTAGAAGCGACTTGAGAGCTTCAAGCGAGAATTAGTATAGCATATACAGTGGGGTAAATGTGTGAGTATTAACGATTAGTGTATCGTGAGAAAGTATACTAAACAATGACGTAAATCAAACTACGCCTAAGTGCGTAATATGAACATGAATATGATGTTTCAGGTATACCTTATAAAATGGTATATCTTTATTATGTGGGATGTATGTATACCTTATATATGGTGTATATACATGTTAAGCATACCCCCTCCTTGCTATCATTGGGAAGTTTCGTGCGTTGAGGGTGAGCATCCTGACAAATATGCAGGGTGTGGATATTCCCCAGGTCATAGTCGTCCTTTGTGGTCAGAAAATGACATATATATATATTTATTTATTTTGGGGGTGAGAGGTCGGGGTATGTGACGCTCTCACTTGCTGGTTAGGAACTATGACCGCTTCCCGGACGTGTGTGCGTGAGTAGATCACGAGGTGGGTGTCGTTGAACCCCACCAGGTGACCCCAGTTTGCTACGCATATGGGCTGCTGGATGATGATAGCATGTGAGCCTGCGTCCTTAGAGTTATAGCTCGGTTGGATGGTTATTATTTGCTTGTGTTTGTATTTGGGTGTCAAGGGCATAACCGACCTTAATGACCTACATTGCCAGGATTAGTGTATCGGGGGGGTTCCTTGTTTGGATTTCGCTTCGGCGAGACGTCCCACGCACGAACCGCACTGTAATGTTGGAACTTGGGGATAAGTTTAATCCTTAATGCTCATCATTATATTATATTATATATCTATCACCTATCCCGACGATCGACAGTGCCAGGAGTAGTGTAACGGGGGGGTTCCTTGTTTGAATTTCGCTTCGGCGAGACGTCCCACGCATGAAACGCCGCGTACTGTTGAGAATTGGGAATATTAATTAATTAAAATTGGATACTAATCATTTGAGTTACATGCATCTTGCATTGAGGGCATAATAAGCCCCGAGGATCGATACGGTCAGGAGTAGTGTAACGGGGGGGTTCCTTGTTTGGATTTCGCTTCGGCGAGACGTCCCACGCACGAAACGCAGTACCGTGTTGAAAATTGGGAGGAGTTTAGCCCTTAATTCTTGATGCTAATAACTCATCTATAATATTATATATATGGTTTCTTGCCTTAATTGGGCATCACTAGAATAAATCTAGTACATGATATTGTTAATGTTTTGTGATGATGTAGCATGATTGGATCATGTAACTTTATATGTTCAACAAAAGAACATTATAAAGATTAGCGTAATGTTTATATTAAAGTTAATAATTATAACTATTAGGATTGGATTATATGTAGAATCGGGTGATAGGTTAGATGGTTTCACTTAAATACTTTATTTGGGTTTAAGTTAGAATCCTCTTACCTAATTAGAATCGAACATCCTTTTTGGGGACACGTGCATACGCTTAGTGCGCGCTTTAGATGAGAGGTGAGTGGAAATTTATGGAGTGTTCGATTCCAACTAAATCATGTAATAATGCATTTATAATTATTATGCATTTTAATACACTTGCTATAAATGTTTTTCACACTCGGGTTCTGACCCGTTTACATTTCCCCTCCCCCATGCATATATATATATTGTATTACTTCAGGTGTTCCTCCGCAAGGTCGCCTTTGATCTTCCTCCATTCAGGATTTGTGGAGCTGTGGCAGTAGCGGACTGTTGCGGCACTTGGTTTTAGTCGACTCCTATCTTTGTATATCTAGATTAGGATTCAGTTGTATTGAGTTAGTACTCAAGTGTTGTAGATAAACACTTTCATATGTTTTAATTATCTGTTTATTGTATTGTCTGTTGCCCGACAGCATATTCGGGTATTTCATTGTTGGAATTTTTTGTTGTACAATGTATAGTACTCTTTCATTATTGGATCATGCACTTTCCACATTATTGATAGATGTTTATTGTTGGGTGTATGCATTATTGGTTTTGTTGTTGTTGTAAATAAAAGTTTTAAATTTTTGGCGATTCGCACTTTATGATTTCGGGTAGTTAGCCTTATATTACTGTGTTTAGTTGTGGATGTTGAGACTGTACCATCTGAGATACCTGATTTATGTAGTATAGGGCTGGCCACCCGTTATTATTTGGAGCGGGTTGTCACATTATGATTAAGTGTTGAGAACTGTATTTATGAAATGATAAGTGGGTTTAAGGGATAATTAATTAAGGAACGACGAACTGCGTATTTCAAGTGAGAGATTACCACGAATACCTATGTTAGTGAATGGACGTCTACCTACTGAATTTGTTACTTGGATGGATAAAATCCACGAGTGTCACGTAATTAGTGAGAAAACCCTCCGAGTTAAGGTTAGAGACGAAACCTTATACGAAATCTTAAAAATGTAAAATTAAGGATAAATGTTGTAATTATGGGTAAGGAGAGTGACCTATATTAACATGATGAAATTGGTATATTTATATGATTGTGTGTACATATATTATATACATGTGAAAAACGTACCCGCGCTACTTGCTATCCCTGAGGTTACCGCGCTGGGACGATCTTATCCTGTGTTGCTTTATGGGGGATATTGATTCGTACCCTAGAAGATAGAGATCCTAGGTACGGGCTATCAGATTGATAGTCGGACGGTCCTAAGAGACGTGTGGGTATGTACTGACCTCTTGGACTTGGAATCTATGCTTCGCCTCAACGTTGTTTTGTATATGTTAATACAGTTCGAGAGTGATTCCGAACTTGTATTTCCCTTTATGTGAGCGATACGGGGATTGGATAGCAGAGTATGCCCGCACCATAGTTTAGTTGGGGTGCCATTATTTATATATTATACGAGTAGTTAATATATATATGAGGTTATAAACTTTAAACTGCCTACTGTGATTTGATAAGTAGAACATGGTTGTTGACTCAAATTATTAAATACTTGTTTTGTGAAAGTATGAGAAGGCACTGGGAAATCTTATAATTTAATGAAGCTAAAACGAGAGGAATACTACAAATTGAAAGTAACCTTTTTTAAAACATTGTCATCGTTCGGTTTTGAAAACATATGAGTAAGTTAAGATAAACGAACCGTTGGGAAGATTAGTACGATAGGAGTGCACATTAGAAGAGAGGTGAGTATTTCTCAAGAGAGAGACGAACTAATATGATGTTGCATTGGCCTGTATCAATTTAAATACTTGCTTAACGTATTTTAAAAATCAAACACACTTTCGGGCCCTGACCCGTTTCCTTTTCTCTCTCTCTCTTGTGTATATATATGTATATTTTCAGGTGCCCAGCCACAGGGGCGTCTTGCTTAGGATCCTTTGAGAAGAACGAGCTACAGCTTAGGTGGGAGTTGCAGGTCCCTTGAGTAGACGGCTTCTGTCATTGACTCCACTTCTATTACTCTCATTTATGGGGCACGTGTCGCCCTTTTCATCATTTCATTTATTGTTGGGGATTTTTATATTTCAGTTATTCCAGTATTGTTTATGGGATTTATTCAGGATGGTTTATGATTTTAGTTTTATATTATTGACATTCGTTTGGTGAATGTATGGTTTTATTTTAAATTTCGTGGTGTGATTCTCTATTGTAGAAATGTTGTTTTGAACTAATAAAAATCTTTTCTTTAATTATAATTTGGAAGTTCGTATGAAAAATGTTTTTGACACTTAGCTTAATTATTTAGGGTGTTAAATTGAAAAAATTATTTTTATCGACAGTGATGCTGAGAATGAACCAACTGTTTACCTTGATTTAATTTAATAAAGGAGTGATCGCCCGGTATTTAATTAGATGGGGTGTCACAGGTGGTATCAGAGCATCAGGTTCTAGTGTCCATAGGATCTGTACGGCTTATTTCGCTTTCAGCTTAACGTTATTGCTATAGAGCCCTATTGATAGGACTGTTGTATTCTTGCTTTCACGTTTAAGTCTTCAGCTATTCGAGATTTATTGATAACTGTAGACTAATAAACTTGTTCACGTTTCAGATGCCTCCGACACGTGCTCCAAAAGATAGACGTGCTCAAGACGAGCAGCCAGCAGCTTCGGCACCAGGCACAATGAATGCTAATGAAGTAGCCGCCATCGTTGCTCAGGCGGTGAATGCCGCGATAGCGGTGATTCAGCAGGCTCCACCCCAGGTCCAGGCAGTGGCGCCAGTACCAGCACAGCTTCCATCTGCATGGGAGAGGGTTCGGGATGCTTTTCAGAAAGCACATCCCCCTGAGTTCTCTGGTAGCTCCGATATTGTTACTGTCAGCCAATGGAAGAAAGACATCCAGCGGCACCTCCGTATGTATGAGTGCACCGAAGAGCAGAAACAGCTATTGGCCTCTTTCAAGTTGGTGGGAGCCTCATTACAGTGGTGGGAGTCCACTATTACTTTGGAGGAGAGGGACACGATCCCTATTCAGATGTTCTGGGAGCGGTTTGATCGCAAGTACTTTCCACCCGCAGTGCAGACAGAGATGAGGCGGAAATTACTAAATCTGAAGCAGGAGAACCTTACTGTAGCCGAGTATGAGGAGGAGTTCACGAGACTTCTCACTATTGTGCCAGATGAGGCACCCACTGAGAGCAAGAAAATTTTGTTGTTCGTCGACGGGTTAGCTTGGAGGATCCGTCAGCACCTTATTGGGAATCTATCCCTGAGTACCTTTACTGACATACTCAATGCAGCATTACTACATTGCCAGGATCACCGCTTCCATCTTCAGGGAAGCAAGAGAACAGGAGAGTCCAGCCAGCAGGGCAGGACCGGGGGTAATAGTGCCGGTGGGGCACCAACTCATGGACAGACTCGTCAGCACGAGCAGAGTTCCCATTAGGGGGACCCTTCTAAGCGATTCCGTTCAGGTGATTCTAGGCAGGGATTCGGGGGATTCAGGCAGGGCCATCAGGGTCAGCCTAATCAGCAGGGCCAGCAGGGCCAACACCGACCGCAGGGACAGCAGCAGGGCCAGCAAGGCCAACAGCGTGCACATCAGGGCCAACAGGGCCAATGGCGTGGAGGTAACGGCCAGCAGGGCCGTGGTCAGCAGGGACAGAGGGGAGGTAATTTCAGAGGCCGGTGTTTTGTGTGCGGCAAGCACGACCATAAGCGTCAGGATTGCCCAGAGGGAGATAGGTCCCCACAGCAGTAGGGAGCCCGTAATGAGCCGCAGAGACCACTCTTTCCACCTGCCCTTCCAGCTCCAGCCCAGGTGCCAGCCCGACCAGCCTTTCCAGCAGCTCCAGTGCAGCAGGGGCAATTGCAGTATGGACGTGTCTATAACGTCCACTAGGCAGCAGCTCCACAGGCACCGCTCGCGATTGAGGGTATGTTTCCTATCCATGGTACTATGGGTAAAGTTTTGTTTGATACGGGGGCAACGCATTGTTTTATAGCTACACATTTTGCGAAGTCCTTAGGGTTGTTAGCCACAGCAGAGAGCACCGTGACGTGTGTCGACTCACCACTGGGGAGTGGGTCACTTATATTCTTTATATGCCGGGGAGTAGGGGTTGAGATCGGTGGCTTGGTATTGCCTGCAGACATGCTAGTCTTAGACATGCACGAGCATGACGTGATTATTGGTATGGATTGGCTCTCATCTTATAGAGCCATGATTGATTGCTTCGGTGGGAGCATTGTTTTTGCCATTCCGGGGCAAAAGATGTTTGTAGTGGCGATGCCTCACCCAGAGGGAGGTTCGACCGCTCATTTATATTACATTGAGGAGGATACCTCTAAGGAGGTTGTGATTCCTTTAGATTCGATCCCAGTTGTTAGGGAGTATTCCGATGTGTTTCAGGAGATACCAGGCCTACCGCCCAGTCGCGAGATAGACTTCGTTATAGATTTAGTGACGGATACGAGACCTATAGCACGCACACCGTACCGTATGGCTCCGGCAGAGATGCGAGAGCTACGAGATCAGATTGAGCAGCTATTAGGTCAGGGCTTCATTCGTAGGAGTACCTCACCGTGGGGAGCTCCAGTCTTATTTGTAAAGAAGAGAGATGGCTCACTGAGATTGTGTGTAGACTACCGGGAGCTGAACAAGGTCACGATACGGAATAAATATCTGTTGCCTCGAATCGATGATCTATTCGACCAGTTGAGGGGAGTAACTTTCTTTTCGAAGATAGATCTGAGGTCGGGGTACCATCAGTTAAGGATTAGAGAGCAGGATGTTTCAAAGACTGCCTTCTTGTCGAGATATGGGTCCTATGAGTTCAGGGTGATGCCGTTTGGACTCACAAATGCCCCAGCCGTTTTCATGGACTTGATGAACCGAGTGTTCAGAGAGTTCTTGGATCAGTTCGTCATCGTCTTCATAGATGATATCTTGATATATTCACACTCCGAGGAGGAGCATGCCGAACACTTGAGGCAGGTTCTTCAGACTCTACGAGAGCATCAGTTGTATGCTAAGTACGAGAAGTGTGGATTCTGGTTGCGAGAGGTACAATTCTTGGGCCATGTTGTTTCTGAGCAGGGGATAACAGTTGACCCGAGCAAAGTGTCAGCGGTGAGGGAGTGGGGGCAGCCCACGACACCGACGGAAGTACGTAGTTTCTTGGGGTTAGCCGGTTACTACAGGAGGTTCATTTGGGGATTCTCCAAAATAGCGGGTCCATTGACGAATCTGACTCGCAAGGGGGTACCATATGTTTGGGATGACGCTTGTCAGTTGGCTTTCGACGAGCTGAAGGACAAGCTTACTTCGGCACCAGTCCTTGCTTTACCGAAGCCGGGTGTAGAGTACCTGGTTTACACAGATGCGTCCTTACGAGGACTTGGGGGAGTACTTCAGCAAGAAGAGAAGGCCATAGCTTTTGCTTCCCGCAAGCTTAAGTCGCATGAGAAGAATTACCCCACCCACGACCTGGAGTTAGCTGCGGTCGTCTTTGCATTGAGAATTTGGAGGCACTATTTATTGGGCGATGTAATAACCCTCTCTTCCGATAGCCCATTTTATCCTTAATTACCATGTGTAGTAATTAGTTATTATCTGATAGATGCTGAGTAAATATTAATTTGTTATGTCAAGTTAATATTTACTAATATGTTGTGTAGTTACCTCGTGAGTAGATAAAATGTTCATGTGGTAATTTATTATGTCATAAGGATTTAAAATGACATTTTGGGTTTATTACGAAACCGGAAGTAAATGAGTTACAAAATTCCCAAATGATAATTTGGATAGTGTAGTTAGTCCCGGTAGGTGTGAGACAGTCAAAATAAGTGCCATATTGTACTTTGGCATTTTGGGGACTTTTGACTGGTTTTGGCTTAAATAGTGTAGTCGCGTATATTTTTATCGCGTATTAGTCACTTAAGTGGGATTATGGGACTTAAGCCCCGTTTTATTTTCCCACCCCTATTCCCTTTCTCCCATTTTACACAATTGAGCCCTAGAGAGAGTAGAGAGAGGAAGAGAACTTGGGAGAAAAAGAGAGATTGGAGCTTGGATTGTTGCTTCCTTCTTCATCAAATCAGATTCTTACCTTTAGGCAAGTAATCTACTTGCAAGTTTATGATTTAAGTAGAATAAATTGCATTGATATTTATGATTTAGAAATGTTAGGGTTTTGGTGGAATTTTGGGTATTTAACCCTTTGAGATTGATTTGGATGATAAATATTACAAATGATTGTAGTTGGGTGTATTTTTGGAGTACTAGTTCCATTAAATTAATTGGGTTTGGTTGGTTTTGGGTTGGTTAGAATTTTGGAGTTCAAGACTCCATAGCCATTCTTGGCATTTCCGCAGGGGCGAATCGATTCGGCCCTTAGGGCGAATCGATTCGCATAGATGCAGAGTCCCAGGTCTTGTAGTCCGAATCGATTCGGATTAAGACCGAATCGATTCGGCATTTGCAGAAACCAAATTTGTGTTGTCCGAACCGATTCGCTTTCAGAGCGAATCGATTCGCTGTGGCGAATCGATTCGGCCCTTAGGGCGAATCGATTCGGTTCCAGCAGATTTTGGGGGTCTTTTTCTTTTTAATTTTCCTCCTTATTCTTTAGGATTAGGACCTAGGAAACTTCTTTAAAGAAGTAAACTTAGAGTCCTAGAGTAGCTATGGAGTTTGGTTGTTACCCTGGACTAGAAATGGGTTCATCTGGGGTTTATTTCGGGGAGGTCTAAAGTAATGTTAAGGCATTACTTCTTTTATTCAAACTCTTAGAAGTTTGGAGGTTAGGTACCCTAACTTGGATACTAGAAGGGCTTGTCAAGTTACATAGGCCTTGGAGATTTGTAGGATCATAATGATCATTTGGAGATTTAATCGGGGATTGTAATTTGAGGAATAAATGATAATATTCGATGGGAATTAGGTTCGCATAAAATGAACCCATATGAGTTTAATGATATTAGGTTTAATAAAAAGAACCAACCTCATGATTAATGGAAATGGATTTTTGGAAATAAAATGATGATAAATGTAAATGTTAATTTACTGTTACACACCTCTCTAAATGACATCATAAGGGAAGTTCGCTCGTGAGGTGAAGCCCCCTGGCTAATGAATGCAGGGTGGATATAGTCCTAGGCCATGGGAGCGCTTATTATTATATTTTTCTGCGATGGGTAGGAGATTCCGGGTGTGGTCTTGACTACCCCGCAGGCTCATGGCCGCTTCCCGACGTGTTCTGTTAGGTGCCCAGGTTGTCTTATGATAGGCCCTGGAAGATGATGGTCATTTAGGGGCGCGCACAGTGGGGAAACCCGGACGGGTGGTCTTAGATATCGTTATAGTATATGAATATAACTATATTTTCATCAAGTTGGACTTGATGGTTGTTAAACGCCACAAAGAGCGTATGAAATGCCATAAAGAGCATAAATATGTGCCAGGAAGAGCACGGGAATAATATATGTGCCATAAAGAGCACCTGATGTAAATGATATTCCTAATAAGGAATGGAAAGATAAAATGGGAAGTTTTAATTAATGAATAGAAATTATAACTTCTTGACTTAACCAATTATATGGTTTTATTCCTAATAAGGAATGCCTGAAGGAAATGGAAATTGTATTTTATAAGGAAGGGTTTAACTTAAAGTGCTTTACCTTCAATTCTTGCTTATATTATAGATAGCATGTCATATTATCATCCTCATCATTCATGTATAACTGTTCATATCTATCATGTTTTTTATTCTTCTAGAAATCAGATAGAACCCGGCCCTGACCGGTTTACTTCCTTGTTGTATATATATTATTGTATCCGCTCAGGTGCTCCACCGCAAGGACGCCCGACTTGACTTTCCCGAGTTCCTTGTACTTTAGACGAGCTGTAAGATTTTGCGGGTTATTACAGGATGTTGTATTAGACGCTTTCATTATTGTTATTCTAGATATTATCGGGTCTTGTCCCTCGGCGTGTGGCCCAAACATTTGAAATTGATTAATGGTTGTACTATGTAAGATATTTTATATTGTTGTACGTTGTCTTATGTAGCTGTGGACCGACATCTTATTCGGTCCATTTGTGTACATTCGTTTTAGTTACTTCATATATTATCTTTTGGAATTCCACTTGCTTGTCAGAATTGGGTTGTTTAGTTTAAATTTTTATAACCGCATTTTTAAAATTTTACACTTTTTGGCAACCCGTTTTCTGATTTATTGGGTGGTTTTCCCGTATACTCAGTTTATATTTGTGATGCTGAGAATGATATCCACCCATGATTCCTGTTACGTTTGAGTATCGGGCTGGCCACCCCTTATCTCGGATTGCGGGTTGTCACAGATGGTATCAGAGCATCAGGTTCTAGAGTACTAGGATCTGTGTGGACTTGTCTCGTTCTACCGTAGCGTTCTTTGATGTAGGGCCTAATGCTAGGACTTCTTGTTGCTTATGTTTGCGATCCTCTGTAAGATATATTGTTTTAACTATCATTCTAATACTATTGTTCTTCCATCTCAGATGCCGTCTAAGAGAGGTCGCCCGGCGAGACGTGTTAAGGTCGTAGAGAAGGAAGTAGGTCCTCCACCGCCACTACAAGGGACTGTTAATGTTGCGGATGTAGCAAGCATAGTGGCTGGAGCGGTTCATGCCGCCATGTCCGTAGTGATCCAACATTTGCCATGGGCTCCAGGTGTTCAAGCTCCTATGGGACTTACTCCGTGGGAAAGGGTTAGGGAGTCCTTTCTAAGGGGCAATCCCCCGGAATTCGAGGGAGGTGCGGATGTTATTAAAGCCAATCAATGGAAGAAAGACATGCAACGCCACCTTCGAATGATAGAATGCAGTGAGGATAAGAAACAAGTCCTTACCACCTTTAAGCTTGTCGGATCTGCGTTACACTGGTGGGAGACGATGACCACTCCGGAGCAAAGAGACACCATGTCAATCACTGAGTTCTGGGCTTTGTTTGATCTTCAGTATTTTCCTCCCGTGGTTCAGAGGGAGATGAAGAGGAAGTTGCAAGATGTAGAGCAAGGGGAGAGGTCTGTAGCGGAGTATGGAGAGGAGTTCACCCGTTTAGCAAGTTTTGTACCAGATGATGTGACTCCGGAAGAGAGGAAGATCTCGAAGTTTATGGGAGGTCTAAACTGGAGAATCCGAAAACACTTGTTGGGTAACCCATCTTTCCAGACTTATGGCGAGGTTATGAATGCATCCTTACTCCATTGCCAGGAGCATCGATTTTATATGCAGGGTAGCAAGAAAGCTACTGAAATGAAGCAAGTAGGGAAGCTTGGGAAGTTTATTGCGAGGGGCAATAATAGGCCCGAACAAGGTGCTTTACATCAGGCAGATCGGGGTGGCCCTAGAGGTAGGGGTCATCCGGGCCGAGGTATTTCTCAGTTTAGGGATATCGGAGGTCGAGGTCGGGAGGACATGAAGGGACGGTGCTTCCAATGTGGGGAGGCAGGTCATATCAAGAGAGAGTGTCCTCAGATGATTGGGGGTCAGTTTCCTCGGGTTCCGCAACAGCCGTATGTTCTGTTTCCACCTCTGGTACCTATTATGGCTGTTCCTCCGTAGCAGGGGCAACTACAGTATGGACGTGCTTGTCATGATCGGGAGGCTATGTTTCCTCCAGCCCTGCCGGCACCGCCCGTTATTGAGGGTAAGTTTTTCTCAGAGATTCGTGAGTTAAATGTTATTCGATGCGGGTGTTATGCGCCCATTTGTTTTATGAGCTCTTCTCAGATTACAGATTTCATAATATCTGCTGAGAGTATTTTCATTAGTATAGAGTCCTATGGGAAATGGTTCGCTCATTCCTTTTGTTTGTATGTATATAGGAATTTCTCTTATTAAATTTTACTTAAGGCCGATTTACTCGTCCTTAACATGGTCGAGTATGATGTGATATTGGTATGTGATTGCTATGCCTTATCTCCACGACCAACAAGTTGAGTGGTAGCGTATAGGAGGGGTTCCTTGTCTGGATTCCGCTTCTGCGGGATGCTCCACGCGCGAACCTTAACGACGTTGGGAGTGGGGATATACCACCTTTCCTTTCTTTTATCTCATGTGTATTACGCTCTATCTCCATGATCAACTAGTTAAGTAGGCATGTGACGGAGGGGTTCCTTGTTTGGATTTCGCTTTGCGAGACACTCCGCCGCATGAACACTTAACGATGTTGTGAGTGAAGATATGCTATTCTTCCCTTTTATTATATTTTATTTTGTTACTTTATTGTCGGAAGTGGGATTTGAAAGTTTAGCCGAGGATCACGTACTAGGATGATTGATGGCTATTATAGTGCGACTTAGGAGCACTGCATATAGTTCTCTCCTCTGATGGATATGAGGGAGACTGGAGTACGAAGTCGAACTGAGACTTCGGGTTATGCCTTTATAGAAGGCTACTTAATGAGATGTATATATGTTTTAGGGCATATAACCCTAGGGTTTCACGAAGGGTGAACGTTGCAATTTTTTTCTTTAGTTATTTAAATTGTTAGTGTGTAGCTGTAGGATCTTTTCGGTCCCGAACATGTGTCTTAGACCTGTACCCCTCGATGACTGACAACGCGAAGTAGTAGTGTAACGGGAGGGTTCCTTGTTTGGATTTCGCTTCGGCGAGACGTCCCACGCACGAAACTAAGCAAATGTCGGAAGTTGAGAAGGGTCTTGGGCACTAGGGATATACTTAGCATTAGGTGTATACGACTTATATAGGGTATAGGTAGATAGACTTTAGGATTGCTTAGACGTAGGGCCTTTTAGTAGGGGACGTAAGTTTAGGAGGGTTGTTGGGAGTTGACCATGACTAAGTCATGAGTAAACTCATACCAAGTGATTGGTCTCATGTTATGTGTAGTGGGAGGATTTTGAGAAGTTAGTGGTTAAGGCCGAAGGAGATGAGGCCTCACGTAGTGGAGTGTTACGGAGGTAGCAAAAGGGTGAATTAACTCGTACCCCTGAGCCACGTGGTTAAGCTCGAAGGTAGATTTCATTAGCAAGTCTCTGCCATGACGGGGAGTGATAATACCGGAGTATCGATTTATTGTGGATGCGCCTCACAAGTTTAAACTTGTAAGGAGTATTATCCCCTATTTAAGTTGAAGTCCATCTTGGGGGTGATCGCTGTATAGGAAGAGAGATGCTACTTCCTGGGCAGAATTTAGTCTTTCGTGCGAACAACATCTTATTTCAAGATAAGCTGTTGATTTAGGAAACAGAACTCTGCTCTTTTGACATTGAGGGTGGGGTGCGTTTCCCTTAAGAGAATTTTGTCCTGAACAAAAGGGACTTAAGTAAAGCAGATATGGAATAATCGCGCGGTTCTAACGTTCCGGTGCATCAGGGTAATGACGAATCGTGCCAAGATGTACGTCGCTAGTATTTTTGGCTGGGCATAGGAAGGTTGTTGTACTGCATGGGGTTCCCTTGATTATAGTCCCGACTAGAATAAGACTTCCGTTTCTCAGCCTTGGCAAGTTTCCAGAAAGTCATGGGAATCGAGTTATGGTTAATCACTTCTTGTCATTTCCCAGATGGCCAGACCAATAGAATAAACCATATGCTGTGGCATATACTCCTTATAGGCGTGCCTAACTTTAAGAGTAGTTGGGAACAATGCCTTCCGCTCGTTGAATTCGCCTATATAGAATTGGTGTCGATTCACTATTAGGACGGCGCTTTAGAACAAGCCTTGTATGTTAGGCCTTGTTGATTTTCCCCTGGTTGGTCGGAAGTACGAGATGATGAGTCTCTCGTATAACCAAGACCGACGAAAAGAGCTCAGTCGATACGAGAAGAAGGCATCGGGAGTTTGAGCTCAGTCGATACAACATTAGACCAAATGTTGTGGTGAGTATCGCCTGGGACGGGCATTATACGTTTCGAGGAGAAAGGAAAACTTGCACCGCATGACGTTGTACCTTTCCTAGAAATGTCGCGGTGGGTCCGGTAAACTATTCGCTCGCTTTATTGAAACATTTTACGGCAAGTTCATAATTTGTTCCTTGTCTCTCATGCAAGGGAGTACGAAGGATACGATGGTGCCTTTAGGCACATTCCTTTCGAGGTAGATGCAACTTGCCGGTTCTTATTTGAAGTAGACGGTCGCTATCTTAGAGCGTAGAGTTACGTTGGTGTCGCTGGTAGTACCTTGGGGGATGAGTTATATATATTAAGCAGAGTGTCGAGAAATCGACATAGGGGCGCGAGGATGACTTGCGGGAATAGTATCCGCACTTCTTCGTGCGACGTATATCCGAAATTTTGGGGGCAAAATTCCCTCTTAAGGGGGGGAGTATGTAATAACCCTCTCTTCCGATAGCCCATTTTATCCTTAATTACCATGTGTAGTAATTAGTTATTATCTGATAGATGCTGAGTAAATATTAATTTTTTATGTCAAGTTAATATTTACTAATATGTTGTGTAGTTACCTCGTGAGTATATAAAATGTTCATGTGGTAATTTATTATGTCATAAGGATTTAAAATGACATTTTGGGTTTATTATGAAACCGGAAGTAAATGAGTTACAAAATTCCCAAATGATAATTTGGATAGTGTAGTTAGTCCCGGTAGGTGTGAGACAGTCAAAATAAGTGCCATATTGTACTTTGGCATTTTGGGGACTTTTGACTGGTTTTGGCTTAAATAGTGTAGTCGCGTATATTTTTATCGCGTATTAGTCACTTAAGTGGGCTTATGGGACTTAAGCCCCGTTTTATTTTCCCACCCCTATTCCCTTTCTCCCATTTTACACAATTGAGCCCTAGAGAGAGTAGAGAGAGGAAGAGAACTTGGGAGAAAAAGAGAGATTGGAGCTTGGATTGTTGCTTCCTTCTTCATCAAATCAGATTCTTACCTTGAGGCAAGTAATCTACTTGCAAGTTTATGATTTAAGTAGAATAAATTGCATTGATATTTATGATTTAGAAATGTTAGGGTTTTGGTGAAATTTTGGGTATTTAACCCTTTGAGATTGATTTGGATGATAAATATTACAAATGATGGTAGTTGGGTGTATTTTTGGTGTACTAGTTCCATTAAATTAATTGGGTTTGGTTGGTTTTGGGTTGGTTAGAATTTTGGAGTTCAAGACTCCATAGCCATTCTTAGCATTTCCGCAGGGGCGAATCGATTCGGCCCTTAGGGCGAATCGATTCGCATAGATGCAGAGTCCCAGGTCTTGTAGTCCGAATCGATTCGGATTAAGACCGAATCGATTCGGCATTTGCAGAAACCAAATTTGTGTTGTCCGAACCGATTCCCTTTAAGAGCGAATCGATTCGCTGTGGCGAATCGATTCGGCCCTTAGGGCGAATCGATTCGGTTCCAGCAGATTTTGGGGGTCTTTTTCTTTTTAATTTTCCTCCTTATTCTTTAGGATTAGGACCTAGGAAACTTCTTTAAAGAAGTAAACTTAGAGTCCTAGAGTAGCTATGGAGTTTGGTTGTTACCCTGGACTAGAAATGGGTTCATCTGGGGTTTATTTCGGGGAGGTCTAAAGTAATGTTAAGGCATTACTTCTTTTATTCAAACTCTTAGAAGTTTGGAGGTTAGGTACCCTAACTTGGAGACTAGAAGGGCTTGTCAAGTTACATAGGCCTTGGAGATTTGTAGGATCATAATGATCATTTGGAGATTTAATCGGGGATTGTAATTTGAGGAATAAATGATAATATTCGATGGGAATTAGGTTCGCATAAAATGAACCCATATGAGTTTAATGATATTAGGTTTAATAAAAAGAACCAACCTCATGATTAATGGAAATGGATTTTTGGAAATAAAATGATGATAAATGTAAATGTTAATTTACTGTTACACACCTCTCTAAATGACATCATAAGGGAAGTTCGCTCGTGAGGTGAAGCCCCCTGGCTAATGAATGCAGGGTGGATATAGTCCTAGGCCATGGGAGCGCTTATTATTATATTTTTCTGCGATGGGTAGGAGATTCCGGGTGTGGTCTTGACTACCCCGCAGGCTCATGGCCGCTTCCCGACGTGTTCCGTTAGGTGCCCAGGTTGTCTTATGATAGGCCCTGGAAGATGATGGTCATTTAGGGGCGCGCACAGTGGGGAAACCCGGACGGGTGGTCTTAGATATCGTTATAGTATATGAATATAACTATATTTTCATCAAGTTGGACTTGATGGTTGTTAAACGCCACAAAGAGCGTATGAAATGCCATAAAGAGCATAAATATGTGCCAGGAAGAGCACGGGAATAATATATGTGCCATAAAGAGCACCTGATGTAAATGATATTCCTAATAAGGAATGGAAAGATAAAATGGGAAGTTTTAATTAATGAATAGAAATTATAACTTCTTGACTTAACCAATTATATGGTTTTATTCCTAATAAGGAATGCCTGAAGGAAATGGAAATTGTATTTTATAAGGAAGGGTTTAACTTAAAGTGCTTTACCTTCAATTCTTGCTTATATTATAGATAGCATGTCATATTATCATCCTCATCATTCATGTATAACTGTTCATATCTATCATGTTTTTTATTCTTCTAGAAATCAGATAGAACCCGGCCCTGACCGGTTTACTTCCTTGTTGTATATATATTATTGTATCCGCTCAGGTGCTCCACCGCAAGGACGCCCGACTTGACTTTCCCGAGTTCCTTGTACTTTCGACGAGCTGTAAGATTTTGCGGGTTATTACAGGATGTTGTATTAGACGCTTTCATTCTTGTTATTCTAGATATGATCGGGTCTTGTCCCTCGGGCGTGTGGCCCAAACATTTGAAATTGATTAATGGTTGTACTATGTAAGATATTTTATATTGTTGTACGTTGTCTTATGTAGCTGTGGACCGACAGCTTATTCGGTCCATTTGTGTACATTCGTTTTAGTTACTTCATATATTATCTTTTGAAATTCCACTTGCTTGTCAGAATTGGGTTGTTTAGTTTAAATTTTTATAACCGCATTTTTAAAATTTTACACTTTTTGGCAACCCGTTTTCTGATTTATTGGGTGGTTTTCCCGTATACTCAGTTTATATTTGTGATGCTGAGAATGATATCCACCCATGATTCCTGTTATGTTTGAGTATCGGGCTGGCCACCCCTTATCTCGGATTGCGGGTTGTCACAGGCGAGAAATTCCATTTGTTCACAGACCATAAGTCACTGCAGTACCTGTTCACTCAGCGAGAGCTGAATATGCGTCAGCGCAGATGGTTAGAGTTTGTGAAAGATTACCAGTTCGATGTACAGTATCATCCGGGGAAAGCCAACGTAGTTGCTGATGCGTTGAGCCGTAGACCGGTTGACGATGTAGCGGACATCTGGAAAGCAAAATGGAAGGAGTTGGGTCACCAGGACGCAGTAGCACGTTCTTTCATATCCGTGATGACAGTCACACCCGAGATTGTTACGAGGGTGATACAGGCACAGACCACATACCCGTTTTGCCAGGAGCAGATTGTACGACTTCTAGCCGAGGGTGCTGAGTCCTATTCTGTTAGTTCGGATGGAGGATTGCGGTTTAATGGGAGATTAGTGGTTCCAGAAGGAGCGGAGCTACGTCATGAGGTGATGACTCATTCTCATGGGTCCCGATTTGCAGTACATCCGGGAGGCGATAAGATGTACCAGGATATGAGACGTCAGTACTGGTGGAGTGGGATGAAGAAGGACATCGCTGAATTTGTGTCCAAATGTTCTACTTGCCAGCTGGTGAAGATGGACCACCAGAAACCGTCGGGATTACTTCAGCCATTGGAAGTACCTGCGTGGAAGTGGGAAAGTATTTCCATGGATTTCATTACAGGGTTGCCTACATCACAGCGAGACCACGATTCTATCTGGGTGATTGTAGACCGTCTGACCAAGGTGGCTCATTTTCTGCCAGTAAGGATAGATTATACCACGGGTCAGTATGCCCAGTTGTTCATCGCTGAGATTGTCAGATTACATGGGGTGCCCCTGAATATTGTGTCAGATAGAGACAAGATTTTTGTGTCACGTTTCTGGGAAAGCTTTCAGGAGGCTATGGGTACAGAGTTGAGACTGAGTTCAGCTTACCACCCACAGACAGATGGACAGACAGAGCGTACTAATCAGATGTTGGAAGATATGCTACGCATGTGTATCCTCGATTTCGGGGGAGGTTGGGAGCCACATCTTCCACTGGTCGAGTTTGCTTATAATAACTCCTATCAGTTTACGATTGGCATGGCTCCATTTGAGGCTTTGTACGGCAGGCCTTGTCATTCTCCAACCTGTTGGCTCGAGGTGGGGGACAACAAGTTATTAGGACCAGAAGTGATCCAGGAGACCTCCACGAGGATTGAGATAATCAGGAGTCGTATTCGGGTAGCCCAAGACAGGCAGAAGAGCTACGCCGATGCAAAACGATTCTTCCGGGAGTTTAATGTGGGAGATCAAGTGTTGTTGCGTGTATCTCCTATGAAAGGAGTGATGAGGTTCGGGAAGAAAGGGAAGTTGGCTCCGAGGTACGTAGGACCATTTCCCATCATCGAGAGAATTGGGCCGGTAGCATACAAGTTGGGATTGCCAGAACATTTACATCGCATCCACGATGTATTTCACATCTCGTCGCTGAGACGATATCTTCGGGATGATATGGCCCATACTCACATTGCGATAGATGAGATCGACTTGCAGTCAGATAGCGCTTACGAGGAGAGATAGGTGGCTATTCTAGACTACAGTGAGAGGAGATTGAGGTCGAAGATAGTTCCACTCGTGCGGGTCCAGTGGGAACATCATAATGTGGAGGAATCCACTTGGGAGCGTGAGGCAGATATGCGCGAGAGATATCCCGAATTGTTTTTACCAGGTATGCCTTATTTTGCGAATTTCGGGACGAAATTCCGTTATTGGGGGGGAAGTATGTAATACCCCGTATTTTTATGCTATATTTAATTTGGGGATTTATTTAATAAAAATCCGGAAATTAATTATGTTATAATTATTAACGTGACTAGAGTTAGTAATTATGGGAAACTTGTTGAATATTACTATTGAGCATAGTAATATATTATATTGGTTATATTGAATGTCATAAGTGAATTAAATGACTATTTCGGAAATTTAAGTCGGGACGTGCTCGTGTCACGTCGGGACAAATTATGTTAATTAAAAAGTGAATATTTTATAAGTTGTCCGTATGGTCGTTTTGAGTGCGTCAACGCGTCCGGAAGGGTCGAGATAGTCAGAAAAGTGTACCCGGGGGTTTAGTTTGGGTCTCGGGATGTTTTTAGGCTTAATTAGTGACCCAGGAGGGCGTTTTCGTCATTTTACAAAATAGGGTAATTAAACCCACGAATTTCAGCCATCCTTAGCAGCCATTTAAGTCAGCCTTTTAGGGTTAGAGCATTCAGAACCCTAAGACGGCTATTGGAGAAGAGAGGAGAGACCTTGCAAGGTGATTCAAGGCCAAAAACACCACCTTTTGCACCACCGTCACCACCAACGCGTAGATCGCAAGGAGGAGAACGCAACCACACCAATATCAGCAGGAAACCAGACCTCTGAAATTCCAGGCAAGTGTTTAACTTGCGTATTTTCGTTGGTGCAATAATCATGTTAGTGTAGGAATGATTAGGAGTATAATCCATGGAAGAAAACCCAATTTTGATAGGGATTTGCATGTAGAAATCATATTAACCTTATTCTGGAAATTAATATGTGAAGTAGATGATTAACCCACGAATTTATGATGATTTGTTAGAAGGAAATTCTGGAGAAAACTGATTAGAACAAAGATTAAGAAAACTTAGGGTTCTTGATGATTAGATGAGATTTTAGGTTGTTTAATCATGTTTAATGATGGTTATATGCATGCTTAACGTTAGAAACATCTGGAAATATATTACCATGATTGTAGTATAAGTTTTGGGACGATTAGTGTTGGAAATTATGGATTTGAATGAAGAATATTAGTCAAACCCGTAACTGCACTTCTGCAGAAATCGAAATACCTGTTTGATCGATCGATCGAACCTAGAGCGTCGATCGATCGAAGGTTCGATCGATCGAGCCCCAGACGTCGATCGATCGACCCCTCCTGGCAAACTCTTTCTCCCCTTGTTTAATTAGTTGAATTAATTTACCGTGGAATATTTCTTGGGCATTATAAATAAAATGTTTTGGGATATAGAAGAGACCAGTAGGACTTATGATTAAGTGTTGAGAACTGTATTTATGAAATGATAAGTGGGTTTAAGGGATAATTAATTAAGGAACGACGAACTGCGTATTTCAAGTGAGAGATTACCACGAATACCTACGTTAGTGAATGGACGTCTACCTACTGAATTTGTTACTTGGATGGATAAAATCCACGAGTGTCACGTAATTAGTGAGAAAACCCTCCGAGTTAAGGTTAGAGACGAAACCTTATACGAAATCTTAAAAATGTAAAATTAAGGATAAATGTTGTAATTATGGGTAAGGAGAGTGACCTATATTAACATGATGAAATTGGTATATTTATATGATTGTGTGTACATATATTATATACATGTGAAAAACGTACCCGCGCTACTTGCTATCCCTGAGGTTACCGCGCTGGGACGATCTTATCCTGTGTTGCTTTATGGGGGATATTGATTCGTACCCTAGAAGATAGAGATCCTAGGTACGGGCTATCAGATTGATAGTCGGACGGTCCTAAGAGACGTGTGGGTATGTACTGACCTCTTGGACTTGGAATCTATGCTTCGCCTCAACGTTGTTTTGTATATGTTAATACAGTTCGAGAGTGATTCCGAACTTGTATTTCCCTTTATGTGAGCGATACGAGGATTGGATAGCATAGTATGCCCGCACCATAGTTTAGTTGGGGTGCCATTATTTATATATTATACGAGTAGTTAATATATATATGAGGTTATAAACTTTAAACTGCCTACTGTGATTTGATAAGTAGAACATGGTTGTTGACTCAAATTATTAAATACTTGTTTTGTGAAAGTATGAGAAGGCACTGGGAAATCTTATAATTTAATGAAGCTAAAACGAGAGGAATACTACAAATTGAAAGTAACCTTTTTTAAAACATTGTCATCGTTCAGTTTTGAAAACATATGAGTAAGTTAAGATAAACGAACCGTTGGGAAGATTAGTACGATAGGAGTGCACATTAGAAGAGAGGTGAGTATTTCTCAAGAGAGAGACGAACTAATATGATGTTGCATTGGCCTGTATCAATTTAAATACTTGCTTAACGTATTTTAAAAATCAAACACACTTTCGGGCCCTGACCCGTTTCCTTTTCTCTCTCTCTCTTGTGTATATATATGTATATTTTCAGGTGCCCAGCCACAGGGGCGTCTTGCTTAGGATCCTTTGAGAAGAACGAGCTGCAGCTTAGGTGGGAGTTACAGGTCCTTTGAGTAGACGGCTTTTGTCATTGACTCCACTTCTATTACTCTCATTTATGGGGCACGTGTCGCCCTTTTCATCATTTCATTTATTGTTGGGGATTTTTATATTTCAGTTATTCCAGTATTGTTTATGGGATTTATTCAGGATGGTTTATGATTTTAGTTTTATATTATTGACATTCGTTTGGTGAATGTATGGTTTTATTTTAAATTTCGTGGTGTGATTCTCTATTGTAGAAATGTTGTTTTGAACTAATAGAAATCTTTTCTTTAATTATAATTTGGAAGTTCGTATGAAAAATGTTTTTGACACTTAGCTTAATTATTTAGGGTGTTAAATTGGAAAAATTATTTTTATCGACAGTGATGCTGAGAATGAACCAACTGTTTGCCTTGATTTAATTTAATAAAGGAGTGATCGCCCGGTATTTAATTAGGCGGGGTGTCACAATCACACCTTTGACATGCATTAGCACTTATGCATTGCATACTTCAATATATTTGACTATGTGTCTAAAATAATTTTAAAAAAATAAAATAAAATAAATTTTGGCTAAAAATTTGAGACAACCCGCTCAAAATAATAACGAGTGGCCAGCCCTATACTAAAATAATCAGGAATCGCAAGTGGATTATTCTCAGCATCAACTGACGATCCTAACAATAAACACGGCTAACTACCCATTTATTATAAAAAGAGGGCGTCAAAATTTTTAAAACTTTTATTTAACACCAACCAAACCAACCATACATTAACTAACCAACAACATAACATCTAAATATGATGAGGGAAACACATATTCTACAATAATTTATAAAAGAGTACAACGAAATGTGCACAGTAAAATACCCGAATATGCTATCGGGTCACAGACAATACAAAAATCTAAGAGAGAGAATATAAAAGTGTTAATCTACAATACTTAGGTATAAACTCGGTATACAAACTGAATCCTAATCTAGATATACAAAAGATAGGAAACGACCAAGACAAAGTGCCACAACAGTCCGCTACTACCACAGCTCCACGAATACACTGGGTGGATAAACATCCATAGCGTCCTTGCGGAGGAACACCTAAAATAATACAATATATATATACATAGCAGGAGAAAATATAAACGGGTCAGAGCCTGAGGTGAAAACATTCTATAGCAAGTGCATTAAAATGTATAATAATTATAAATGCATTATGACATGATTTAATGGAGTCACAGTCTCCATACTAATCCAACTCACCTCTCAACTAAAGCGCGCAACTAAACGTATGCACGTGATCTCTAAATAAATGCCACTAATCTAATTAGGCAAATAAATCTAACTAAATCCCAATATAAATACTCAATTAAAACCATCTAACTTATCTCACAATCTACGCTTATATAAATTTCCATCTAAATCATATACTTCAATTTCTAATGTTATTGCTCTCTTTTATTTGTTCATTTACTTCGCATATAAAGTTTACATAACCATCCTCTCACTACGCATACACAATACGTAAACATTCTCCTTACTAGAATTTATTGTATTCTAGTTATACCATCAATATACATATAATTATATATGAGTTATTAGCATCCAAGTGATAAGGACTAAACTTCTCCCAAGTCTCAATACTGCACTGTGTTTCGTGTGTGGGAAGCCTCGCAAAGTGAAATCGAAACAAGGAACCCCCCCGTTACACTACTCCTCACAGTATTAATTTTCGAGATTCATTATGCCCTCAATGCATGATGCATGTAACCCAAATTCTTATTATTCAATTAATTAATTTATTATTCCCAATTCTAAATAGTGCACTGCGATTCGTGCGAGGGACATCTCACAAAGCGAAATCCAAAAAGGGAACCCCCCCCCCCCGATACACTACATCTGGCACTGTCGATCGTCGGGATGTATATACTATATATATATGAGCATTAAGGACTAACTTCTCCCCACTCCCAACATTACACTGCGTTTTGTGCGTGGGACATCTCGCAAAGTGAAATTCAAACAAGGAACCCCCCCCCCCTGATACACTACTCCTTGGCAATTTTGGTCATTGAGGTCTATTATGCCCTCGATACCCAAGTACCAAGCACAACAATAATATAATAACCATCCAACCGAGCTATAACTCGAGGACGCAGGTTCTTAATGCTATCATCTTCCAGTGCCCGACTCACGTAGCATACAGGGGACCACCTGTAGGAATAAACGACACCTACCTCGTGATCAACTCAAACACATAACGTCCGGGAAGCGATCATAGTTCCTAACCGGTCAAGTGAGAACGACACATACCCTCGATTTCTCAACCCCAAAATATAATGCAAATCACATATCAACACAATGGACGACTATGACCTGGTGAATATCCACACACTGCTCATCGAGCCAGAGTTCTCACCCTCATCGCGCAACTTCCCAATGATAGCAAGGAGGGGGTATGCATCACTATTATATATATATATATATATATATATATATATATATATATATATATATATATATATATCATTCACATAAGATATACATACATCATCACATCATATAAAGATATACCATCATATAAAGTATACCTATCACATTGTTTACATATTCTTAGTATGCTCTTAGGCGTATTTGAATTGATATCATTATTTAGTATATTTCTCTCTCTTGATATACTAATCGTCAATTCTCACACATCTTCCCCACTTAGTATACACTATACTATTTCTCACTTGAAGTTTTCGCATCGCTTCATGATAATGAATTATCTCTCAATTCTATTTATGTTAAGGATACTCTCTATCCTAATGCACCTCGATTAGCATTTCTCGTTGTGTGAGACATCTCCCAAATTAATCATCCTTAAGGATATTTCTATATCCGTATGCACATTTATTAGCATTTAATTATTTTCAAATCATAATATGGTTCAATCAATCATATGAACCTTTAAAGTTATCCCATTTGGATTTGATTCTAAGATCCAATATTACTACGCACATTCTCATTCTTTCATATGTTTCATAATTATTTCCAAATAGAAATCTCAATGGTAGTGGGCTTCCCCGCTTTGTATATAAATGATATTTTCTAATCAGTAATCTCTCACCATAAATCAATATGACTCCAATCATTTATCATAAGAGGAAACTCCCTAAACTCTTCAAGTCATACTCCTAATAATCCCTGTAGAGATTCCCAATCGATAACCTCAAACGAAATGGAATGAAATTCTCCCTAGAAAAAATCCCCCGAAATGCCCTATTTTCGAATCGATTCGGGCTAAATTCGAATCGATTCGGCCCTGCGAATCGATTCAGCCTCCAAGGCGAATCGATTCGGGTCATCAGACCTGGGATTCTGTCTCAGGCCGAATTGATTCGGATGGGGTCCGAATCGATTCGATCACTCAGACCTGTCAAGCTGGAACATTCCGAATCGATTCGGGTTGTGGCCGAATCGATTCGGCCTGTTCTAGGGCTACGAAAATGGCTATTTCTTCAAAGCCAAAATTCCCAAAAATGATTTTTAATCAACTTCTCTTCATTTCTCTCCAACCCAATCACATATATAACATTAATATTCATCCAAAAACACCTTTAAGCTAATTTCTATCATCAAATCCATTATACACACAACAAATCTAAGATTTTACCCAAAAGTTAGGTTTTATCAAACTAAACCTAAAACCCAAAGATTTAATCCACAAATCATGAAATAAATGGTACACAACAATTATTTAGCAAGTTTAATCACTTGCCTTAAGTTCGTAGGGTCTGATTCGTCCTCGAGATCGCTTATTGGCCGGAAAACCCACTTTCTCCCTCTTTCTCTTCTTCTTTCTTCTTCTTCTCTCTTTCTTTCTTTCTATTTCTCTTTCTCTCTAAGGAGAATTGTTTCTCCCGTAGACTTAATAAGCCTTATCTCCCAAGATACACAACTTTAAATGATAATACACACTTTAAATGACTCGATAACTTTAATTCGAGCCAAACGAGCTTAAATTATTTCGAAACCTAAATATACCCCAAGTACAGTCATTTTGACTTTCTCGACCCTTCCGAAAACAACTACACCCTCAAATTGCCATTCGAAACACTTTCTAACAGCTTGAAATTTTGACCTCAAAATGTCAATTTAATAATTCTCCAAATAAAATGATATTTATTTCTCCCAAAACAAATAAATTATCATCTCTTAAGTCTTGGGTTGTTACAAACTTCCCCACTTTCAAGAATTTCGTCCTCGAAATTTAGTTAAGCCTAATACTCAAAAGCTTAACTAGTTCCTACTATGCTCATCCTCACTAATCCTATACCCTAACTTCTAACTTCCCACGATGAATTATTTTAGCTTATTTTAAGTTTTATAATACCAAATTTTAGCAACTAGGGCGCCCATACACCCTTTATTTTCGAGCTTTACTCGAACCAATTATAATGACGCTTCATTTGCCTCCAAAGTTCCATAATTCTAATGATGTATATATAATACTAACAATATTAATGGTATAAAAAATTTGAATGGTCCAAGGAAATAACTCCTCTCAATTCCTGACATTCGCCACTTTCATGCGGGGGAGGTCTCACAAGCAAAATCCAAACAAGGAACCCTCCCAATACACTAATATGTAGTGACGTCGGGGATTGAGAGTTTGTTAGATCCGGACTAGGGTTTGGAAATATTTTTTGTGTAAATCATTTTGAGATGGCCCAAAGGCCTATAAAAAGTTTGATTTTGAAAACAGTTTATTTAAAAAAAAAGTTTGTCTTACGATACATATATAAAATGCCTTATGCCCATAACATAAGGTCTTAACAATCATCATACATACAACAACATGCAGCTCATAAAAGTTAGCATAATTATGATCTAAACTTCCTCGCGCCTCATTAATCCACAAATTCTAAACTCTTTTCAGTAATAATATCTTATATCATATTAATATATTGCCATTCATTAGGCCCTTCCATAGCTGGGATACAAGAATTATATAAGTTTAACATGACTATATACAAATAAGTAGCTTTATCATTACTACTCGGTACACAATACAATTCTTACATTCCCCACTAAGTTATAGCTCGCTTCGAGCACATTACAAAATAATCTATTCTCTCTAAAAGATACTAACATAAGAGCCTCACTTGCTCAAAATTCCCTTTCGGATCATTACACACATAATAGGGTTATAGCACTACCCTCTCATAAATATCTCTCATACGAAATTCCAAAACTTCATATATTAATATTCCTATTCACAAAGGAAAATAACTTACATCATCCATCTCTAGTCCGATTTCCCTTCCTCATCATTGGGCTCCCACACAAAGTCCCCTGGTCTAAAATGACCTCGAATCTGTTGTAGGGGGTTGCACTTCCAAAACTTCATCAAAACATGGTCCTTTACCTCTTTTAGGACAATCTCTCTTTTTATGACCTATTTCTTTACAAAAGAAACATCTACCCGCAATTCCTCTCGACCCACCTGGAGGAACAAAACGCCGTTGTGACTCTCTGTAATCCGACTTATACCCACTAGTATTACTGGCATTCCATTCGCCAAACTTACTTGATGAACTCGAATCTATAAATTTCTTACCCTCTTGCGAACGAAGATGATATTCATGACACTTCAACAGTGTCGCGTTCACAACCTCGACGAAAGTCACTAACACTGGGCCCTCTAATAAATGCTGCCGAATTCTTCAATCTAACCCTCGCATAAACTTCGATATACGCTCCTCTTCCGTATTTACCTCATCAGGTACTAATTTCGCCCATCTAGAAAAATATTCTTCATATTCTGCCACTATTCTATTACCTTGAAACACATCCATCAATTTCCTCTTTATTTCCTTCTGAATTGGGGAAGGAAAATACCTTCGATCAAAAAGTTCCCAAAAATCTGTTATAGGAAAAGTATCTCTCTGTTCAGATGTGGTGACAGACTCCCACCATTGGAGAGCTGGACCCGTTAACTTAAAGGTGGCTAAAAATTACTTTTGCACCTCACTACACTCAACCATACGGCGGTGCCTTTTGACACCCCGACTAATTAAATACCGGGTAGCTACTCCTTTATTAAATTAATACAAAATGTCAAGTTGGTCCAGTTAACAGCATCATTGTCGAAAACATTTTAATCATTACTAACCACCTAGTATTTAAAAGTAAGATGTCAAATTATAAATTAAGTCTGATTAACATACGATAAAAGAGTTATGAAAGGATATCATAACCATACACCATAAAGTCTCAATACAGTAACCAACAAATAATAATCAGTCCGGAGGAAAACTCCTCACAACAATCCCACCACTGAAATAAATAAAATAGTATATCCTGAATTAATTACATTCCAACAATCTGAATAACTGAAATATGAAATGTCTCTAATAGAAATGGGCGACATGCCCTACAAATGATGAAAACTGAATAGAGTCAAGACAAAAGAAGCGTCTACTAGCAAGGCCCTGTAACTTCCACAAACATCTACAGCTCGTCAACTGAATGGAAATCCTATGCATGGTGTCCTTGTGGCTGGGCACCTAAAAAGGTTTTTACAAAAAGTAGATTTGAAAGCAAACGGGTCAGAGCCCGAATGTGGAGAATATTTTAAAAACAACAAGTGCTTTAATAACATTAAAACAATGAATGCAAAATACATGTTAGGACGTCCTCTCACATGAAATAATCACCTCTCGACTAATCGTGCACTCCTAACGTACAGTACCCATCTAAGTGGTATTTATATCTAACTAAACCGACATAAGTTCTAACCCATCTACTTCGATTCACAATATGAATTCCCAATGTTGCCACTTGAATAGATAGCTTTACATAAACTCGGATTCTCAATTATTAGCATTACCATTTACTGGAGGTTATCCCCTTATTTATCTTCTCAAGGAGTTACTATAAATTATTCTCATAATTAAACATGACAATCCTGTTCATTTAACCGTATATCATTCACATCATAAATATACAATACAAGCACCCCGAGACTAAGCTGCGGTGCACACATACTCTGCTATCCATCCCGGTACATCACGTACATAAGGATCACGCATTCCGAATCTCTCAGGAATCGTTCTCAGATAAAAATAATCACAATCAATGGAGGCGACATCACATGGGTCACGCACATACCTACGCTCCCATGATCATCAGACTTATTAACTTCACAATAAGTCCTTCTCTGACCTATGTCCTCGAGGTACCAATCTATATCCCCCCGTAGGCACACAAAGATTAGATGACCCTAAGCGAACGCAAACCTCCCGTGATAGCAAGTATGGTAGGTATGTCATACACATAAAATCATATACATATACCAAGCATGCACACATCTTAGTAATTACCATAATTTATTAGTGGTATACTTCTCATTCTCATACCAACTTATAATTTTACACTTTTCATATGTTCGGTTCGTACGTATTTAAGTCATCAATTATTCTCACAACGTGATTAGTCACTCACGTCCTAATCCACAAATATTATTTGGTTCCAATCACACTTCTATATTTTACTCCGCAATATATCCCAAACATCCGTTAATATAAATATTTAAGCCGTCACTTGTTCTCACATCGTAATAGTCACTCACGTCCTAATCCACAATTATCATTTGATTCAAATCACACTTCTATGTTTTACTCCTCAATATATTCCAAATATCCCAATTATATCAATTAGTCATCAAGGGAATGTTATCTCTACAATTAAACAAGGTTACGGGACCCTAGAATTCAAATCAGGCCAAAAAGGCCATTCTGTCAACTCGTTAGAAGTCTCGTTCGAACGAGGTCGTTCGAACGAAAGGGGTATCTAACGAACATCCAACTCGTTAGAAGGCAAACTGTCACCTCGTTAGAAGCTCGTTCGAACGAGCACGTTCGAACGACCTGGGCAGGTCTTCTAACGAGATGCCAGTTTCGAGCCCAGAATTTCCTATATCGTTTTTCTCAAACTTTCTCTTCTCAAAACTCATCCAAAAATTATCCCAACAGTGTTTTAATGCTCCTAATCATTCCTAAACATATTTAGGTCGTATCTCAACACATTTAGGGGTCAAATCTTCCTAAACAACATGAAATTATCATCAATCCCCAATTTCCCAAAACCATATGAGTATGAACCCTAGAAATTTAAAGTCATCAATTCCCATAAATAAATCCGTTTTTGCATCATAAAAATTATATTTCTTTTAGTATAATCACCCAATTTCAATTTTACATGCAAGCTTTATATCAAAACCTGACTTTACAACTCCAATTTCATGGGTTTTTATAAATCTCCCAATACAATGCAATTATATAAATTTCTAATCATGGAAGAAACATTCTCTTGAAATTAACGTAATTAAACCACTTGCCTTGGATTATTCTCTGAATTTTGTGTTGAATTGATGAAGTTTTCTCTCTCCTTTTCTCCCAAGGTTGAAGGTTGAAGATGGAGGTTAAGGTTTTCTCTTTTGGGAACTTCTCTTAACTTCTCATGAAACCCTCGTAGCCCTCTAATCAGTTAAGTGTTGGTAATGGGTTAGTGGGTCATTAAATTTTCTATTTTAAACTCCCAAAATTCGTTAGTCAAAATTCCCCAAATTCCAAAATTACCAAAATACCCTTTTAAGTTGCCGGTGTGGCCCAAAAATGCCCCGGGACCCAAACTAAACCCTCGGCTAGTGTTTTCTGACTATTTCGACCCTTCCGGACGCGTTGGCGCACTCAAAATGACCATACGGTTGATAAAAATAAAATTCACTTTTTAATTTAAATGATTACATTCCTGACGCGACTGTCACGCGCGTCCCAACAAAATTTCCCAAATTGTCGTATTTCAGTCTCGCGACAATTTTAATATTTTCAATACTGATATACTACCATATATGCACATTATGATCAAATACCAACTCACATCTCGTTAGTATTTTATTCGGATTAATTCTCAATTAATTCACATTTAATTTAATTAATCCCATAAATAAATATCAATAAAAGTACGGGGTATTACATACTTCCCCCCTAATAACAGAATTTCGTCCCGAAATTCGGAAAAATAAGGAATACCTCAAAAAATTAGGTACCCTCCAGTGTTCCAAACAAAATATAAAGAAAATCCCAATCACTAAAGCCCTTGTTCACAACAAGCTTGTTTAACAGACTCGATACCTTATCAGAATACACTTAAATAAATGTACCTCACGTTGCGCTCTTATTAAACAACAATCAAAGAAAAATGGCCTATACATCGTTAGCCGCATTATTTTTATTAGTATTGTGAGTCCGCAACTCACTACTAACTCCCGCGTTTATCAAAACACCAAACTCCCATCCTGGGATGAATCAATAGCACATCTGACTACGCTTGTCCATTCCTTGAAATATCCTGACGTTGTGACTTTTACACAAGGGAAAACCACTTCATCCTGTTGGTGTCACACAAGCCTTTGTAAGCACCTTGTCCACCATAAATAGATACGGGTGCTTTTCCCCCAACTCTACCATTAGGTAATATCTCCTCCTCATGACTACAATATACCTCACTAGTTATACCCGATTTGGAATTGAAAATATCGCAATGAATCCAAAATTTCTTTCATACAATCCATCAGTCGTTGGTCACCTTGCGCCTACACCTCGGGTTATAGGTGATACAACCCTCAGTTTGAATCGTTCTTTCCCACTACTTATTGTCACCCCACCTGAATGTGGATTTCGGGGATTTCATCCCAATTCTAAATAATACTACGTCGAACCACGTACCGGTGTGTTCACTATCTAAAAGTGTAAATCACCCCAAGTATATAACAATTTCTCTCCTTCTGGACAACATGTCCCACATAATCGAAGGAACTCATTACTTATCAATAAGTTGGCTACCTTCTCAAGAAAATTCTCCAACTTGACCCTCCCATTCTTGGAATCGTCGTCTTGATACAAAATTATTTGGTTGATCATCTAACCCCAACTGTTCTACTGCATACTATACCTCTTTCAATGTCGATATTCACATAAAATTTTCCCCGTTAAATGATACTTAATGATCTTATTCTCCGGACGAATACCAAAAGTTTGGACCTTTACACTTTTACCACTTTGTGCATATCTGGACTTTATACCTGATTGACATCCTCATTCTATTTACTCTTGAGTCACCCTCAACATTCGATTAATCAGAACTCTACTCCAAATTTCTCATAATAATTTATTCGCCTTCTCAAGAGATATCCCTTTATTAAATGGCTTTCTACTTCCCTTTTTCCATGTTTGAACGTGCTACACTTACTACACATGATATTCACTTACACCTTTTCTTATGACATTTAATCTCATAAGTAATAATCTCACCCGTCTATGTTCCCTCTTCCTTTGATTTACACTTTAGCAAATCAAGATGTCTACGCCCCTTATAACCCAACCATACGGTTTTTAAACATTATATACGCTTCATACAAATCCCAAACTCTTTATTGTCACTGTAAATACAACGGTGCTATACCACTTGGGCGTTCTCAATCGCTTCTGAATTAGAAATCCTAAATCCTCCTTATCCTCAATGTATCCTTCAACATGCCGTGACAAAACCAACATTATTAGTACTTATATCGTAATTTACTAACAACTGGCTCTAATGGCCGTACATCATAATTTACTCCTTGTAACTTCTCGTTATAACTACGTACTCCCATAACGATAGAGGTATCCAAATCATGAACGAAGGGCCACACATTTCCTTACTACCAACCTTACGCTAAGTTTCATGCGTGGGGTGTCTCGCAAAGCGAAATCCAAACAAGGAACCCCCCGATACACTACTACCTAATATTGTTGGTCATCGGAATCCGTTAAGCCCTGTCCATAATATGTACCCCTACACTCTCGTCTTTTAACAACAAAGTTTCATCTCAGTTTGCAATTTTTACATAAACAAAGAACTCCTTCTGAAAGACACTTTTCTCTTTACAGTGATGGAAATCACATTTCATATACAACATGCGAGATATTTGAGACCCTCAAATTCCCGTCCCCAGACACACAACTATGACTATAAACTTCCAAATCTCTAACGGGTGATAAAACAATGCACTCTTTTTGTTACGACCTCTCTATCGTTAATTATAAAAACCAACTAACTCTTTGTTGACTAGTAAATCAATTACATACGACTCATAATAATGAAATCCCTACGCATACTGGGATTAAATATCCGAGACCATTATACTTTGAAATCACAACATATATAAATATATATATATATTATATATATATATATATATATATATATATATATATATATATATATATATATATATATATATATATATATGCACGAAAGTATAATTGCGAGCCCGGCCCTCTAACAGATGGGGCCTCGCCAGAACAACACATGCTACCCCGATGTAGTAATCCCAATAAACTTGCAATACCAGCACACTATCGGTATAATCATATATAAAAAAACAATAATTAAGATCATATCATACTCGTATATCACAGCACTAAAACGAGTAATTTCGATAAAGCATAAACCGCTATTAATATACCCATTCATCCTCCGCGGATGACAATAAAAGTAACCCCCACACTATCAGGGAAAATGTTCTTATATATAATAAACTTACTGATATACTCACTAAACTCGACTCTCAAGTGAAAATACAATTGTAACAAATGTAGTAACTCACTCATGCCACAAATAACATGCATCCTCATCTGGGGATATAACTCATACTTCTATCCTAATAATCGTCCCGGTTGCTCAAATGGTTCCTAGACTTACCACACATGTCTGTCCCAAATCGGATATTTCAATAACTGTTGCCTTCGCCAGGCACAATACCATGATCCCTACTCTCGTATCGGGAAATTTTTTATAACGCACGGGTTTCATTCCCCACAGAAATACCTCTACACATACTCCACTTATCTTTTGTCTCACAAATCATGTTAAGGTGGTCCATCTCTCGTACGTTGGTAGTCTCGACTCAGACGACTATCTCCGTTGTTCCCTTAGTTTTGACGGTCCTAAGGAACACGCTACTAATTTCTACATCTCTTACTGAAATCACCTTTGCCCGGTAGTAATTCAGCTATCCGAATCATTTTAACTGATTCTCCGTTGGGTCTTCCCATTGTGGTGCTTCACCAACACTTTTTTCCCCAGTCTTACTTTATATAAAGCCTTCGATTCTTGTATCTCCCCACTCGGGGATGTTTACCTCCAAATTAACACTATTCGACAATACCATTTTCTTTAACCGTCCAAGCAGAATTCTGGCAGAAGGACTAGCAATTCTTCTATGTAAATTCTCCCTTTAATATCCCCTTATCCGTTTCACCTACTTCACCCGGTGTAGGGTTCCCTAAATAATTTTATTTCTTCTCACAAAGTGACCTCTGTCCGGACCTCTCGTGTGAGTTCAGAACGACATTCGGTTTTCATCCTAAACATCTGATCAAGGAATTTATGGTCAAACCATTCGTGTACGCCTTCTCTCGACGTCACATTCCACTTATAAGTGTGGTGATTGTTTCTCCCCATCGAAACTCCACTCTCACGAGACAAGAAAAAATTTCCTCAAATTTTCACTCTCGATTGGCCATACTCCGACACAAGTCCAAGCCTTCGGGTGTATTATGTTTGTTTGGCTAGCACACGCCATCTCCGCCTTTCAAGTATTTCCACCGCTGGTTTTCTCGATGTCCCACCCAACTCTTTCTCTCTCGATCCAACCTTGTTGGGTGAGTCTCAATTGACCCTACCTTCAACTATTGTTATGCTTGGAAGTCACAAGTCACGCCTTGGCCGTCTGGACCATCCAGGACTTATGTACCCTGATATGGGTGACCTCGACTACGGTCTTCTCTTAATTAATTTAGTAATCTCAACTGATCCTTGCCTCCTATTGTTCGTCCAACTGTCTTCACCTGACGTACTACATCGTTTTGGCACACGAACACACCTGATTTCAAATAAGATTCACTATCATATATATCGAAGCAGGAGAACGAAATCTCACCAAAGATATCAACAATCCTAAGCATAGGGCTCTACATCAAAGAGAATTACGCTGGAAGCATAATAAGCCGTACAGATCCTAAAGGACACTAGAACCTGATGCTCTGATACCACCTGTGACACCCCGACTAATTAAATACCGGGTAGCTACTCCTTTATTAAATTAATACAAAATGTCAAGTTGGTCCAGTTAACAGCATCATTGTCGAAAACATTTAATCATTACTAACCACCTAGTATTTAAGAGTAAGATGTCAAATTATAAATTAAGTCTGATTAACATATGATAAAAGAGTTATGAAAGGATATCATAACCATACACCATAAATTCTCAATAAAGTAACCAACAAATAATAATCAGTCCGGAGGAAAACTCCTCACAACAATCCCACCACTGAAATAAATAAAACAGTATATCCTGAATTAATTACATTCTAACAATCTGAATAATTGAAATATGAAATGTCTCTAATAGAAATGGGCGACATGCCCTACAAATGATGAAAACTGAATAGAGTCAAGACAAAAGAAGCGTCTACTAGCAAGGCCCTGTAACTTCCACAAACAGCTACAGCTCGTCACCTGAATGGAAATCCTATGCATGGTGTCCTTGTGGCTGGGCACCTAAAAAGGTTTTTACAAAAAGTAGATTTGAAAGCAAACGGATCAGAGCCCGAATGTGGAGAATATTTGAAAAACAGCAAGTGCTTTAATAACATTAAAACAATGAATGCAAAATACATGTTAGGACGTGCGCTCACATGAAATACTCACCTCTCGACTAATCGTGCACTCCTAACGTACAGTACCCATCTAAGTGGTATTTATATCTAACTAAACCGACATAAGTTCTAACCCATCTACTTCGATTCACAATATGAATTCCCAATGTTACCACTTGAATAGATAGCTTTACTTAAACTCGGATTCTAAATTATTAGCATTACCATTTACTGGAGGTTATCCCCTTATTTATCTTCTCAAGGAGTTACTATAAATTATTCTCATAATTAAACATGACAAGTCTGTTCATTTAACCATATATCATTCACATCATAAATATACAATACAAGCACCCCGAGACTAAGCTGCGGTGCACACATACTCTGCTATCCATCCCGGTACATCACGTACATAAGGATCACGCATTCCGAATCTCTCAGGAATCGTTCTCAGATAACAACAATCACAATCAATGGAGGCGAACACAGTCACATCACATGGGTCACGCACATACCTAAGCTCCCATGATCAGCAGACTTATTAACTTCATACTAAGTCCTTCTCTGAACTATGTCCTCGAGGTACCAATCTATATCCCCCCGTAGGCACTCAAAGATTAGATGGCCCTAAGGGAACGCAAACCTCCCGTGATAGCAAGTATGGTAGGTATTCCATACACATAAAATCATATACATATACTAAGCATGCACACATCTTAGTAATTACCATAATTTATTAGTGGTATACTTCTCATTCTCATACCAACTTATAATTTTACACTTTTCATATGTTCGGTTAGTATGTATTTAAGTCATCAATTATTCTCAGAACGTGATTAGTCACTCGCGTCCTAATCCACAAATATTATTTGTCTCCAATCACACTTCTATATTTTACTCCGCAATATATCCCAAACATCCGTTAATACAAATATTTAAGCCGTCACTTGTTCTCACATCGTAATAGTCACTCATGTCCTAATGCACAATTATCATTTGATTCAAATCACACTTCTATGTTTTATTCCTCAATATATCCCATATATCCCAATTATATCAATTAGTCATCAAGGGAATGTTATCTCTACAATTAAACAAGGTTACGGGACCCTATAATTCAAATCAGGCAAAAAAGGCCATTCTGTCAACTCGTTAGAAGTCTCGTTCGAACGAGGTCATTCGAACGAGAGTTCGTTCGAACGAAAGGGGTATCTAATGAACATCCAACTCATTAGAAGGCAAACTGTCACCTCGTTAGAAGCTCGTTCGAACGAGCTCGTTCGAACGGCCTGGGCAGGTCTTCTAACGAGATGCCAATTTCGAGCCCAGAATTTCCTATATCGTTTTTCTCAAACTTTCTATTCTCAAAACTCATCCAAAAATTATCCCAACAGTGTTTTAATGTTCCTAATTATTCCTAAACATATTTAGGTCGTATCTCAACACATTTAGGGGTCAAATCTTCCTAAACAACATGAAATTATCATCAATCCCCAATTTTCCCAAAACCATATGAGTATGAACCCTAGAAATTTAAAGTCATCAATTCCCATAAATAAATCCGTTTTTGCATCATAAAAATTATATTTCTTTTAGTATAATCACCCAATAACAATTCTACATGCAAGCTTTATATCAAAACCTGACTTTATAACTCCAATTTCATGGGTTTTTATAAATCTCCCAATACAATGCAATTATATAAATTTCTAATCATGGAAGAAACATTCGCTTGAAATTAATGTAATTAAACCACTTGCCTTGGATTATTCTATGAATTTGGTGTTGAATTGATGAAGGTTGCTCTCTCCTTTTCTCCCAAGGTTGAAGGTTGAAGATGGAGGTTAAGGTTTTCTCTTTTGAGAACTTCTCTTAACTTCTCATGAAACCCCCGTAGCCCTCTAATCAGTTAAGTGTTGGTAATGGGTTAGTGGGTCATTAAATTTTCTATTTTAAACTCCCAAAATTCGTTAGTCAAAATTCCCCAAATTCCAAAATTACCAAAATACCCTTTTAAGTTGCCGGTGTGGCCCAAAAATGCCCCGGGACCCAAACTAAACCCCCGGCTAGTGTTTTCTGACTATTTCGACCCTTACGAATGCGTTGGCGCACTCAAAATGACCATACGGTTGATAAAAATAAAATTCACTCTTTAATTTAAATGATTACATTCCTGACGCGACTGTCATGCGCGTCCCAACAAAATTTCTGAAATTGTCGTATTTCAGTCTCGCGACAATTTTAATATCTTCAATATTGATATACTACCATATATGCACATTATGATCAAATACCAACTCACATCTCGTTAGTATTTTATTCGAATTAATTCTCAATTAATTCACATTTAATTTAATTAATCCCATAAATAAATATCAATAAAAGTACGGGGTATTACATGCCTCTTCATACTATTCTTCCATCGACTTGCAGCCATTACATTAACTCCTCCTGAAAACTTTGGTGGATGCCCCTTACTAAAATCTTCCTTCACTCTTTCCCATAAGGACAGTCCTAAATGGGTTTGGGCTGCTTGAACGGCAGATTGCTGCGCCATCGTAGAAATGGCAGCAGTCACGGTGTGTGCCACTATATTGGCAACTTCATTTGTAGTTATAGTCCTCGGAGGCAATTGGGATTCCACATTCTCAGCCCCTTTATTTTCCCTAACTGAATGACCTCTCTTCGATGGCATCTGAAACAAGAACAAGTGTATCAGAACGCCTTTCAAATGTTTTCTCATTACAGAAGAAATATGGACGTATGAATACAACAGTCCTAATAATATGGCTCTACATCAAGAACGCTTACGGAAGATCGTAGTAACCCACACAGATCCTAAAGACACTAGAACCTGATGTTTTGATACCACCTATGATAACCCGCTCAAAATAATAACAGGTGGCCAGCCCTATACTAAAATAATCAGGAATCGCAAGTGAATCATTCTCAGCATCAACTGACGATCCTAACAATAAACACGGCTAACTACTCATTTATTATAAAAAGAGGGCATCAAAATTTTTAAAACTTTTATTTAACACCAATCAAACCAACCATACATTAACTAACCAACAACATAACATCTAAATATGATGAGGGAAACACATATGCTCCAATAATGTATAAAAGAGTACAATGAAATGTACACAGTATAATACCTGAATATGTTGTCGGGTCAAAGACAATACAAAAATCCGAGAGAGAGAATATAAAAGTGTTAATCTACAATACTTGGGTATAAACCCGATATACAAATTGAATCCTAATCTAGATATACAAAAGATAGGAATCGACTAGGGCAAAGTGCCGCAACAGTCCGCTACTGCCACAACTCCACAAATACACTGGGTGGATAAACATCCATGGCGTCCTTGCGGAGGAACACCTAAAATAATGCAATATATATATATATACATAGCAGGAGAAAATATAAACGGGTCAGAGCCCGAGGTGAAAACATTTTATAGCAAGTGCATTAAAATGTATAATAATTATAAATGCATTATGACATGATTTAACGGAGTCACACTCTCCATACTAATCCAACTCACCTCTCAACTAAATCGCGCAACTAAACGTATGCACGTGATCTCAAAATAAATTCCCCGAATCTAATTAGGCAAATAAATCTAACTAAATCCCAATATAAATATTCAATTAAAACCATCTAACTTATCTCACAATATACACTTATCTAAATTTCCATCTAAATTATATACTTCAATTTCTAATTTTATTGCTCTCTTTTATTTGTTCATTTACTCAACATATAAAGTTTACATAACCATCCTCTCACTATGCATACACAATACATAAACATTCTCTTTACTATAATTTCTTGTATTCTAGTTATACCATCAATATACATATAATTATACATGAGTTATTAGCATCCAAGTGCTAAGGACTAAACTTCTCCCAAGTCTCAATACTGCACTGCATTTCGTGCGTGGGACGTCTCGCAAAGCGAAATCCAAACAAGGAACCCCCCCCCCCCCCGTTACACTACTCCTGACAGTATTGATTTTCGAGATTCATTATGCCCTCAATGCATGGTGTATGTAACCCAAATTCTTATTATTCAATTAATTAATTTATTATTCCCAATTCTGAACAGTGCACTACGATTCGTGCGAGGGACATCTCGCAAAGCGAAATCCAAATAAGGAACCCCCGATACACTACTTCTGGCACTGTCGATCGTCGAGATGTATATACTATATATATATATATATATGAGCATTAAGGACTAACTTCTCCCCCTCCTAATATTACACTGCGTTTTGTGCGTGGGACGTCTCGCAAAGTGAAATTCAAACAAGGAACCCCCCCCCGATACACTACTCCTTGGCAATTTTGGTCGTTGAGGTCCATTATGCCCTCGATACCCAAGTACCAAGCACAACAATAATATAATAACCATCCAACCGAGCTATAACTCGAGGACGCAGGTTCTTAATGCTATCATCTTCTAGTGCCCGACTCACGTAGCATACTGGGGACCACCTGTAGGAATAAATGACACCTACCTCATGATCAACTCACACACACAACGTCCGGGAAGCGATCATAGTTCCTAACCGGTCAAGTGAGAACAATACATACCCTCGACTTCTCAACCCCAAAATATAATGCAAATCACATATCAACACAATGGACGACTATGACCTGGGGAATATCCACACATTGCTCATCGAGCCAGAGTGCTCACCCTCATCGCGCAACTTCCCAATGATAGCAAGGAGGGGGTATGCATCACTATTATATATATATATATATATATATATATATATCATTCATATAAGGTATATGTTGATACCAAAATTAGTATGCTGATATGGACGAATAATAAGAAGGCACGTGTCAGTCTACGTGGCACAATAGCGACGAGGAAGTCCATTTCCCTGACCAAGTCATGTATTCTCCGAGGAACTCCAATACTCCGAGGAACTCCAATACTCCGAGGAACTCCAACACTCCGAGAAACTCTTGAACGACGAGCAACTAAGGCGGTCCGAGTTGCACCTCGACCACAGCAGCTGCACCTCGACCACCGCATTTATTTCCAGATAATCAACAGTTCAACTCTTCATTGAATGCTTATCATCTTGACACACACGCTTGAATAGCATTAAATGAATTACCCTTTCATGTACAGCCTAAGGGCTATAAATACCTTGTATCACCCTCATTCAAAGGGATCGAAATTTCTTGATAGTACTTGTAATCGAGAATTTCCAAACACTCAGCAATAACATAACAGTGGACGTAGGTCATTCATATAAGGCTGAACCACTTTAAAATTCTTTGTCTCATTTATTTATCCGTGATTGAATAATTAGAGTGATCTAATTTTTTACATCAACAGATTGGCGCCGTCTATGGGAAACGACTGTTGTTATCGTTTTTCACCAAGAATTATTCATCATCAATGGCAGACAATCCAGAATCTAGCAATCGAAATGATGGAAATGCTGGAAATCCTCCAAGTCCCTCTGCACCTCCAGATCTGGGTGGGATTATGACGAATCTGGCTCAAGGACAAACTGCCATGAAAGAAACAATGTGACAACTCATACAGACCCTTCATGGCGGTGCACCTGCACGTTCGGGACAGCGAAGTGGTCAAAGGCAAACCTATTTACTTTCTTCACGATCCAGGCGTACCGAGTCATATCGTAATGAGGAATCTGATGATTTCTCTTATCAACCTGGGCGAACTTCGTCAATAAGGGCTACAGATACTGATCAACGTATCACTCTCTCTCCAGAGAGACCCAGTGCCTTGGAAAGACTGAGTAGGGTGTCTCCTTTCAGTCGATTAGGCCCTAGGAGGAATAGGAGTCCACCTAAGACCATGTCGAGGAGTTTTCGACAACCATCAGATCTCAGAGAAGGATCAGCACAATCACGACCAGTTGCTCATCAAGATAGATCTCAGGAGGGCACTTCAGAGCAATCAATTGCTCGAACTAACAAGCCCGAGGAGGGAAATGATGCGTGGAAAGGTTCCATTCAACGATTGGAGGACAGATTGGGAGAAATGGCTAAGGCGAAGGATCCCTTACAACGAACTTTTGTTCAAGGGACACCTTTTGTCCAGGACATTGTGGGTTTTCCTACTCCATCAAAGTTTAAAGCACCTGTGGTGACCCCCAAATATGATGGAAAGACAAATCCTGTTCTTCATATAGAGCAATATCAAGCTGCCGCCGACATCTATGCTGTCCCCGACGAGATGAGATGCAGAGCATTCTCGGGAACTCTTACTGGATCTGCCCAGATATGGTACAACAATCTTCCTCAGGGTAATATTTTAACTTTCTTTCAGTTGGCCGAGTTTTTCATCGGCAATTTTTGTTTTGGAGCAAAGCCAATAAAATGAGTAGCACACTTGTTAAGTGTTAGACAAAAATCTGGTGAGAGTATTAGAGATTACATAACTCGTTTCAATAACGAGAAGCTGGAAGTCATAGATTATGAAGAAAAGACAGCAATCACCGCCTTGATGAGTGGGTTATTGCCTAACAAGTTGTATTACACTTTGGCCAAAGATCCACCTACAACTATGTCAGAGTTGATGGCAAAAGCGACCAAAATCATGAATGCCGAGGAGGCTATGGTTGCGAAGAAGAATATGGATAAAGAAACCAAGGTGGAAGTCGACAAATCTAAAAAGAAAGAGCATAAGGGCAATGGCGGTGATAGGCATTCCAAGAATAATAAAACATCGTGGGAAGTCCTGAAGAAATTTGATAATTATACTCCTTTGAAAATGGGTATTAATCATGTCTTGGAAGAAATCAAGAATAGCGAGGAGGTAAAGTGGCCGAAGAAACAGAGGTCAGACCCTGATACGAGGAACAGGGATAAATATTGCGAGTTTCATAAGGATCATGGTCATATGACCAAAAATTTCAAAGCTCTTCAGAACGAGATTGAAACACTCATCCGAAGAGGAAAGCTAGCAAAGTATGTTGATCGGGGAGGGGAAAGAAGAAATAATGATCGAACTTGAGAGAGGTCTAGATCTCCTCGTCGAGCAGAGGAGAAAAAGAAGAGAAATCATGAAGATGATCCAGATGATGACCTCGATCTTCCCAAAAAACCAAGGCAGCCAGAACGAGAGGTATTTTCCATACGTTTTGGTTCATTTGATTGTAATGTTATTACAGGAGGAGATGCAGGAGGAGGAGACCTTACTTCAGAAATAAAGGCTTACGTCGGAGAGGCCCAAGCTTGCTCGTACATTCAGTGAATAAATTTGGCCGAGGAGGATCGTCCGAGGAAGGTAAACAAAGAGAAGCTGGTCATTGGCTTTTCAAAAAACGACCTGACAGGTGTTCTTTACCCTCACGATGACCCTTTGGTGATCAAAATAAAGATGAAAGAAATAGTGATTTCAAGGGTGCTGGTAGACAATGGTAGTTCGGCAGACATCATGTACTATTCATGCTTTGACAGTTTAAATTTGAAATTATCTCAATTGGAACCTTATCACAGACCTCTTCTGGGTTTTGCTGGCGAGAAAGTTTTTCCACTTGGGACGATCAAGTTGGATATATTCATTGGAACTTGGCCTGCTTGTCGAACATAGAGAATACGCTTCTTTGTGATGGATAAGAATGTGCAGTCAGCTTACAACATCATCATGGGAAGAGTTGGTTTGAAGAAGTTCGAAGCAGTCCCATCTACATTACATCAGTGCTTAAATTTCCAAACAAATTTTAGAGTAGGAGTTGTGAAAGGTGATCAAAAAGTAGCTCGGGAATGCTATTATTCATCTGCCAAGCAAGAGGAACTTGAAGAGTCAAGGAAAAAGACTACTACCTACCAGGTGGATGAAGGTACAGAAATTGAAACATTGGATCCCAGAGATGAATCCCAACTTGTAAAAGGACAGGTGGTGGAATCTACAGAAAATGTTATTCTGGACGACGAGCACCCTGAACGAGTAACCCAGATAGGTTCGTCGTTAGATGCCTCGATAAAACAGGAATTGATAACTTTCTTGCGAAACAGGAAGAAAACTTTTGCATGGAATCATGAAGACATTCCAGGAATAGATCCAAACTTCTTATGTCATGAGCTCAATGTGAATAAGGAGATCAAACCTGTAAAGCAGAGAAGAAGAGTATTTAGTCCCGAGAAGAATCAAGTCATACAAGAGGAGGTCGAGAAGCTCCAGAAAGCCCAATTCATTGAAGATGTGAAATATCCAGACTGGTTAGCAAATGTGGTGATGGTAAAGAAGAAAAACAATAAATGGAGAATGTGTGTTGATTTCACTGATCTCAACAAGGCCTGCCCAAAGGATCACTTTTCATTGCCCAGAATTGACCAACTAGTGGATACTACCTCGGGACATGAGCTGCTCAGCTTCATGGATGCTTACTCTGGCTACAACCAGATCAAAATGAAACCTGAAGACAGGCAAAGTACATGTTTTATTACCCCTAGGGGAACTTATTGTTACAATGTTATGCCTTTTGGTTTGAAAAATGCAGGAGCGACATACCAGCGGCTGATGAACAAGGTTTTTGCCGAACAAATCAGTTGCAATATGGAGGTCTATGTCGACGATATGCTTACAAAGAGCAAGAAAGCTGCTGATCATCTAGTTGACTTAGGTCAGACCTTTGATCAACTGGATAAATACCAAATGAATCTCAACCCGACGAAGTTCACCTTTGGAGTACGAGAAGGAATGTTCCTCGGGTACATCGTCAACCAGCGAGGCATTGAGCCAAATCCAGCAAAGATCAAAGCTCTTTTAGGGTTGCGATCTCCAACGACGAAGAAAGAGGTGCAGAGTCTTACAGGACGAGTTGCAGCGCTCAACAGATTTGTATCCCGAGCAACTGATAGATGCCTCCCATTCTTCAAAACACTTCGAAAAACTTTCGAGTGGAATGATAAATGTGAAAAAGCCTTTCAAGACTTGAAGAAATATCTGGGAGCACCCCCAATGGTGTCCAGGCCAGTAATGGGAGAAAAGTTGTACTTGTACCTGGCAGTATTAGAGAATGCAGTCAGCTCGGCATTAATCAGAATGGAGAATGGAGTCCAGAAGCCAATTTATTACACAAGTAAGGCTTTCCGAGGTGCAGAGATCAGGTACCCAAAGCTGGAAAAATTGGCATTGGCATTAATTGAAGCAAGTAGAAGAATGAGGCCATATTTCCAGGCCCATACCATTGTCGTGTATACTGACATGCCATTGAGACAAGCCCTTCATAAGCCAGAAAAATCAGGGAGACTAATGTATTGGGAAATAGAGCTAGGCGAATATAATATTGTGTATGAACCCAGATCATCACTAAAAGGGCAGGCTGTAGCCGACTTTATAGCAGAATTTATATATCCAGATACCCCCGAGGAATAAAAGTTGCTCGCTGACCAACCTGTGGATGTTACAGGATCAACATACATAAGTCCAGATCAACTCCGGTTGGTAAAAGGGCTTGTGATGTAGAAAGATCATCAAATTCAAACCCAGACCAACTCTGGTTGGTAAAAGGGCGAGAAGAGATGGTCAACGAAGAGCGAAAAATACCAAGGGAGGATGAAAGGAAACAGCAGATATTTCACCGAGGAACTCTGTCAGATAAGAAATTTGAAGACGAGTTACCTACATGGAGATTATATGTAGATGGATCATCTTGCACAACGGGTTGTGGAGCAGGGATTGTTTTGAACACCCCAGACGAGATTGACATGGAATATGCCTTGCGATTCCAATTCAAAGCTTCCAATAATGAGGCTGAGTATGAAGCCTTGATAGCAGGTCTTAATTTAGCAAAGATTATGGAAGCGCAACAAGTGATGGTATTTAGTGATTCTCAATTAATTGTGAATCAGATGATGGGAACATATGCAGTTAAAGGAGAATTAATGGTCAAGTATCACGCAAAGGCGATGGAGTTGTTGGCAGAATTTTATGCCATTCAGTTGATCAGAATACCAAGAATGGAGAATGCACAAGCAGATGCACTGGCCCGACTATCATCAGCTACTCGTACCCAGCTGTGAAGAACGATACCAATTGAGGTGTTAGAAAGTCGAAGCATAGATGAAGACCTGATGATGAATATTATTATCCTTGATTTAGGGCCATCTTGGATGGATCCCATCAGGGCATATATTGAGGAAGGAGAATTACCAGAGGATAAGCTCGTTGCCAAGAAATTGAAGTATAAAGTTGCTCGGTATGTACTAACTAATGGTGTTTTGTATAGACGAGGAATTATAGCAGGTTTGCAAAGATGTGTACATCCCTCCGAGGTGAAAGAATTGATTAAAGAGATCCACGAAGGGTCTTGTGGAGCGCATGTAGCAGGTCGGACACTTTTACAAAGAGTGATGACGCAGGGGTACTACTGGCCAATGATGAGGGCTGATTGTATAGCCTATGCTAAAAGATGTGATAAATGCCAACGTTTTTCTTCCATCCGACGTACTCCACAAGCATTGTTGACACCCATAACTTCCCCTTGGCCATTTGCCATGTGGGGAATTGATCTGGTTGGACCACTGCCAACGACCCGAGGAAGATTCAAATACCTCGTCGTGGTAGTGGATTATTTTACTAAGTGGGTAGAAGCTGAGCCACTTATTGATATGACGTACGAGAAGGTATACCAGTTCGTTTGGAAGAATATAATCTGCCGATATGGTCTCCCTCATGCCTTCATCACAGACCATGGAACACAATTCGATAACGAGGAGTTTGCTGCCTATTGTCGACAATTAAACATTTTGAAGACTCATTCAGCACCAGGCCATCCTCAAAGCAATGGAAAGACTTAAGTGACGAACAGAACATTACTCAATGGTTTGAAGAAGAGGCTAAGTGAAGCTAAAGCTAATTAGATTAATGAGCTACAGTCAGTATTGTGGGCTTACCGAACAACTCCCCGAGCAGCAACTAGAGAATCACCATATATGCTGGCATTTGGAAGTGAAGCTGTAATACCTGCCGAGTTGGGTCTTCCAACACATAGAGTGATGAATTTCAATTCCCCAGTCAGCGACTTAATGAGAAGATTGGATTTGGATATGCTCGAGGAGGTTAGAGAAGAGGCAGCCATTATGAATGCTGCTTACCAACAACGAACAGCTCTGTTCTACAACAAGAGGGTGAAGAAATGCGACTTAAAAGAAGGATATTACGTGCTAAAGAAGGTCATTCAGAAGCACAATAAGTTGGAAGCAAACTGGCATGGACCTTACCGAGTTACTGCAGTTGTCCGACCAGGAACTTACCGAATATCAACTCTAGATGGAGAGTAATTTAAGAATGCATGGAATGTTGAACACCTACGGAAGTATTATCAGTGATGTAAAATGTAAAGCAGTTCCATCAATATGAATAAAACGATGATATTTCACAATCTTCTCTCCTTTTATTGAAAGTTTTTTCGGGGAATACTAGTGTTTAACACTACGCTGCTCGGCACACAACGCTGCTCGGCAGTAAAAAGAAGACGATAGTTCGAACCCAGACCAACTCCAGTTAGTAAAAGGGCGAGAAAAAACTTTACTCCTTTGGTTAGGAGACGTACACTAGCGTGACCAACTCAGGTTGGTAAAAGAGCTAGTGGACATGATAGTTCAAACCCACGACCAACTCCGGTTGGTAAAAGGGCGAGAACAAACTATACTCCTTTGGTTAGGAGGCGTACACTAGCGTGACCAACTCAGGTTGGTAAAAGAGCTAGTGGACATGATAGTTCAAACCCACGACCAACTCCGGTTGGTAAAAGGGCGAGAACAAACTATACTCCTTTGGTTAGGAGGCGTACACTAGCGTGACCAACTCAGGTTGGTAAAAGAGCTAGTGGACATGATAGTTCAAACCCACGACCAACTCCGGTTGGTAAAAGGGCAAGAACAAATTATATTCCTTTGGTTAGGAGGCATACACTAGCGTGATCAACTTAGATTGGTAAAAGAGCTAGTGGACATGATAGTTCGAACTCAGACCAACTCCGGTTGGTAAAACAACGAGAACATGAGACTCCTAAAAAGGCCAATCTCGGTTGGTTAGGAAACAAGATATGCTCTGAAATACCAACTTATGTTGGTCGGGAGGTAAGATTATTAGAGAAAATATAAAAGTTCCTCGAAGAACAAAATATTCCAAACTGAACCTAGTATGGTTGGTCGAGGATAAAAACCCACTAATTGTAGTTGGTCGACAAGGAAAACTTATTGACCTTAGTTGGTTGGACATATTTTATGAAAAAGACAAAAATTTACCAAGTACGGTTAGACGGGGATAAACTCTCACTAACCATAGTTGGTCGACAAACACAATTTAACAACCTTGGTTGGTTGGAATTTTTTTTAAACATTTTTATACTCATTACTTTATTATTAAGTGATCGAGCAACATTACTGATACTTGTAACTTTTTATTACTAAGTTGGTCGATGAACCACACAATATTGTTAAGCAAGCACAAATATAAAGTGTTTGACAAGCACAAGACAATAGCAATACAAATTTGCAAACAAAAAATGAAAGTCTTTCATTAAAATTCAAAACGAATTACAAGTTACATATGTGTACTAACTATTACATTGAGATCCCTACTCTATTGGTTTCTTTCCCTCGGCTTTTGAAATAGGTTCCTCGCCAGCAAGCGGATCATTTAAAGTCGGAGGAGAGTTAATGAAGTTCAAGTCCTTCAGCATCCTAACGTTCATCACAGAAGGTGTGTCTAGTAGATGCTCGGGACGAGATACCTCGATCTGAGAATGAAGATTGTAGTCACTGAGGTTTTTTTGCAATTAAGCTCCGAGGAATGGAACGAGCTGGGATCCATTCCATGTCCAATTTATAAGGCGGCGCAGGCAAGTCTAGTAGCCCAGGAGCATGATAATCCCATAAATAATGGCCCTGCTCTAGTTTTAATACACCCAGGGTGTTCAACCATCCCTGTTTATAACCTTCATTATTGGCATTTTCAAGGCGAGCATCCAAGTGACAAAGGACCTCATTATAGCATGCCATCCAGAACTCACGAGGTTGTTTGTGGAATTGGAAAGTTATTCTCTCTAATTTCTCATGAAGGTTCCTGGCAAAAACATCCTTATTATTCAGAGAAGACTTTGTCGAAGCAAGTTGATCCTCCAGAGTTTGGATTTTCTTGGACATTTCAGACAAAGCCCGATCTTTTGCATTCAATTGGAACGCTTGAGTTTCCAATATTGATTGAGTACGAGCTTCTTCAACAGAACGACGAAGACCTATTGGTCGTCCCCGATCAGGTTGAATACTTTGTTCCTCGTCAACATCCTGTGCAACTCTTCCTCGTCCACGAGAACCTCTTCCTCGTCCCCGAGTAGCAGTAGAAGGACCAGCTCTTCTTAAGGTCTCTAATTCTTGCCTCAATTTGGCATTCTCAACCTCTAAAAATGAGAATCCTTCATCGGTGACCGGTACCAAGGCAGTGGAAGATGAAGCTGCAGATTTATACTGTGCCAACTCTTTCTGTAAATTGTTATTCTCTTGCTCTAGCAGCTTGGCGATCTGTCTGCATGCTTCGACTTCACCCTTTAGGGTTCTCTCCCTCACTTCATAGCCAACAAGCATCTTGTCATAACCTGTTTCAGCACTAAGTTGTTTGAGTTTCTTCTCATAACCTTCGTGCAAAAGAACTGAAGACTCTTTATATTGCTGCTGAAGTTCATCGAGAATACCTTGCAAGTCTTCAATCATTTCGTAATAAGCCACATTATTAGCTATAGCACGATCAAGAAGACATTTCAAGTATTGATATGCTTCCACTGCTTGATCTGAAGCATCATGACCAAGGATATCAGCAATTTCTGATGCACTCAGGTCAGTATGGCCAGCTTTAAAATATTCATGGCATTGCTGCATCAGTTTTGTATCATTGGCAGACAGCAATTCCATTCTAGCCATAAACTAATAAAGAAGAGAAGGCAAGAGTTAATAAAAAAGCAGACAGAGCATCAACAATGTAGAGGAACAAAAAAGGTAATTTTATTACATCATCAAAAGGAGTACATCATTCAGAATACAGAGTACAAGTAAAAGAAAAACATAAAGAGAATACCGAACAACTTCACACCTTTTCCTTGTCTCCCAAGACTTTCTCGGGAGGCTGGGACGAGGAGCTTGGTTGCTCGGTGGGAACAATGAGTTGATTGGAAGAAGTTGAGACTTGTTCAGGAGGAGCAGGCAAAGACGAGATCTCCTCGGTGGCTGTCTGATTGGGTTGTGGAGCAAGGACTTAATCACCTACTATCATTGAAGACTCCTCGGATGCAGCTTCGTCTTCTTCCTCATCTTCAATTACAGGAGGGGGCCAGGAAGATGTTGTTGAAATAGTTCAGAGTCTTCGCTAACTTTCAGTTCCTGCAGGGCAGCAACCCAACCATCTCGGAAGTATTTCAAACTCCCATACTGCACCTGGGTCATCATTGCTGCTACCCCCCTATCCCATCCTTTGTCCCAACCAGTTCAAAATGATTTTTTCACAGCCACCTTTCTTTTCATTTTCTCCGAGGAGAGCTTCTCGGATAGAAGATCCTCGGTGGTTTTTAACTTGGCCTCCACCTCCTCCTTCTGGCGATTTACTTCTCGTAGAAGGGTCAGCTCTTCCTCGGCCGATTTCAACTTATTTTCAAGCTCCCCAAAGCTTGTGAGCTTCTCAGCATATTTTTTATTCTCCCTCTCCATGTCTCTCACCTTATTTCCCAACTATACCTTCTCTGCTTCAGACACAGCCAACTTCTTCTCCCATTCATCCCTATCCTCATTGTATTTTTGACGGGATTCCTTCAAAGATTGGGCCAAGCCCTGGAAAGCATCCTCTACTCCAGACGAGGAGCTGGAAGCCTTGATTGCTTCATCTTTCTTCACTATGGTGTTAAAGCAACTCACCAGCTGAAAAAGAAAATAATGATAAGTCAGTGCCGAGATACATATATTGACTAAAAGAAAGAAAAATTATGGATAAGAGAAACTTACTGAAGCAATGTGACGAGTGGCTAGGGATGTCAGCATATCCCTAGACAAGTTTTCCTCGATTCCTTGGACTTCAGGAATGGTACAAGTCTTTACCGAGCTCATTGCAGAACTCGGGGAAATAATGGTTGGAACACCAACTCCACTAGCTTGGAGCTGGGGAATGGCTTCAGAAAAACTGACCGAGGAGGATTTCTTCAGTGTCCTCCGTGTCTTCTCAACAATCTCAACCAAAGAAGAACTTTTGGTTGGAGAGATGGTGATTACTTCCACAGGTGCATCCTTCTGCACAGGAGCCACTGGGGGCTTCTCGGCAGCCTTCTGAGGAGCAATAGAAGGAGCAGCATCCACTTTCTTTGTCCCCTTTGGGACATCAGCCTTGCTTCTTTTTCCATCTCCAGCAGAGGAAGCCTCCTCGAAGATAGCAGGAACTCTTCTTTTGCCCATCTTCTGACTCAGAGGAATGTGAGAGTATGGTGAAGAATCCTCAGAAGCTGGCAAAGGTTCACTAATGCTGACCACAGGATGAGCAGTAAAGGACGATGTATAGCTCCTGTATTGCAACAAGTATGAAGCAGACCTGATGTGCTCGTCTGCAACTTTCTGATGCAAACTCCAGATATGTTTCAAATGCTTTATATTAACTTCTGATTCTTTGGGAGTTTTTCTCTTGCTGTCAACTGCAATAAAAAACATATTGAAATGTCAATCATGCATTTATTCAAACATAATGAAATCATAATTTCAGAAATAGAATAAAATGAAAATAACCTATCCCATTGCCATATGGAGGGCATTTGGGACCCTCATATACTGCATCTCCAACCAAAGGGGCATGTTGTCAATTTTTTATAACTACCCCATGTTCAAAATAATCCCTATTAGCATCAGGGATATTGACTACTAAAGCCCTATTCAAAAATCTAGTTTTTAAATAATAAACATTGTCTAGAACAACCCATCTATAACAGTACATAATCTCAGGAATTCCTATACGAGTTCCATGAGTTTGATTTAACCTATACACCCCATTAACTATTCTCCATGTGTTGGGGGCTATTTTTGCAGGGACAACATCGAAATGTTGACAGAACTCTAAACACAAAGGGTTTGGTGGAAAAGAAAATCCACATTCAGCAATAAAGAGGCTGGGGAACCAATGTCCCTCAGCCAAACGAAAGTAATTTGAAGGCTCAGAAAGATCCTCCAAAGTTACCCAAGATGGAATGGAATAATCTGAACGGAATTTTTCAAGAGATTCAATAATATAAACCATAGTGAATAAAAGAAATGAAGAAGAAGGACGAAGATCTTACAGGAATAATGGGAGATATGTTGACAACGAACGAAAATAAGGATGAACGCACAAGAGAAAGAAAGGCTATGGAAAACTCGAAAGCAGAAAATTAGAAAAGGTAGAAGACGGTATGATGGCCTAAGAAGCCTAAATACTTTGCCTTGGGAAACGGCGAAATAAATGATTACAAAAAAGAAACTATTATGCCACCGGCGGCTAAAAGGACAAAAAGTGCACAAAGATCGAAGCGCTTATAAAAATTCAAAAAGGCGGATTCCGCGAATTTAGAAAGAAATTCAAATACGAAGAAAATGCTCCTAAAACCCAGGAAGGTCATTTAATATTGCCATATACCGAGAAAGAATGTTCCATACTCCTCAAAGTTCGAAATATAAAAACATTGGGGGCTTCTGTTGATACCAAAATTAGTATGCTGATATGGACGAATAATAAGAAGACACGTGTCAGTCTACGTGGCACAATAGCGACGAGGAAGTCCATTTCCCTGACCAAGTCATGTATTCTCCCAGGAACTCCAATACTCCGAGGAACTCCAATACTCCGAGGAACTCCAACACTCCGAGGAACTCTTGAACGACGAGCAACTAAGGCGGTTCGAGCTGCACCTCGACCATAGCAGCTGCACCTCGACCACAACATTTATTGCCAGATAATCAACAGTTCAACTATTCATTGAATGCTTATCATCTTGACGCACACGCTTGAATAGCATTAAATGAATTACCCTTTCATGTACAACCTAAGGGCTATAAATACCTTGTATCACCCTCATTCAAAGGGACCGGAATTTCTTGATAGTACTTGTAATCGAGAATTTCCAAACACTCAGCAATAACATAACAGTGGACATAGGCCATTCATATAAGGCTGAACCACTTTAAAATTCTTTGTCTCATTTATTTATCTGTGATTGAATAATTAGAGTGATCTAATTTTTTACATCAACAATATACATACATCATCATATCATCACATCATATAAATATATACCATCATATAAGGTATACCTACCACATTGTTTACATATTCTTAGTACGCTCTGAGGCGTAGTTGAATTGATATCATTATTTAGTATATTTCTCTCTCTTGATATACTAATCGTCAATTCTCACACATCTTCCCCACTTAGTATACACTATACTATTTCTCACTTGAAGTTTTCGCATCGCTTCATGATTATGAATTGTCTCTCAATTCTATTTATGTTAAGGATACTCTCTATCCTAATGCACCTCGATTAGCATTTCTCATTGTGTGAGACATCTCCCAAATTAATCATCGTTAAGGATATTTCTATATCCATATGCACATTTATTAGCATTTAATTATTTTCAATCCATAATATGGTTCAATCAATCATATGAACCTTTAAAGTTATCCCATTTGGGATTTGATTCTAAGATCCAATATTACTACGCACATTCTCATTCTTTCATATTTTTCATAATTATTTCCAAATAGAAATCTCAATGGTAGTGGGCTTCCCCGCTTAGTATATAAATGATATTCTCTAATCGGTAATCTCTCACATTAAATAAATACCAGTCCCATCATTTCTCATAAGGGGAAACTCCCTAAAATCTCCAAGACATACTCCTAATAATCCCTATAGATATTCCCAATCGATAACCTCAAACGAAGCGGAATGAAATTCTCCCTAGAAAAACGTCCCCTAAAATGCCCTGTTTCTGAATCGATTTGGACCTGCGGATCGATTTGGCCTCCAATGCGAATCGATTCGGGTCATCAGACCTGGGATTCTGTCTCAGGCCGAATCGATTTGGCTGCGGTCCGAATTGATTCGGTCACTCAGACCTGTCAAGCTGGAACATTCCGAATCGATTCGGCCTGTTCTAGGGCTATGGAAATGGCTATTTCTTCAAAGCCAAAATTCCCAAAAATAATTTTTAATCAACTTCTCTTCATTTCTCTCCCACCCAATCACATATATAACATTAATATTCATCCAAAAACACCTTTAAACTAATTTCTATCATCAAATCCATTATAGACACAACAAATCTAAGATTTTACCCAAAATTTAGGTTTTATCAAACTAAACCTAAAACCCAAAGATTTAATCCACAAATCATGAAATAAATGGTACAAAAAAATTATTTAGCAAGTTTAATCACTTGCCTCAAGTTCGTAGGGTCTGACTCGTCCTCGAGATTGCGTATTGGCCGAAAAACCCACTTTCTCTTCTTCTTTGTTTCTTCTTCTCTCTTTCTTTCTTTCTTTCTTTCTTTCTTTATTTCTATTTATCTTTCTCTCTAAGGAGAATTGTTTGTCCCGTAGGCTTAGTAAGCCTTATCTCCTAAGATACACAACTTTAAATGATGATACACACTTTAAATGACTCGGTAACTTTAATTCGAGCCAAACGACCTTAAATTATTTCAGAATCTAAATAAACCCCAAGTACAGTCATTTTGACTTTCTCGACCTTTTCGAAAACAACTACATCCTCAGAATTGCCAGTCGAAACACTTTCGAACAACTTCAAATTTTGACCTCAAATGCCAATTTAATAATTCTCCAAATAAAATGATATTTATTTCTCCCAAAATAAATAAATTATCGTCTCTAAAGTCTGGGGTTGTTACAAAATTGATTTCCTATTTTAAAAATAAAATTTTGAAATTCATTTAAATATTAATTTTGTTTTCTTATACACACATTTCATTGGATAAATCCATGCCATAGATCTTGTTTCAATTGAATGGTGTGTAGAAGATTTTAAACCTTGATCCTTGTAGTGCTTTGACTGCCCAATTAGAATTACACTGGTGTAATCAGTCAGATAGATGCCAGTTGTCCATCCATTTCTTCTACTGATTAGTCCCTTAACTATTATGTTTAGAGTTTTCGAGAGTTACCAGTTTGTATAGTAAATCCCCATTATTTATTAGGTTTTGTTTTCCAACTGTATTATGTATAGTTTTTATTGACCATTTAGAGCTTTCCAGCTATACAACATAGCATGGGATTCCTTTAGAGTTCACAATTTTGTGGTAAACGTTTTTAATCCCAACCCTCCATTCTCATTATGTTTTTAGACTCTTCTCTCACCTAGTATGTAAACCCTATTATAGATTTTAGTAGAGTTGGTTAGGTTAATCATTTTTCTAGAGTAAAAAGTAAATAGGGTGTTTATATTTTGAAAATAGAGAGTGGAGTTAAATATTATGAGAGAGAGAGAGAGTTAATTTTTCAAACTCGAATATTGTATGTGATTCCGTGTTACTCGTGATATTTAGTTTTTGCTATAAAACTCTTAATGATCTTACACAACACATATACTCTTATGAAGAGTTTTGATTTTTAGTGTTGTAGTAGAGAGTCTTCTTCTCATATGTTTAAATATTTTTTTATCAAAAACTAATATCTCTTAGTTAGTGTTAAATCTAATTTTTGTTGAATATTTTTCCAGATCTAATATTTTGATTTTGTGCCTTGTTTTATATATTTGTTAAAATAAAAAATCTCTACGAATCTTGAATGTTTGTTCAATATGCTTTATAGATCTATTTCTCTTATATTTGTGAATGGATATTCAAAAAGAGTTTTTTCAATAATGTTTTAACACTTCTTTAATTAAATCTTAATGTAATTGTTTTAGGGAGAACACTTTTTAGCGAGAATATATATTTGGCATGTCTCCATGTTAAGTCTTATACATATTACTTAGAAAGAATTTTTTTAGGATGTTAATGATGATATCTTTCTAATTCTTTCTTTGTTTCTACATATTCTCGTTTTATGTGTATAATGATAATTTCTCTAATATGTTTAGGAAAATATTTTGTTTAGACTTATGCATGTTTTTTATGTGTGGAATTTTTTGAATAAGTTTTTTGGAAAGAAAAATGTTGAAATGGATTTGTTTTTAGATTTTTGATTGAATGAATATACATTTTAAAATCTATGTAAATCACTATTATGAATTAATTTTTGAAATACGATTTGTAAGTTTTTTAGATAACTTAGTTTCTTGATATTTACATTATAATTCTATTTATAAATTTTGTTTATATTTTGTAGTAAATATGAATCTTGTTTCGTAAATATATTATGCTTTGTAACCTTTTGTGTTTAAGAGAGTTATTGCATGTTGTGTATTTCCAAACATTTGCACTACACTACACATGTTGCACACTAAGACAAGCGGCACTCTGAGTTGCGTGAGGTAATGATGAAAACAAGAAGTGTGGATAAATCAATAGGAAAGTCTACTACAATAAAGAATTCATAGTTCTACATTTCATGAGATTTGGATTTCTTCGTACGAAATAAGTCTGTAACTTTGTGTAAGTAACTTGTACATTTGATTCTTATTTCTTAGTGGATTTTTTGTTTTACTCCATTGAGGAAGTTGTGGATGTTTTCCCACCGGTGTCGAATTTTACCAAGTTAAAAAATTACGCATGTTAATCTTCCTTACTTTATCTCCTTCTATATGTGAAGAGAATTGTTATATGATTTATTTAGAATAATTCATCATATTGGATGTATTAAGATTAACATAATATAAATCAGATTGTTGTTAACTTGACAATAGAATAAATTAGATTCAATTGATTTTAACATCTGTATGTATTAAAATTTGAGTAAGTCAGATAATAAAGTTTTTCTAGTTTTAAACTTACATGAAATCAGACTGTTCTTTTGGGAAATTTTTTTCACAAGCACATTGGAATAGAGATGCTAAAATGAGTGAAATCACAAAAAATATGTGCTTTTAAAATTCCGTGCTAAAACCTTAAGGGATATTAGTTAGCTTCTAATTTGTAATGTTTTAGTTTCTTTGTTATTAATTGGGTCATATTATTAATCTAAACCTATGAGGCTTTTAACTTGGGATTTTTTATTTGGTTTGTATGCCTTGAAAGTGGGATAACTCACCTTCTACTTTTTTTTATTCTACATTCATTTCACTCCTAGTGAGTTTCACATAAAAATATAAGGCATAACACATTTCACCAATTTTTTCTTTAGATTAGAATTCTTAACCTAATTCATATTTACTACAAAACATACTCTTAATAAGGAATCAAACATTACATAATGACGTTATTGACATTTAGGCTGTAAAAAATCTACTTTGGAATTGACCATTGTATGGCAAGCTCACAGGTAAAATGAATTTTGGGTTACCGTATTAAAATATAGTTGTTAGCCAAATATTTAAGACACATCTTATGTCTATCCATATAAATATCAATTTAACCACCATAATCTATGCTCAGTACAATAGAGTGGATTTATTTTAAAGAAATGATTTTTCTCATGATAATTTTAGGGAGAAATCATCTGGTCCTACATGCACAATCAACGAATAGTTTTTTTCCCTTAGTATCCATTTTTAGATTCAGCAGCTCAGATAAATATGAGTCATTGTTCTCTTACTTCCAATCACGTGTGCTAATTTGAGAAAAATAAGGAGATTGATAAACAAGGAAAAAAACAAGGAGATAAAAAATAAAAACAAGGAGATAAAAAAGATTCCTCTACCTTCACTTGAACTATTAGCAAGAAGAAAAATGAGGAGATAAAAAAGAAAGAAAGAAGCCTCTAATTCTAGAAGGATTAAATAAACAAAAAAATTGGCAAAATGAAGAGACTGATAAAGTTATGGTAGAAAAGAAAAATGGGATTCATAAAGGCCTACTTAAATTAGGAATGAATGGGTAAAGTCCATAGGTGGTGAGATCAAGACGGCTTGCTTCTTACAACAAGCTCACAAGAATTTAGATGCTGAAATCAACGAAATCAAGACAAAATATAATCTTTCAAAGTTACATACTAAAAACCTCAAGTAATCTTAGGTAACTTTTAATTTGTAAAGGTTTAGTGTTTTGTCATTGGCTAGGTCATATTATTAGTATAAACCTATTATTATTTTATTTTAGGAATTTTTTGTTCGATTGGTATGCCTTAGAAGTGGGACCACTCAAATTCTATTTTTTTTATTGAGATTTAGTTAAAAAAAAAGATGGGGTATTACACATGTGACACCTCGTAAAATTCATAAATATATTAATCAGGTTTAATACAAAAACCATGGGTATAAAAAATATTTGGTAACATTCTCAGCATAATAAAATAAATAAAACAATACAAGTAAGTAAAATACGAGAAATAAAATGCTGAATAAAAATAAAACCTCTTTGATACCATCCACTAATCAAAGAAATAAACTCAAATTCTGGAATACAAAAATCTCAACATTACAATATCCTACACTAAATACAATTACATCTCATATAATCTCTGACTCGGGAAAAGTTAGAAATAAACATAACTGCCGGAATTGAAATACAAATAAATACAATATGTAAAGGAGATTTACTGATCGATGCCTACGTCCTAAAATGATTAATAAAATGTCACTAGAGATACTCATACAACTAATAACCTAAGTCTGCGGTAGCAACAACATCCTAAGACCTCTGGAAAATAATTCATCAATGAGGATTAAACATAGAAAGTCTATAATGAGTCAGAATATGACTTTATTTCAGCCATAATAATAATAACATATCTTCATCGTATATCGTTGTGGCTTTTATGTTATTTGAATTACCCAAACCCAAATTACCAAACTAAACATGCGGTTCTAATCCCAAACCGAAGTTCTACCCAATGTGAGATAATTTCATCATTTATTAAGGATCACTACTATAACAGTTCTATGTTAATCTCTAATATTAAGGATCTCATACTATATGATAAACTCATGCATTAACAATATTTATCTTAATAAAAATTATTCTCTTATTTTATTCGTCTCAAATTATCTTTGTACACATGTACACCTCTAATGTATTAATCTTAAGTTTTTCTAAGTCACAATTTATAATATACGTCTTTAGTATATTATTACAACAATATTCCCTAGTCATAAGCTTATGGCTATACATCACTAGGATAAGTCTTAATCGAGTACCATCATCTCAAGGTATAACATAACATAATCACATAATCCATAACGTTTGTGAGTATACACTACTCACACCAAATTGCATGGGCAATGCACAATCCCACAAATAAAATATATGAATGCCTATCACCAATGCCTTCGGATATAACTCGTTCCATTTTAGGTATAGTTATTGATTGTTCAAAACTTATAACTTTAGGGAATAAAAAAAGTCATAATCACTACGCATTCCCATCTATCACACGGACTCCATACCTAAGGTTATACGATATAACTTCCTCGTTTATTCCTCCCCGTGACATGGGTACGTCGGTCATATGATCGGGGTTAAAGAAACAAGATAAGACCATCTCTATCACCGGGGTACCAACACGGTCAACATCATATGTGTATCATTAAAACTCCTCCTAGTATGTCCCCTATAATCACTCACACACCAAGGTATGCTTTTATATAAAATATAATAAACAAGTACAACCCTACTATGTCTATCCTCGCCTTTCTTCCCCTTCCTCCTTCGGGGGGGGGGGGGGGGGAGGGGTTTCGACTCTCTCGCGTGCAGTTGGAGATAGAGAAGAATAATGTCTCACGTCCTTCCTAGGAGCGCTTCGATCGTCGTCGATGTGGGGTGATGTATAACGATTGGGTCTCCAGCCTATTTTGCACAAAAGAGTCAAAAGAAATATTTTGGCCTCGAGAGAACGACTTCAAATACATACTGATGCTTGTGAAAGTAATTAGTTCAAAGGTTCGGGGGATAAGTTATGGAATGGTAAGGTGTTAGGCATTCATCCCACCCTTTCGTTCTCTTATGGGCATGTGCTATTAATCTCCATAATAATTCTATGAAGCGTGTGTTCGTGTATATATAAATGGAGAATGGAATTACTCGACTCCATCATGGAGAAATACGGAGTGAGGTCATCTGCAGGAGTGTTCCAAAATAGTAATTAAAAAACATACTGTATGCACTCATCGGGATATCGATCGTTATGATAAAACGATAATATGTGTTAGATAAAGTGCGAATAAGAGTCACAAATATAATTTATTGAAATAAAAAGTAGAAAAAGAAGAATCGAGTCTCGAGTTTTAACTCGAGATGCCCAGGTATCCTAAAAAGCCATCAAAGTCCACGTAGATCTCATGTGATATGAGGGTGGGGTTTATCCCATAAATCTAACTGAGGATTTTATTTAGATGTGTGTGTGTAGTAAAATGATGTTTTGATTTGAGAAAATGTGGTGAAGAATCCCGTTTGGAGTTTATGAGCAAACCCTCCTTTTCTTTTTTTTTGGGTTTTTTGTAAAGAAAATATGTTATGTTCAATACTACTACAAAAATTGAGCTTTATTAATATTTATGGACTAACAAAGATGAAATTCCAAAGTAGATTAAAAGAGAGAGAAAAATGTTTAGACCTTCTTTGGAAAGGTTGATCTTGATTGTTGAAAAGGCTTCCCTTACAATTGGATGGAGGTGGTAGGAGGAAAAGGAAAGGATTGTTGCTAAATTAGGTGTGAAAGTGGGTGGAAATGGAATATGTAGGAAATATTTAAATAGGGAAACCGCACTAACTTTGAGAGAATGTTGCTAAGATCACTGAGTGGAATAGTTCTGAGGTGACTTTCAAAGTGACATCATTCTCTCCTTATATAGTGTCAAGGGGGTAACTATCAAAATTGTACTTGACTCGCCTATCGTCAAGAACAACCCCCGGACACACTACTGATAGGAAAGGAAATAGGTTTACCATTCGACAACCTCATGCATATTTCTCAAAAAATGATTGTAAAATGCAATGTGTGAGTTCGAATCATGCACGGGGCATACCGTTGGAAAGGGAATTCTGATACCTTTGAGAGTCCATTGTCCACTCCAGGTTCAGGAGTTGGCTTTGGTCAAATGGGACTCAGAAGCACTCGACAGTCTTTTGGACAAGAGATTTCTGAAGGAAAATGAATCATTCATTCAAACCATAAGGACGATTCGTGCACTGGATAGAGCCTTGGAAATGGTATTTATATTCCTTCTAAGATTCATTCATTTTTGTTCGGTTCATAGAGTTGGCCTTGGTCAAACGGGGCCTAAAAGTTCTCGGTGACCCTTTGGAGTAAAATGGGTTGTTTGTTTGTACCGTAAGGATGATTCACGTACGAAGAGGACCTTTGGAAACTGGATTTAGAGCCATTCTAGGATTCATTCAGTCTCATTCAAGCTAAATAGTACAGGGGAGTTAAACGGAGTCAGGAAAAATTCATTAGCCTCCAGTTCAGTCATCAGGGAAAAATGGATCGTTCATTAGGGCCGAGATAAATTCAGAGCTCCTAAAGTTAGGTCTGAGATAAATTTTAAGAACCTAAAGTTGGAAGACTAATTCTAAGGACCTACTATTGGACGACCGATTATGATGCTTAAGGTCAATTCTAAGGACCGAGGTTAATTCTGAGGACCTAAAGTTGGATGATCGATTCTGAGGGTCGAGGTCAATTTCGAGGACCTAAAGTTGAGATGACCAAATCTGAGGCCGAGGTTAATTATGAGGATCAAAAGTTGAGATGACCAAATCTAAGTCCAAGGTCAATTTTGAGGACCAAAAGTTGGATGAAAAATTCTGAGGGTCAATGTCAATTATGATGATCTAAAGTTTAGACGATCGATTCTGAGTGTCGAGGTCAATTTGAGGACTTAAAGTTGAATGACTAATTCTGAGGGTCGATGTCAATTCTGAGAACCTAAAGTTGAGATGAACGATTATGAGGTTTAAGGTCAATTTTGAGGACCTAAAGTTGAGACAATTGATTTTGGGGGTCGAGGTCAATTTTGAGGACCTAAAGTTAAACGATCGATTCTGAGGGTCGATGTTAATTCTAAGGGCCGAGGTTAATTCTGAGGACCTAAAGTTGAGATGACCAATTCTAAAGGTTAAGGTCAATTTTGAGGACCTACAATTGTGACACGGGGAGGTTTTCTCCCAGGTGAGTCTTTTGTACTTGTAGTTTTATTGAGGGTTGTCTTGTTTCAAGGTTCCATTGAGGAAAGACACCCGACTTGGGTCATGTCTTTTTGAGAGGATATAGCTTGGCTGGGGAAGAAAAAATTCTTATGGTTGAAAGATTGGGATAAAGTTTAGTATGGGGATTCTTTTGGGGATTTTGGAGAATCATTCGATTTTGGGCTCTGCTTGGGAATTTAGAGGGGCAATTGATTTTGGATTCCGATGTGGAATTGTAGTGGACTTTTGGGATTCACCATTTTGCGATGTGCATTTAGGGTTTGTACTGTGGGTAAGAGTGTAATATTAATCCTACTGGGGATTGTAGTAGCTGAAAATGTTTTCCTGGTCAAGAAATCTTCTAATACTTGATTGGCATTTTTAAGAATTTTTCGGAGAATTTTTTGATTTTTCTAACATTTTCTGGCATTTTTTGTACAAACTTTCAGGGGGTATGCCGATCCATACTTTTCATCTTATATTTTGTGAGATGATTACTACTCCCATAGGTGTTCAACGATTGATGGGGATTAATTGTGAGGGTTTTTAGATAGAGGTGGATTGCATAGTGGGGGTGGCGCCAGATGCGGTGCAAGTGGCGTTGGGAGATGTGGATAGGATAGTTTTTGGAGATTCTATTCGTATTTCCTCTCTTCAGAGGATTGATGAGATTAACGAGAAACAAGTGAGATAGATGGACCGGTTGTCTATCTTGCTTCTGTTGGGTGGTTTCTTGGTGGCGACGAGTGGCGACGTTATCCATCCTTGGTGTTTGCCATTTTTAAGGATCTTTCGGAGGTTCCTCTCTATGATATGGGGAGCCTGATCTTGGTGACCCTTTATTCTTCTCTAGATTCATTCAGCTAGTGCTATCGGTAGACATTTACGGGGGGCTATGTACCTTTTGGAGGTAATTTTTGCATTTTCTTTTGGTTTTGCTGATTCTTGTCCTTTCTACAGACGTGGTTCTATGAGGTGATTGGTCTCAATGTTAAGTTGATAGACCTAAAAGATGAGTATTTGGGGGACATCAATCGGATGTACAAGTGGCAGAAGTCTAATAGGTGGTTGAAGCAGTCCTTGTCCTTGGCGGTGGTGCGACAGGCTCTGAACACGCTGACGAGCGATCAAGTTATTTTTTTCTTTCTTTTGGATCATATTTCGAGTATTTTATTTCTTTGCACGAATACTGATCTTTGTTTGGAGTTGCAAATGACCTTTTGCCAATGGGGGATGGCTCCTCAGCACACGGGGGTTACAAGCATGCATGCATAGATGCAGAGGCTGATGGTGCATGAGTTCGGGTACTCCTGGTACCTGAGAGAGAGGGTTGTACGATAGATAGTAGAGTATGAGGTGGATATTCCACTAAAGCTTCCTTTGATGTATATGAGGCGAGTGTGGGAGATGTTGGACAAGGCTAAGATGGTTGTGGTGCTTATCGAGGCTTATTTTCTACATACGAAAACAACGCGACTTATGACTACCTAGATTTCATGAAAATATGTCTGAGGCCCTCATGTATTTATGACATGGTGAACGTGCTTCCGCATCCTACGACTTCAGGAAGATATACGAGTAGTCTGGTGGGATCCACCCACATCACAGGTGGCACATCACCGTCGTCATCGACAACGACAGAGGAGGATCTGCTCATTTAGGTTAGTCCACCCTTCAATAATTTTCGATTGACGAGAGGAGGATCATTGAGCCTATCGCATTACCCGAGTGCAACAGACTCGGGGTTAATGGGGCTTACTCAGGACGTCCTTCAGCCTGAGGTATATTTTTCTCTTTTCTTATCTCGTCTCCTTTTAATTCTTTCTCTTCTTTTTACTAATTGATTTGGCTTGTGTTTTTTGTTTCTTTAGTGACAACATCTTCAGATGATGACCACTTGGCAGAAGGACATCAAGAACTGGGTGGCCTTTACGACTTCCCATATCAAGGACTTTATTCCTTATTGTTTGGTTCCATCTTATACCTTGAACGAGGGATCAGGATTGGGGAGTGGAGCAACTACAACTTGTAGCGGGGGGAAATGTGTCCGCCACAGGATTAAGGGTTTAGAGAGAGAGATAGTGGATTCGGGCTGACTCTCGTTGTTTTGCATTTTCTATTTCTTCTTCCTGAAAAAATGTAATCATACAATGTCAATATATATGAAAAAGATTTTTTATTTCTAATTCTTATTTTAATGACTTATTCTATATGCACGTTTTACTTTGTTGCTGAGACTATATCTTTATTCTAAATGATTAACTCAGGACAAGTTGCATACTAGACTCAAAATGTATTTTGTAGCATAGAATAAGACAATTCATCATGTCATAGGGCACATGAATATACTACACTCTTACATATAATCATATTAAGAATAATCTTAGATTATAAAGTAATTTCCATCACTAACATTTTACAATTCAACTGCGATTTGCCATGAAGTTCGGATTGTCATCAATATTTAACTTTTCAATTCAAGTGCAATATCTCATGGTAATGCGATTTTCAAAAACTTTCAATTTCATATGAGTAATTATATAATTCAGGCTCAATTTCTTAAAAATAATGGGATTTCCATCAATTTGGAGACTACATTAGAATATATATATATAATGTTAGCATTAATTCATATAATATGGAATTGTCCTTTTTTACGGGAGTGGTATTTCCACCCAACTTTCATAATCGTGGAATTGCCACTCAAATATCATAAGGACGCGATTATCGTCTGAATTTCACTAAACTAGGATTGTCACCTTTCTCATGAGAGTGGGATTTCTACTCGATATTCATACGGAGAGGATTTCCATCCATTTTTCACCCGGGGGGGGGGGGGGGGGGATTTCCACCTGATTTATTTAGAAGACCATTTAGGCATGTTTTCGTGTCTAACAACTGATGGATTTGTTATGAGAAATATTTTTGATAAACATATATTTTCAATCATGTATCTTTGAGTGTCTAGTGATACTTTATCAAGCATGGTCTAATATACCAATATAGGAATGTAAGAACATTTAAACTATAAAAGTGTGAGTATGGCCATATAAATGTATCACTAAGTTCATTGAAGTAAAGAATGTGAAGATCATGTCAAATATATCATTAATATCTTTAATATTCCCTAGGATCGATGTCGTAAATGTTATCATTTTAATTCTAGAGTCATATAGTAATTAAGAGAGTATTCTCTTAAAGAACACTTATACAACATATTCTACATGTATATCATGTGTCAAAGATATTGCAATTAGAAACATTTGTGGAAATATTCATGAATAACATCTGTCACATAATAAAATATTCATATTTAGAAGCATGTATATCCTAGAACTAATTGAGATCATGCGTGTTTCATTGCCACGAGGTTTGTCTTAATCATGATATGAATTCATTCATATCTTTCAAGCATTTAAAACATCGTTTCATTATCTTGTGAGGTGTTTGAGAATTTATCAGGTGAAGTCTTGCTTAATCTTTTTCAAATTCTTATTGAAAGTGTTTTACCTTTTACAAAGTCTTTAAATGTGTGAGGCTATATAGATGTCTAATGTTGTCATGTATGAGCATATTTAAAAAAAAAACTTTTCTTTATCAAATCTTTGGAACTTTGGGTTAAAGTTGGAATGAGAACATTTTTAGAATAGGTCATTTTGACGTAACCCCCAAATTTTAATGCCAAATTTTATGTTATCCCTCATTTTAATAATTCTTTGACTTTTCCTTCAACATAGGGGTTAAGTCTAATTTGATATTATAAATAGGGACAAAGTCAAATAAATCCTTGAACTTAAGCCCTTTTTTTTATTCAATATTTTGAGATAACCCTTTTGTATAGGATGGCATATCAAAGAGATTAGGAAAGTGGGAGTTAAGTCAAATATCACATTAGAAAGTGGGGGATAAGTAAAAAAATCATTTTTAGAATAAAAATTTGTTGTGTAAGTGACATTTTATCAAATATCATCTATTCAAGGGTGAGTGTGACAATACTATGTGAATATCCAAGTGATCAAGTGACAACATCCGTGTTCTAAGTGTTGGAAGCATGTTGGTTCCCAAATAACATTTCAATTATAACAAAAACCATGTCGATTAGGAAAGCTTATATTAAATCAATTGAATCAAATAATCACATCTAGTTGAACATATATGGATCTTTAACAACATTTTTCAAGATCATTTGCTAACCAATATTTTCTCCAAATCGTGTCTCTAGTTCATTTTTTGTCTCTCAAACACAATTTATCCTTTTTATAAAAGCATGTCACTTTTTCAATGTCACGATGTTGAAAATTGTACCATTACTCTGTTGGGTTGTTAAGATGAAGAAGAATGCTTTAACCATCGGCAAAACTTGCCGCCTATTTCAACCGACTGATGTGGACATGTAACTTGGCATCGCATGTATATTCTTTTCAAGCCTTTTAGCTAAATGACAAAGCGAAGACTTATTGCAAGTTATTTTTTTTGTTCTAATTTTGCAAGTTCTCTCACCCAATTTTTAAATTTAAAACACTAAATTGAAATATTTTTTATCAAAAAACATTTTTTAAACTAGTTTTAACACAAAAAAAACAGTTTTTAGAAAGAAAAAAAATAATTTGACCGAAAAATAAAAACATAAAAAACATTTTTTATCCCAATAAAAAAGATCTTAACCAAGGAAAAAAACTTTTGAACATGTCAACATCATTTTTTATGCCGACTCATGATTTTTATGTGTAGATCGCGACACTGGTTGTTGTCACTGGCACTGACCCACATTTATAAAATAAAAACCAATCGCAACACATCGTGTCAGTTTGTTGCAACCGACACGTATGACACAACATTAAAAAAACAAGATAAAGACATTTTTTAGAAAAAGATATTTTTAATAATAAAGAACAATTTTGACAAAAAGGAAAGACTTTTTTAATAAGAAAAACATTTTTTAGTAAAAAAAAAACATTTTTTTCAACTAGTTTTAACACAAAAAATAGATTTTGGCAAAAAGAAAAAATGTTTTACCAAAAAATAAAAAACATAAAAAATAGCTTTTATTAAAATAAATAAAAGTTTTAAAATCGATGTGTTAGTGTCGCTGGCACGAACTCACATTCATCAGATGATGTGGATCCGCGCAAGCGACAATAACCCACCGCTGATTTAAGATATCAACATTTTTAGATAACACTTAAAAGAGTTTATAACAAAAAAACATTTTTAGAAAATAGTTTAAAAAATATTTTTAAGGGGGACAAAAGGTAAAACAATTGAAACATGGAACAACCGACGAAAGAAAATCTCTCTCTTACCCACAAACAAGGCACCTCAGCAAGTGTAATAATCATGTGAATTCAAACTGATACCAAAACAAGTTTTCAAAAGCCTATTACCAAAACTATGTAAACATCCCACCCCTATTACGACCTATCATCAAACAATTTCAAACTGTTTTTCAAGAGCCTCAAGGGCTACTACTCAAGAGGGAATTTGATCACCACATTCCACTGAAAAGTGTCAGTAACCCAGTTAATATTAAACCTTGTAGGTATCCCTACATCCAGAAATAAGAAATAGAAAAAATAATCCAAGAAATGCTTAAAAGTAAGGTTATAAGACCCTCTTATAGTCCATTTGAATCCCCAGTTTTATTGGTTAAGAAAACAGATGATAATTGGAGATTGTGTATTGACTATAGGGAGGTCAATAACCTCACTATTAAGGACACAATTTCCATTCATGTTATCGAATAACTTTTAGATGACCTCCATGGCGCTAGTGTATTTTCTAAGATTTATTTAAGGTCTATGTACCATCAAACTAGGGTGCATGAGCAAGATATTCGCAAGAAAAACTTTAGAACTCATGAGGGGCATTATGAATTCTTGATTATTCCGCTTGGATTAACAAATGCATCTGTTTCTTTCCAATCCATTATGAACTCTATTTTTAAATAATATCTCAGAAAAGTCATCTCAATCTTCTTTGATGACATCTTAGTCTATAGCCCTGACCTTGAAACTCATAAACAACACCTCACTATTAGCTTAGCTCTTCTTCATAAACACATGTTATTTGCAAAGTTGTCCAGGTGTCATGTGGTGAAAACCAACTTGAATACTTGGGGCACATAATTTCACAACATGGGTTAGCAGTTGTTCAATGAAATATTGGATAATATGGATGCAAATACAAAAATGTAACTCTTTATATATCACCGTAATGCCAACTTCAAAACAATAATGTAACTTCTGAATAGATACTAGAAAGCTTCAAGGTGTGATGTCACTTTCCTAAATACAGTATTTGCCCCACACGAATAACATCAGTATACAAACAGGAATCCAAAAATCCGTACTCAAGATATAGTGAAGCAACTTGCACTGCCTGCAACTTGTATATTTGAAGACAACCTTTGGACGCAGCAGCTAAGAACAGTCAATCAAGTTCTTATTCTGTTTATGTGCACAAAATAGAATAAGATAATTTATATATCTTGAAAATTGTAAGAGAGTAATAGCAAGGGTTGGAAATTTCGGGACTGAGTAATATTTTGTAATACCCCGTATTTTTATGCTATATTAATTTGGGGATTTATTAAATTTAATGTGACCGTTTATTTAATAAAAATCCGGAAATTAAATATGTTATAATTATTAACGTGACGAGAGTTAGTAATTATGCGAAACTTGTTAAATATTACTAATGAGCATAGTAATATATTATATTTGTTAAATTGAATGTCATAAGTGAATTAAATGACTATTTCGGAAATTTAAGTCGGGACGTGCCCGTGTCACGTCGGGACTAATTTTGTTAAATAAAAAGTAAATATTTTATAAGTTGTTCGTATGGTCGTTTTGAGTGCGGCAACGCGTCCGGAAGGGTCGAGATAGTCAGAAAAGTATACCCGGGGGTTTAGTTTGGGTCTCGGGGCGCTTTAGGCCTAATTGGTGCCCCGGGAGGGCATTTCAGTCATTTTAATTAAGTGGGTAATTAAACCCACGAATTTCAGCCAACCTATATCAGCCATTAGGTCAGCCTATTAGGGTTAGAACATTCACAAAGCAAGTGATGGCCATTGGAGAAGAGAGGAGAGAGCTCCAAGGCAAACCAACGCCAAAAAGCCACCGAATTTCACCGCCACCACCACCACCGCGTAGATCACGAGACAAGGAACGCAGCCACACCAAAATCATCCGGGAATCTGCATACCAAAATCGCAGGCAAGTGTTTAAACTTGCTATTTTCGTTGATGCAATCTTCATGTCAGCTTAGGAATAAATTGTGAAAAAAACTATGGAAGAAAACCCCATTTTTGATAGGAGAACCCATGTAGTATTGATGTATATGTAAATTCTGGAAACCCTTGCCATGTAGAGGTAATAATCCACGAAATTTGGTGATCATAATAAAGAAATATTGGAGAAAGATTCATTAGAAATCTGTTTAAGAAAATTCTAGGGTTTTTGATAATTGGACATGATTTTAGGTTGAAAATCCATGTTTAATGATAGTTACACGCATGCTTTACGTTATAAACACCTGGTATAATGTTATAATGATGATAGTAGGATTTTTGGGGCGATTAGAATGGAAACGCATTATTTTAGATGAAGAAGTTGGATGAAATCCTTAACTGCATTCTGCAGAATTTTGCCCAGACCTGCTTGATCGATCGATCGAGCCTAGAGCTTCGATCGATCGAAGGTTCGATCGATCAAGCCCCAAGCTTCAATCGATCGACCCCTCCTGGCAGACTCCTAATTCCCTCTTTAAATGCGTTAAATTCAAATTGTCGTGATATAATTCTTGGGCACTCTTGATAAATTGATTTGGGAGACATTGAGGACCAGTAGGGTATATGAATAAATGTTGGAACCTTTAATCTTTAACGAAAATGGTATTTATGGGATATTTACTTTAGTTTAGTGGATTTATGAATTTAAAGGGTGAGGTGCGTAAGAGAGTTACGTTGGAACCTAATAAAGACACTTACTGAAATTCAGATTTGTGAGGATGTAGCCCATGAGTGTTAGGTAATAAGTGAGAAAACCCTTCGAGTTAAGGTTAGGAATAAAACCTTATACGAAATTCTATAACTGTGAAATTAAGGATAAACGGTATAATTACGGGTGATGAGAAGAACCTATATTAATATGATAAAGTGGTATATTTATATGATTATGTGTACATATATTATATGCATGTGAAAATCATACCCACGCTACTTACTATCCCTGAGGTTTCCGCGTTGGGACAAGTCTTATCTCGATGGGACCTTTATGGGGGATATTGACTTGTACCCTAGGAGATAGATATCCTTGGTACAGGCTATCGATCTGATAGTTCAGACGGTCCTAAGAGACGCCGGTATGTGCCATCCTCTTAGAGACTTGGAATATATGCTTCGACTCAATATTGTTTGTGTATTTCTATTAATACAATTCGAGAGTGATTCCGAATGTATTCCCCTTAATATGAGTGATATGGGGCTTTGGATAGTAGAGTATGCACGCACCATAGTTTTATTCGGAGTGTTGTTATACATATATATATTATACGAGTAGTTAATATATATATGAGATTATGATATTTGAAACTGTCTACTGAGATTTGATAAGTAGGACATGGTTGTTGACTCAAATTATTAAATACTTGTTTTGAAAAAGTATAATATGTCACTGTAAAACATTATTGATTTTATAAAGATAAAATGGAGGACTTTGATTTCTGTTTGGAACATTCTATTTAAAATGGAGTCATGAATTATAAATCTTGCGAGTAATCTAAGTTAAGTTAAATCTTTTAGAAAGACTAGTGCGTTAAATGATAAGAAACCGTGGGGAAGGTTAGTGCGATAGGTGGGCACATTAGAAGAGAGGTGAGTATTTTCTCAAGAGAGTGACGTACTAATATGTTATTGCATTGGTCTGTATCAATTTAAATACTTGCTAAACGTATTTTAAAATCAAACACACTTTCGGGCTCTGACTCGTTTCTTTTTCTCTCTCTATCTTGTATATATATATGTATATTTTCAGGTGCCCAGCCACAGGGGCGTCTTGCTTAGGATCCCTTGAGAGGAACGTGCTGCAGCTTAGGTGGGAGTTGCAGGTCACTTGAGTAGAAGGATTCTTTTATTGACTCCACTTCTAGCATTCTCATTTACTGGGCATGTGTCGCCCTTTCCATTATTTCATTTGTTGTTGGGACATTTATATTTCAGTTATTTCCAGTATTGTTCTATGAGATTTATTCAGGATGGATTTGTGATTTTAGTTTCATATGTTGACATTCGATTGACGAATGGTTTATGTTATTTAGTTTATTGTGGTGTGATTCTTAATTGTAGAAATGTTGTTTTAATTAAATAAATCTTTTTCGTTAATTAAAATTTGGAAAGTTTGTATGAAAATGTTTTTGACGCTTAGCTTAATTATTTAGGGTGTTAAATTGGAAATTTATTTTTATCGACAGTGATGCTGAGAATGAACCAACTGTTTACCTTGATTTAATTTAATAAAGGAGTGATCGCCCGGTATTTAATTAGGCGGGGTGTCACAGGTGGTATCAGAGCATCAGGTTCTAGTGTCCATAGGATCTGTACGGCTTATTTCGCTTTCGGCTTAACGTTATCGCTATGGAGCCCTATTTTTAGGATTGTTGTATTCTTGCTCTTACGTTTAAGTCTTCAGCTATTCTAGATTTGATGATAACTGTAGACTAATAAACTTGTTCACGTTTTAGATGCCTCCGAGACGTGCTTCGAAAGATAGGCGTGCCCAAGCCGAGCAGCCAGCAGCTCCGGCACCAGGCACAATGAATGCGAACGAAGTAGTCGCCATTGTTGCTTAGGCGGTGAATGTCGTAATAACGTTGATTCAACAGGCTCCACCCCAGGTTCAGGCAGTGGCGCCAGTACCAGCACAACTTCCATCCGCATGGGAGAGGGTTCGGGATGCTTTTCAGAAAGCGCATCCCCCTGAGTTTTCTGGTAGCTCCGATATTGTTACAGTCAGCCAATGGAAGAAAGACATCCAGCGGCACCTCCGTATCTATGAGTGCACTGACGTGCAAAAGCAGTTGTTGGCTTCCTTTAAACTGGTGGGAGCCACATTACAGTGGTGGGAGTCCACTACTACTTTGGAGGAGCGGGACACGATCCCTATTCAGTTGTTCTGGGAGCGGTTTGACCGCAAGTACTTTCCACCCGCAGTGCAGACTGAGATGAGGCGGAAATTACTAAATCTGAAGCAGGAGAATCTTACTGTAGCTGAGTATGAGGAGGAGTTCACGAGACTTCTCACTATTGTGCCGGATGAGGCACCCACTGAGAGCAAGAAGATTTTGCTGTTTGTCGACGGGTTAGCTTGGAGGATCCGTCAGCACCTTATTGGAAATCTATCCCTGAGTACTTTCACTGACGTGCTCAATGCAACGTTACTACATTTCCAGGATCACCGCTTCCATCTTCAGGGAAGCAAGAGAGCAGGGGAGTCCAGCCAGCAGGGCAGGACCGGGGGTAATAGTGCCGGTGGGGCACCATCTCAGGGACAGACTCATCTGCACGAGCAGAGTTCCCATCAGGGGACCCTGCTAAGCGATTCCGTTCAGGTTATTCTAGGCAGGGATTCGGGGGTTTCAGGCAGGGCCATCAGGGCCAGCCTAATCAGCAGGGCCAGCAGGGCCAACACCGACCACAGGGATAGCAACAGGGCCAGCAAGGCCAACAGCGTGCACATCAGGGCCAACAGGGCCAGTGGCGTGGAGGTAACGGCCACCAGGGCCGTGGACAGCAGGGTCAGAGGGGAGGAAACTTCAAAGGCCGATGCTTTGGGTGCGGTAAACATGGACATAGGCGCCAGGATTGCCCAGAGAGAGATAGGGCCCCACAGCAGCAGGGAGCCCGTAATGAGCCGCAGAGACCACTCTTTCCACCTTCCCTCCCAGCTCCAGCCCAGGTGCCAGCCCTACCAGCCATTCCAGCAGCTCTAGTGCAGCATGGACAATTGCAGTATGGACGTGTCTATAACGTCCACCAGGCAGCAGCTCCACAGGCACCACCCGCGATTGAGGGTATGTTTCCTATCCATGGTACTATGGGTCGGGTATTATTTGATACGGGGGCAACACATTGTTTTATAGCTACGCATTTTGCGAAGGCCTTAGGGTTGTTATCCACAACCGAGAGCACCGTGACGTGCGTCGACTCACCCCTGGGGAGTGGGTCACTTATTTTCTTTATATGCCGGGGAGTGGGGGTAGAGATTGGTAGCTTGGTATTACCTGCAGACATGTTAGTCTTAGACATGCACGAGCATGATGTGATTATTGGTATGGACTGGCTCGCAGCTTATAGAGCCATGATTGATTGCTTCGGTGGGAGCATTGTTTTTGCCATTCCGGGGCAAGAGATGTTTGTAGTGGCGATGCCTCGCCCAGAGGGAGGTTCCACCGCTCATCTGTATTACATAGAGGAGGATACCTCTAAGGAGGTTGTGATTCCCTTAGATTCGATCCCTGTTGTCAGGGAGTATTCCGATGTGTTTCAGGAGATACCAGGCCTACCGCCCAGTCGTGAGATAGACTTTGTTATAGATTTACTGCCAGATACGAGACCTATAGCACGCGTACTGTACCGTATGGCTCCGGCAGAGATGCGAGAGCTATGAGATCAGATAGAGCAGCTGTTAGGTCAGGGCTTCATCCGTAGGAGTACCTCACCTTGGGGCGCTCCAGTCTTGTTTGTGAAGAAAAGAGATGGTTCACTGAGATTGTGTGTGGACTACCGTGAATTGAACAAGGTCACGATACGGAATAAGTATTCGTTGCCTCGAATCGATGATCTGTTCGACCAGTTGAGGGGAGCAACATTCTTTTCGAAGATAGATCTGAGGTCGGGGTACCATCAGTTACGTATTAGAGAGCAGGATGTTTCAAAGACTGCCTTCTTGTCGAGATATGGGTCCTATGAGTTCAGGGTGATGCCGTTCGGACTCACAAATGCCCCAGCCATTTTCATGGACTTGATGAACCGAGTATTCAGAGAGTTCTTGGATCAGTTCGTCATCGTCTTCATAGATGATATCTTGATATATTCACACTCCGAGGAGGAGCATGCCGAGCAGTTGAGGCAGGTTCTTCAGACTCTACGAGAGCATCAGTTGTATGCTAAGTATGAGAAGTGTGGATTCTGGTTGCGAGAAGTACAGTTCTTGGGCCATGTTGTTTCTGAATAGGGGATTGCAGTTGACCCGAGCAAAGTGTCAGCGGTGAGGGAGTGGGGACAACCCACGACACCGACGGAAGTGCGTAGTTTCTTGAGATTAGCCGGATAATACAGGAGATTCATTCGTGGATTCTCCAAAATAGCCGGTCCATTGACGAATCTGACTCGCAAAGGGGTACCATATGTTTGGGATGACGCTTGTCAGTTGGCTTTCGATGAGCTGAAGGACAAGATTACTTCAGCACTAGTCCTTGCCTTACCGAAACCGGGTGTGGAGTACCTGGTTTATACCGATGCGTCTTTACGGGGACTTGGAGGTGTACTCCAGTAGGAGGAGAAGGCTATAGCTTTTGCTTCCCGCAAACTTAAGCCGCATGAGAAGAATTACCCCACCCACGACCTGGAATTAGCAGCGGTCGTCTTTGCATTGAGGATTTGGAGGCACTACTTATTGGGTGATAAATTCCGTTTGTTCACAGACCATAAGTCACTGCATTACCTGTTCACTCAGCGAGATCTGAATATGCGTCAGCGCAGGTGGTTAGAGTTTGTGAAGGACTACCAGTTCGATATACAGTATCATCCGGGGAAGGCCAACGTAGTTGCTGATGCGTTGAGCCGTAGACCGGTAGACGATGTAGCGGACATCTGGAAAGCAAAGTGGAAGGAGTTGGGTCACCAGGACACAGTAGCCCGTTCTTTCATATCCGTGATGTCAGTCACACCTGAGATTGTTACGAGGGTGATACAGGCACAGACCACAGACCCGTTTTGCCAAAAGAAGATTGTGCGACTTCTAGCCGAGGGTGTTGAGTCCTATTCTGTTAGTTCTAATGGAGGTTTGCGGTTTAAATGGAAGATTAGTGGTTCCAAAAGGAGCGGAGTTACGTCATGAAGTGATGACTCATTCTCATGGGTCCCGATTTGCAGTACATCCGGGAGGTGATAAAATGTACCAGGACATGAGGCGTCAATACTGGTGGAGTGGGATGAAAAAGGACATCGCCGAATTTGTGTCCAAGTGTTCTACCTGCCAGCTGGTGAAGGTGGACCACCAGAAACCGTCAGGATTACTTCAGCCATTGGAAGTACCCGCGTGGAAGTGGGAGAGTATTTCCATGGATTTCAATATAGGATTGCCTACGTCACAGCGGGGCCACGATTCTATCTGGGTGATTGTAGACCATTTGACCAAGGTGGCTCATTTTCTGCCAGTGAGGACAGATTATACCATGGGTCAGTATGCTCAGTTGTTCATCACTGAGATTGTCAGATTACATGGGGTGCCCCTGAATATTATGTCAGATAGAGATAAGATTTTTGTGTCACGTTTCTGGGAAAGCTTTCAGGAGGCTATGGGTACTGAGTTGAAGTTGAGTTCAGCTTACCACCCACAGACAGATGGACAGACAGAGCGTACTAATCAGATGTTGGAGGATATGCTACGTATGTGTGTTCTCAATTTCGGAGGAGGATGGGAGCCACATCTTCCACTGGTAGAGTTTGCTTATAATAACTCTTATCAGTATACGATTGCTATGGCTCCATTTGAGGATTTGTATGGCAGGCCTTGTCGTTCTCCAACCTGTTGGCTCGAGGTGGGGGACAATAAGTTTCTAGGACCAGAAGTGATTCAAGAGACCTCCGCGAGGATTGAGATAATCAGGAGTCGTATTCGGGTAGCCCAGGATAGGCAGAAGAGCTATGCCGATGCGAAACGGTTCTTCCGGGAGTTTAATGTGGGAGATCAAGTGTTATTGCGTGTATCTCCTATGAAGGGTGTGATGAGGTTCGGGAAGAAGGGGAAGTTGGCCCCGAGGTACGTGGGACCATTTCCAATCATCAAGAGGATTGGGCCGGTAGCATACAGGTTGGGATTGCCAGAACATTTACATCGCATCCACGATGTATTCCACATCTCGTCGTTGAGACGATTTCTTCGGGATGATATGGCCCATACTCACATTGCGATAGATGAGATAGACTTACAGTCTGACAGCTCTTACGAGGAGAGACCAGTGACTATTCTAGACTATAGTGAGAGGAGATTGAGGTCGAAAGTAGTTCCACTTGTGCGAGTCCAGTGGGAGCATCATAATGTGGAGGAATCCACTTGGGAGCGTGAGGCAGATATGCGCGAAAGATACCCAGAGTTGTTTTTACCAGGTATGCCTTATTTTCCGAATTTTGGGACGAAATTCCGTTATTAGGGGGGAAGTATGTAACACCCCGTATTTTTATGCTATATTAATTTGGGGATTTATTAAATTTAATGTGACAGTTTATTTAATAAAAATCCGGAAATTAAATATGTTATAATTATTAACATGACGAGAGTTAGTAATTATGGGAAACTTGTTAAATATTACTAATGAGCATAGTAATATATTATATTTGTTATATTGAATGTCATAAGTGAATTAAATGACTATTTCGGAAATTTAAGTCGGGACGTGCCCGTGTCACGTCGGGACTAATTTTGTTAAATAAAAAGTAAATATTTTATAAGTTGTTCGTATGGTCGTTTTGAGTGCGGCAACGCGTCCGGAAGGGTCGAGATAGTCAGAAAAGTATACCCGGGGGTTTAGTTTGGGTCTCGGGGCGTTTTAGGCCTAATTGGTGCCCCGGGAGGGCATTTTAGTCATTTTACTTAAGTGGGTAATTAAACCCACGAATTTCAGCCAACCTATATCAGCCATTAGGTCATCCTCTTAGGGTTAGAACATTCACAAAGCAAGTGACGGCCATTGGAGAAGAGAGGAGAGAGCTCCAAGGCAAACCAAGGCCAAAAAGCCACCGGATTTCACCGCCACCACCATCACCGCGTAGATCACGAGACAAGGAACACAGCCATACCAAAATCATCCGGGAATCTGCATACCAAAATCCCAGGCAAGTGTTTAAACTTGCTATTTTCGTTGATGGAATCTTCATGTTAGCTTAGGAATAAATTGTGATAAAAACTATGGAAGAAAACCCCATTTTTGATAGGAGAACCCATGTAGTATTGATGTATATGTAAATTCTGGAAACCCTTGCCATGTAGAGGTAATAATCCACGAAATTTGGTGATCATAATAAAGAAATATTGGAGAAAGATTCATTAGAAATCTGTTTAAGAAAATTCTAGGGTTCTTGATAATTGGACATGATTTTAGGTTGAAAATCCATGTTTAATGATAGTTACACGCATGATTTACGTTATAAACACCTGGTATAATGTTATAATGATGATAGTAGGATTTTTGGGGCGATTAGAATGGAAACACATCGTTTTAGATGAAGAAGTTGGATGAAACCCGTAACTGCATTCTGCAGAATTTTGCCCAGACCTGCTTGATCGATCGATCGAGCCTAGGGCTTCGATCGATCGAGCCCCAATCTTCGATCGATCGACCCCTCCTGGCAGACTCCTAATTCCCTCTTTAAATGCGTTAAATTCAAATTGTCGTGATATAATTCTTGGGCACTCTTGATAAATTGATTTGGGAGACATTGAGGACCAGTAGGGTATATGAATAAATGTTGGAACCTTTAATCTTTAACGAAAATGGTATTTATGGGATATTTACTTTAGGTTAGTGGATTTATGAATTTAAAGGGTGAGGTGCGTAAGAGAGTTACGTTGGAACCTAATAAAGACACTTACTGAAATTCAGATTTGTGAGGATGTAGCCTATGAGTGTTAGGTAATAAGTGAGAAAACCCTTCGAGTTAAGGTTAGGAATAAAACCTTATACGAAATTCTATAACTGTGAAATTAAGGATAAACGGTATAATTACGGGTGATGAGAATAACCTATATTAATATGATAAAGTGGTATATTTATATGATTGTGTGTACATATATTATATGCATGTGAAAATCATACCCACGCTACTTACTATCCCTGAGGTTTTCGCGCTGGGACAAGTCTTATCTCGATGGGACCTTTATGGGGGATATTGACTTGTACCCTAGGAGATAGATATCCTTGGTACAGGCTATCGATCTGATAGTTCAGACGGTCCTAAGAGACGCCGGTATGTGCCATCCTCTTAGAGACTTGGAATCTATGCTTCGACTCAATATTGTTTGTGTATTTCTATTAATACAATTCGAGAGTGATTCCGAATGTATTCCCCTTAATATGAGTGATATGGGGCTTTGGATAGTAGAGTATGCACGCACCATAGTTTTATTCGGGATGCTGTTATATATATATATATTATACGAGTAGTTAATATATATATGAGATTATGATATTTGAAACTGTCTACTGAGATTTGATAAGTAGGACATGGTTGTTGACTCAAATTATTAAATACTTGTTTTGAAAAAGTATAATATGTCACTGTAAAACTTTATTGATTTTATAAAGATAAAATGGAGGACTTTGATTTCTGTTTGGAACATTCTATTTAAAATGGAGTCATGAATTATAAATCTTGCGAGTAATCTAAGTTAAGTTAAATCTTTTAGAAAGACTAGTGCGTTAAATGATAAGAAACCGTGGGGAAGGTTAGTGCGATAGGTGTGCACATTAGAAGAGAGGTGAGTATTTTCTCAAGAGAGTGACGTACTAATATGTTATTGCATTGGTCTGTATCAATTTAAATACTTGCTAAACGTATTTTAAAATCAAACACACTTTCGGGCTCTGACCCGTTTCTTTTTCTCTCTCTCTCTTGTATATATATATGTATATTTTCAGGTGCCCAGCCACAGGGGCGTCTTGCTTAGGATCCCTTGAGAGGAACATGCTGCAGCTTAGGTGGGAGTTGCAGGTCACTTGAGTAGAAGGCTTCTTTTATTGACTCCACTTCTAGCATTCTCATTTACTGGGCATGTGTCGCCCTTTCCATTATTTCATTTGTTGTTGGGACATTTATATTTCAGTTATTTCCAGTATTGTTCTATGAGATTTATTCAGGATGGATTTGTGATTTTAGTTTCATATGTTGACATTCGATTGACGAATGGTTTATGTTATTTAGTTTATTGTGGTGTGATTCTTAATTGTAGAAATGTTGTTTTAATTAAATAAATCTTTTTCGTTAATTAAAATTTGGAAAGTTTGTATGAAAATGTTTTTGACTCTTAGCTTAATTATTTAGGGTGTTAAATTGGAAAATTTATTTTTATCGACAGTGATGCTGAGAATGAACCAACTATTTACCTTGATTTAATTTAATAAAGGAGTGATCGCCCGGTATTTAATTAGGCGGGGTGTCATAGGTGGTATCAGAGCATCAGGTTCTAGTGTCCATAGGATATGTACGGCTTATTTCGCTTTCAGCTTAACGTTATTGCTATGGAGCCCTATTTTTAGGATTGTTGTATTCTTGCTCTTACGTTTAAGTCTTCAGCTATTCTAGATTTGATGATAACTGTAGACTAATAAACTTGTTCACGTTTCAGATGCCTCCGAGACGTGCTCTGAAAGATAGGCGTGCCCAAGCCGAGCAGCCAGCAGCTCTGGCACCAGGCACAATGAATGCGAACGAAGTAGCCGCCATTGTTTCTTAGGCGGTGAATGCCGTAATAGCGGTGATTCAACAGGCTCCACCCCAGGTTCAGGCAGTGGCGCCAGTACCAGCACAGCTTCCATCCGCATGGGAGAGGGTTCGGGATGCTTTTCAGAAAGCGCATCCCCCTGAGTTTTCTGGTAGCTCCGATATTGTTACAGTCAGCCAATGGAAGAAAGACATACAGCGGCACCTCCGTATGTATGAGTGCACTGACGTGCAAAAGCAGTTGTTGGCTTCCTTTAAACTGGTGGGAGCCGCATTACAGTGGTGGGAGTCCACTACTACTTTGGAGGAGCGGGACACGATCCCTATTTAGTTGTTCTGGGAGCGGTTTGACCGCAAGTACTTTCCACCCGCAGTGCAGACTGAGATGAGGCGGAAATTACTAAATCTGAAGCAGGAGAATCTTACTGTAGCTGAGTATGAGGAGGAGTTCACGAGACTTCTCACTATTGTGACAGATGAGGCACCCACTGAGAGCAAGAAGATTTTGCTGTTTGTCGACGTGTTAGCTTGGAGGATCCGTCAGCACCTTATTGGAAATCTATCCCTGAGTACTTTCACTGACGTACTCAATGCAGCGTTACTACATTGCCAGGATCACCGCTTCCATCTTCAGGGAAGCAAGAGAGCAGGGGAGTCCAGCCAGCAGGGCAGGACCGGGGGTAATAGTGCCGGTGGGGCACCATCTCAGGGACAGACTCGTCTGCACGAGCAGAGTTCCCATCAGGGGGACCCTGCTAAGCGATTCCGTTCAGGTGATTCTAGGCAGGGATTCGGGGGTTTCAGGCAGGGCCATCAGGGACAGCCTAATCAGCAGGGCCAGCAGGGCCAACACCGACCACAGGGACAGCAACAGGGCCAGCAAGGCCAACAGCGTGCACATCAGGGCCAACAGGGCCAGTGGCGTGGAGGTAACGGCCAGCAGGGCCGTGGACAGTAGGGTCAGAGGGGAGGAAACTTCAAAGGTCGATGCTTTGGGTGCGCTAAACATGGCCATAGGCGCCAGGATTGCCCAGAGGGAGATAGGGCCCCACAGCAGCAGGGAGCCCGTAATGAACCGCAGAGACCACTCTTTCCACCTGCCCTCCCAGCTCCAGCCCAGGTGCCAGCCCTACCAGCCATTCCAGCAGCTCCAGTGCAGTAGGGGCAAGTGCAGTATGGAGGTGTCTATAACGTCCACCAGGCAGCAGCTCCACATGCACCACCCGCGATTGAGGGTATGTTTCCTATCCATGGTACTATGGGTCGGGTATTATTTGATACGGGGGCAACACATTGTTTTATAGCTACGCATTTTGCGATGGCCTTAGGGTTGTTATCCACAACCGAGAGCACCGTGACGTGCGTCGACTCACCCCTGGGGAGTGGGTCACTTATTTTCTTTATATGCCGGGGAGTGGGGGTAGAGATTGGTAGCTTGGTATTACCTGCAGACATGTTAGTCTTAGACATGCACGAGCATGATGTGATTATTGGTATGGACTGGCTCGCAGCTTATAGAGCCATGATTGATTGCTTCGGTGGGAGCATTGTTTTTGCCATTCCGGGGCAAGAGATGTTTGTAGTGGCGATGCCTCGCCCAGAGGGAGGTTCCACCGCTCATCTGTATTACATAGAGGAGGATACCTCTAAGGAGGTTGTGATTCCCTTAGATTCGATCCCTGTTGTCAGGGAGTATTCCGATGTGTTTCAGGAGATACCAGGCCTACCGCCCAGTCGTGAGATAGACTTTGTTATAGATTTACTGCCAGATACGAGACCTATAGCACGCGCACCGTACCGTATGGCTCCGGCAGAGTTGCGAGAGCTATGAGATCAGATAGAGCAGCTGTTAGGTCAGGGCTTCATCCGTAGGAGTACCTCACCTTGGGGCGCTCCAGTCTTGTTTGTGAAGAAAAGAGATGGTTCATTGAGATTGTGTGTGGACTACCGTGAATTGAACAAGGACACGATACGGAATAAGTATCCGTTGCCTCGAATCGATGATCTGTTCGACCAGTTGAGGGGAGCAACATTCTTTTCGAAGATAGATCTGAGGTCGGGGTACCATCAGTTACGTATTAGAGAGAAGGATATTTCAAAGACTGCCTTCTTGTCGAGATATGGGTCCTATGAGTTTAGGGTGATGCCGTTCGGACTCACAAATGCCCGGCCGCTTTCATGGACTTGATGAACCAAGTATTCAGAGAGTTCTTGGATCAGTTCGTCATCGTCTTCATAGATGATATCTTGATATATTCACACTCCAAGGAGGATTATGCCGAGCACTTGAGGCAGGTTCTTCAGGCTCTACGAGAGCATCAGTTGCATGCTAAGTATGAGAAGTGTGGATTCTGGTTGCGAGAAGTACAGTTCTTGGGCCATGTTGTTTCTGAACAGGGGATTGCAGTTGACCCGAGCAAAGTGTTAGCGGTGAGGGAGTGGGGACAACCCACGACACCGACGGAAGTGCGTAGTTTCTTGGGATTAGCCGGATACTACAGGAGATTCATTCGGGGATTCTCCAAAATAGCCGGTCCATTGACGAATCTGAATCGCAAAGGGGTACCATATGTTTGGGATGATGCTTGTCAGTTGTCTTTCAACGAGCTGAAGGACAAGATTACTTCAGCACCAGTCCTTGCCTTACCGAAACCGGGTGTGGAGTACCTGGTTTATACCGATGCGTCTTTACGGGGACTTGGAGGTGTACTCCAGCAGGAGGAGAAGGCTATAGCTTTTGCTTCCCGCAAACTTAAGCCGCATGAGAAGAATTACCCCACCCACGACCTGGAATTAGCAGCGGTCGTCTTTGCATTGAGGATTTGGAGGCACTACTTATTGGGTGAGAAATTCCGTTTGTCCACAGACCATAAGTCACTGCAGTACCTGTTCACTCAGCGAGAGCTGAATATGCGTCAGCGCAGGTGGTTAGAGTTTGTGAAGGACTACCAGTTCGATATACAGTATCATCCGGGGAAGGCCAACGTAGTTGCTGATGCGTTGAGCCGTAGACCGGTAGACGATGTAGCGGGCATCTGGAAAGCAAAGTGGAAGGAGTTGGGTCACCAGGACGCAGTAGCCCGTTCTTTCATATCCGTGATGTCAGTCACATCCGAGATTGTTACGAGGGTGATACAGGCACAGACCACAGACCCGTTTTGCCAGGAGCAGATTGTGCGACTTCTAGCCGAGGGTGCTGAGTCCTATTCTGTTAGTTCTATTGGAGGTTTGCGGTTTAAATGGAAGATTAGTGGTTCCAGAAGGAGCGGAGTTACGTCATGAAGTGATGACTCATTCTCACGGGTCCCGATTTGCAGTACATCCGGGAGGTGATAAAATGTACCAGGACATGAGGCGTCAATACTGGTGGAGTGGGATGAAAAAGGACATCGCCGAATTTGTGTCCAAGTGTTCTACCTGCCAGCTGGTGAAGGTGGACAACCAGAAACCGTCAGGATTACTTCAGCCATTGGAAGTACCCGCGTGGAAGTGGGAGAGTATTTCCATGGATTTCATTACAGGATTGCCTACGTCACAGCGGGGCCACGATTCTATCTGGGTGATTGTAGGCCGTTTGACCAAGGTGGCTCATTTTCTGCCAGTGAGGACAGATTATACCACGGGTCAGTATGCTCAGTTGTTCATCACTGAGATTGTCAGATTACATGGGGTGCCCCTGAATATTGTGTCAGATAGAGACAAGATTTTTGTGTCACGTTTCTGGGAAAGCTTTCAGGATGCTATGGGTACTAAGTTGAAGTTGAGTTTAGCTTACCACCCACGGACAGATGGACAGACAGAGCGTACTAATCAGATGTTGGAGGATATGCTACGTATGTGTGTTCTCGATTTCGGAGGAGGATGGGAGCCACATCTTCCACTGGTAGAGTTTGCTTATAATAACTCTTATCAGTATACGATTGGTATGGCTCCATTTGAGGCTTTGTATGGCAGGCCTTGTCGTTCTCCAAACTGTTGGCTCGAGGTGGGGGACAACAAGTTGCTAGGACCAAAAGTGATTCAAGAGACCTCCGCGAGGATTGAGATAATCAAGAGTCGTATTCGGGTAGCCCAGGATAGGCAGAAGAGCTATGCCGATGCGAAACGGTTCTTCCGGGAGTTTAATGTGGGAGATCAAGTGTTATTGCGTGTATCTCCTATGAAGGGTGTGATGAGGTTCGGGAAGAAGGGGAAGTTGGCCCCGAGGTACGTGGGACCATTTCCAATCATCGAGAGGATTGGGCCGGTAGCATACAGGTTGGGATTGCCAGAACATTTACATCGCATCCACGATGTATTCCACATCTCGTCGTTGAGACGATTTCTTCGGGATGATATGGCCCATACTCATATTACGATAGATGAGATAGACTTACAGTCTGACAGCTCGTACGAGGAGAGACCAGTGATTATTCTAGACTATAGTGAGAGGAGATTGAGGTCGAAAGTAGTTCCACTTGTGCGAGTCCAGTGGGAGCATCATAATGTGGAGGAATCCACTTGGAAGCGTGAGGCAGATATGCGCGAAAGATACCCAGAGTTGTTTTTACCATGTATGCCTTATTTTCCGAATTTCGGGACGAAATTCCGTTATTAGGGGGGAAGTATGTAATACCCCGTATTTTTATGCTATATTAATTTGGGGATTTATTAAATTTAATGTGACGGTTTATTTAATAAAAATTCGGAAATTAAATATGTTATAATTATTAACGTGACGAGAGTTAGTAATTATGGGAAACTTGTTAAATATTACTAATGAGCATAGTAATATATTATATTTGTTATATTGAATGTCATAAGTGAATTAAATGACTATTTCGGAAATTTAAGTCGGGACGTGCCCGTGTCACGTCGGGACTAATTTTGTTAAATAAAAAGTAAATATTTTATAAGTTGTTCGTATGGTCGTTTTGAGTGCGCCAACGCGTCCGGAAGGGTCGAGATAGTCAGAAAAGTATACCCGGGAGTTTAGTTTGGGTCTCGGGGCGTTTTAGGCCTAATTGGTGCCCCGGGAGGGCATTTTAGTCATTTTACTTAAGTGGGTAATTAAACCCACGAATTTCAGCCAACCTATATCAGCCATTAGGTCATCCTCTTGGGGTTAGAACATTCACAAAGAAAGTGACGGCCATTGGAGAAGAGAGGAGAGAGCTCCAAGGGAAACCAAGGCCAAAAAGCCACCGGATTTCACCGCCACCACCACCACCGCGTAGATCACGAGACAAGGAACGCAGCCATACCAAAATCATCCGGGAATCTGCATACCAAAATCCCAGGCAAGTGTTTAAACTTGCTATTTTCGTTGATTCAATCTTCATGTTAGCTTTGGAATAAATTGTGATAAAAACTATGGAAGAAAACCCCATTTTTGATAGGAGAACCCATGTAGTATTGATGTATATGTAAATTCTGGAAACCCTTGCCATGTAGAGGTAATAATCCACGAAATTTGGTGATCATAATAAAGAAATATTGGAGAAAGATTCATTAAAAATCTGTTTAAGAAAATTCTAGGGTTCTTGATAATTGGACATGATTTTAGGTTGAAAATCCATGTTTAATGATAGTTACACGCATGCTTTACATTATAAACACCTGGTATAATGTTATAATGATGATAGTAGGATTTTTGGGGCGATTAGAATGGAAACACATCATTTTAGATGAAGAAGTTGGATGAAACCCGTAACTGCATTCTGGAGAATTTTGCCCAGACCTGCTTGATCGATCGATCGAGCCTAGAGCTTCGATCGATTGAAGGTTCGATCGATCGAGCCCCAATCTTCGATCGATCGACCCCTCCTGGAAGACTCCTAATTCCCTCTTTAAATGTGTTAAATTCAAATTGTCGTGATATAATTCTTGGGCACTCTTGATAAATTGATTTGGGAGACATTGAGGACCAGTAGGGTATATAAATAAATGTTGGAACCTTTAATCTTTAACGAAAATGGTATTTATGGGATATTTACTTTAGGTTAGTGGATTTATGAATTTAAAGGGTGAGGTGCGTAAGACAGTTACGTTGGAACCTAATAAAGACACTTACTGAAATTCAGATTTGTGAGGATGTAGCCCATGAGTGTTAGGTAATAAGTGAGAAAACCTTCGAGTTAAGGTTAGGAATAAAACCTTATACGAAATTCTATAACTGTGAAATTAAGGATAAACGGTATAATTACGGGTGATGAGAAGAACCTATATTAATATGATAAAGTGGTATATTTATATGATTGTGTGTACATATATTATATGCATGTGAAAATCATACCCACGCTACTTACTATCCCTGAGGTTTCCGAGCTGGGACAAGTCTTATCTCGATGGGACCTTTATGGGGGATATTGACTTGTACCCTAGGAGATAGATATCCTTGGTACAGGCTATCGATGTGATAGTTCAGACGGTCCTAAGAGACGCCGGTATGTGCCATCCTCTTAGAGACTTGGAATCTATGCTTCGCCTCAATATTGTTTGTGTATTTCTGTTAATACAATTCGAGAGTGATTCCGAATGTATTCCCCTTAATATGAGTGATATGGGGCTTTGGATAGTAGAGTATGCACGCACCATAGTTTTATTCGGGGTGTTGTTATATATATATATATATATATATATATATATATATATATTATACGAGTAGTTAATATATATATGAGATTATGATATTTGAAACTGTCTACTGAGATTTGATAAGTAGGACATGGTTGTTGACTCAAATTATTAAATACTTGTTTTGAAAAAGTATAATATGTCACTGTAAAACATTATTGATTTTATAAAGATAAAATGGAGGACTTTGATTTCTGTTTGGAACATTCTATTTAAAATGGAGTCATGAATTATAAATCTTGCGATTAATCTAAGTTAAGTTAAATCTTTTAGAAAGACTAGTGCGTTAAATGATAAGAAACCGTGGGGAAGGTTAGTGCGATAGGTGTGCACATTAGAAGAGAGGTGAGTATTTTCTCAAGAGAGTGACGTACTAATATGTTATTGCATTGGTCTGTATCAATTTAAATACTTGCTAAACGTATTTTAAAATCAAACACACTTTCGGGCTCTGACCCATTTCTTTTTCTCTCTCTCTCTTGTATATATATATGTATATTTTCAGGTGCCCAGCCACAGGGGCGTCTTGCTTAGGATCCCTTGAGAGGAACATGCTGCAGCTTAGGTGGGAGTTGCAGGTCACTTGAGTAGAAGGCTTCTTTTATTGACTCCACTTCTAGCATTCTCATTTACTGGGCATGTGTCGCCCTTTCCATTATTTCATTTGTTGTTGGGACATTTATATTTCAGTTATTTCCACTATTGTTCTATGAGATTTATTCAGGATGGATTTGTGATTTTAGTTTCATATGTTGACATTCGATTGACGAATGGTTTATGTTATTTAGTTTATTGTGGTGTGATTCTTAATTGTAGAAATGTTGTTTTAATTAAATAAATCTTTTTCGTTAATTAAAATTTGGAAAGTTTGTATGAAAATGTTTTTGATGCTTAGCTTAATTATTTAGGGTGTTAAATTGGAAAATTTATTTTTATCGACAGTGATGCTGAGAATGAACCAACTGTTTACCTTGATTTAATTTAATAAAGGAGTGATCGCCCGGTATTTAATTAGGCGGGGTGTCACACATTTGTTATATCTGCAATTTCATTTTAGGCAACCTTTATTTATAGATAATGAAAAGCTTTATCTTCAAGAGTTATGACTGTTGGATTAACAGTCTTAATCAATTTCAAAATGGTATGACTGTTAATTACCAACAGTCTTAAGTCATTTTTGAACAGGTACAATTAATATCGAATCAGTTTTGCACGGGTCAACCAAAAAGTGCCCCCGCTCGAGCTATCGCGATCCGACTCGGACGAATCCCAGCAACCCTCTACCACTACGGACACGTGGCATGCAAAGTGCAAAGTGCGCCACTAGCGCCTCTACATCCCACTGCCCCGCACCCGCACGGTTGTGAGCATGCGTGCGTGTGCGTGTGCGTACGGTGCTTCGCACCGTTTTGAGGTCTCATGAATAGCCTCTTAAATGCTACATGAATTAACTCTTCATCTTCCATTTGTACTTATTAAGAGCACACATTCTTATATTTTTCCAATGTGGGACTCAAAGGTTGCGCACTCCTTTTATAGCTTAGTGGTGACACTTAGCTTTGTATATTTTCCAATGTGGGACACTATCCCTTTTTTATATTTGGGTTAGCTTCTCACCTCTTCGACACACTTCCAATGTGGGACAAGCTCTTTAAGATCTTACACCTAAATACTCTTACTCACTTATTTTAAAAATCACCAACATTCCTCCACCATTTTCAAAATAAGTTTTGTAAATCTTCGATTTTCTGTAAGACTGTGTATAAGCATTGGTGTCTCGCGACTTGAACCAATACTTTGTGAAGGTTCGTCAAGGCTAACCATGAAAGTATAGTGGACTTGTCTTTGAACTATCAATCCATATTAACCAGCCAGATTTGTCTTCACACACAAATCTTTTAGTCACTGATTATCCATATAAGTCGACACATGTATTAGGCCTTATGTCTGTACCTTGATTTCATGAGTGCTTTAGAGTCAAGACCAGTTCTCATAGGAAGCGGCACCACTTCCACACTCATATAGGTAGATTATCATAGGTGTCCATGTAATTTAGAACACCATAAATCTATTAAGGTTAAACTCATCCTCTTTCATTATTCATTACATGTTCTAAGCACTTATCCTTGGGATGTTAAAATTTTATAGTGCTTACAATCACGTCGTATGATGTACTTTAATCATTGAACTTGATACTTGAATATATCAAGTTTCAAGTTGAGTTTCCATCAAGAGTGATTATTATTAATGGGATTTAGTCCCATCCCTATTGATGTCATAGACACCAGTCCTCTTGCAAGACCTTTTGTAAAAGGATCAGCTAAATTTTGACTTGATTTTCCATAATCCATTATGATTACACTATCTGTAATCATTTGTCTGACATAACTATGTCTCGGGCCAATATGTCTAGATTTTCCATTGTATACTTTACTATAAGCTCTGGAAAGTGTAGACTCATTATCACAATGCATAGATATTGGAGGTATTGGTTTTGGCCAAACTGGAGTTTCAATCAATAAATTCCTTAAACATTCTGCCTCTTTACTAGTTGCAGCTAATGCTACAAACTCAGCTGCCATAGTAGAATCAGCTATACAAGTTTGTTTCTTTGATCCCCAAGAAACATCTCCTCCACCAAGAGTGAAAATCCATTTACTTGTTGAGGAATGATCCTCCAACTCAGTTATCCAACTGGCATCAGAAAACCCTTCTAACACTGAAGGATATCCACTATAGTATATACCATAGTCCATAGTTCCTTTTATATATTTTAATATTCTATTGACAGCATGCCAATGCAATAAACTTGGATTACTAGTATATCTACTTAATTTACCAACATCATAAGCAATATCAGGTCCAGTACATGTCATGGCATACATTAAACTACCAATTACTCGTGCATATTCCAATTGTGAAATAGCTCTACCATTATTTGGGATCATCTTTAGTTGTGGTTCAAAAGGTGTACTAACAGGTGTGCAATCAAACTAATTAAATTTCTTTAAAATTTTCTCAACATAATGAGATTGAGTGAGAATTATATTTTTATCTTTCCTTATTATTCTCATTCATAATATGACATTATCTACACCCATATCTTTCATATCAAATTTAGAAGACAGAAAACTCTTTGTATTATTAATGCTTTCTAAATCAGTACCAAGAATTAACATGTCATCTACATATAAACAAATGATCACACCTTTACCATTAGAAAATTTACTATAAACAGACTTATCATATTCATGAATTTTAAAACTATAAGAAATAATGACTTTATCAAATTTTTCATGCCATTGATTAGGTGCTTGTTTTAGGCCATATAAGGACTTAATAAGTTTACATACTTTATTTTCTTGTCCTGGCATAACAAACCCTTCAGGTTGTTCCACGTAAATTTCTTCTTCTAAGTCACCATTTAAAAAGGTAGTTTTCACATCCATTTGATGAATCTCAAAATTATATATAGATGCTAATGAAATTAAAATTCTAATAGTGGAGGTTCTAGCAACAGGTGCATAGGTATAAAAAATAATCAATTCCTTCTTTTTGTGTAAAACCTTTAGCAACCAATCTAGCCTTGAATTTATCAATTGTTCCATCTATTTTCATTTTCTTTTTAAAAATCCATCTACACTTAATGGGTTTAGATCCTGGAGGTAATTCTACTAACTTCCAAGTTTTATTTCCCAAAATTGAATCCATTTCATCATTTATATCTTCTTTCCAAAATGCTGAATCTACAGACTTAATTGCCTCACTATAAGTTTGTGGGTCTGTTTCAACGCTAAGAGTCAAAGCATATTGATTACAAGATGTGTCTCTAGTTCCTTAAACAAGATAGGCTACAAAGTAGGGACCAAAGTTTTTTTCTTTCCTAGGTCTTTTACTTTTCCTAATCTCTTCTTGTTCTACTAGTGGAGTTTCAGGTAACTGTGAAGGAGTGCTTACTTCCTTTTTCATTATTAATTCTAGGAATAGAAGAAAACATTTGTTCATAAAAAATTGCATCTCTTGATTCAACTATTGTATTTACCTCAACAGAATCATTGGGTTCACTAACCAAAAATCTATAGGCTTTACTATGTTGTGCATAACCTATGAAAATACACACAACGCATTTGCTTCCTAATTTCTTCCTCTTAGTTTCAGGTAGTCTTGCAATAGCTCTACAACCCCAAACTTTAAGATAACCTAAATTAGGTTTTCTATTCTTCCATAATTCTTAAGGAGTTTTCTTATTATCTTTAACAGGTATCCCATTCAGAATATGACACGCAGTTAAAAGTGCTTCTCCCCAAAACCCTTTACTTAAACCAGAATAAGAAAGCATAGCGTTAACCATTTCAGTTAGTGTCCTATTTTTTCTTTCTGATACTCCATTTTGTTGTGGTGTATAAGGTGCAGTAACTTCATGTATAATTCCCATATCTGCTCAAAATTAAGGAAAGTGATATTCACCACCTCTATCAGATCTAAGACATTTTATTTTAGTATCACATTGATTTTCAACTTCATTTTTATATGTCTTAAATCTATTAAGCACATTATCCTTAGAGTTTAAAAGATATACGTAACAATATTTTGAAAAGTCATCGATAAATGTAGCAAAATATTTACTACCACCTCTAGGAGGTGTTTAATGCAAATCACAAACATCACTATGTACTAATTGTAACAAAGATGTAGTTTTTTATATTTTTGAAAAAGGCAATCTTGTTATTTTTGTTTGCTTGCATATTTTACACTTTTCATTCATATCATTCTCATGTTTAGGAATTAAATTTAAATTAATCATGAAATGCATTTTCTTTGTATTAACATGTCCTAAACGACTATGCCATAATGAAAGACAATCAACGATATAAGCATAAGAATCTTTTTCAGTGATATTGACCTTAAACATGCCCTCATACAAATATCCTTTGTCTACAAAGGTACCATTCTTAGTTAGAATAATTTTTTCTGACTCAAATACAAGCTTAAAGCCAAATTTGTTAAGAAGACTTCCAGAAATTAAATTTTTTCTAACATCGGGAACATGAAAAACAATGGTGAGGCTAAGGATTTTTTCAGAAGTGAATTCGAGATCCACTGTCCCTTTGCCTTTAACCGCAGCAGTAGAAGAATTTTCCATATAGATAACATCTCCTTCCACTATTTCATAGGCAGATAACAAGTTCTTGTCCTTACAAACATGCCTTGTGGCACCAGAATCAGCCCACCAAGAGTTGTCTTCTCCAAGAATATTAGCCTTAAATATCATAGCAACAAATTTTTTCTTTATGTCTAATGTCCCTCCTTTTTCCTTTAGTTTCTTGAACTCACGACAATCCTTCTTAAAATGACCTGGTTTGTTTCAATGAAAATAATTTCCTTTCTTCTTTTTGTTTTGCTTTAGAATTATTTGAAAAATTCTTCCGCTTGTTATTTTTTCCATGATTGCCATATTTTTGCTACTTTCCTTCCTCCACCACATGGACCTTAGAAACATAATTTTCTTGTTCCTCTTTACCATCTAGAATTCGAGACTCTTGTTCAATTCTTAAATGAGTCTCTAATTCTTCAAGTGAAAGATCCTCCTTTTTTTGTTTGAGTTCTTTCTTATAATCTTTCCAAGAAGGAGGAAGTTTTTCAATTATTGCAGCAACAATTACATTATCATCCATATTTAATTTTTTTAGTTTGCAAGGATTTATGATGCGTTGGATATCATGAAATTGTTCTAGCACGGGCCTATTATCATGCATTTTAAAGCTTAAAAACTGACCGATAAGGAACTTCTTACTTGTAGCGTCTTCCGTAAGATATTTGGTCTCCAATGTTTCCCACAAAGTTTTTACAGTCCCAACATTTTGGTACAAGTCGAACAAATTGTCAGCAAGTGCATTGAGAATATGACCACGACATAAGTAATCATCGGTCTCCCATTTTGTGCGTTGCCTAGTCTGTTCCATGGTTTCATCTTCATCTTCATTTGGTTTCGATTGTGACAAGACATATACAATCTTCAATGTTGTTAGAAGAAAATTAACTTTTTTCTGCCAACGCAGAAAATTACCACCATCAAAATGGTCCAACTTGACAAAGCTTTCTGTTATTTGTCGAAGTGATTTGGAAGAGTCGACCATTTCTGATAATACTGTATTTAGATTGTTGGATAATATCAATGGAAATACAGAAATGGAACTCTTTATATATCACAGTAATGTCAACTTCAATACAATAATGTAACTTCTGAATAGATACTAGAAAGCTTTAAGGCGTGATGTCACTTTACTAAATACAGTATTTGCCCCACACTAATAACTTCGGTATACAAACGGGAATCCGCAAATCCGTACTCAAGATACAATGAAGCAACTTGCACTGCCTGCAACTTGTATATTTGAAGGCAGCCTTTGGTTGCAGCAGTGAAGAACAGTCAATCAAGTTCTTATTTTGTTTATGTGCACAAAACAGAGCAAGATAATTTATATCTCCTGAAAATTATGAGAGAGTAATAGCAAGGGTTGGAAATTTCAAAACTGGATAATATTTGTTATATCTGCAATTTCGTTTTAGGCAACCTTTATTTATAGATAATGAAAAGCTTTGTCTTCAAGAGTCATGATTGTTGGATTAACAGTCTTAATCAATTCCAAAATGGTATGACTGTTAATTACCAACAATCTTAAGTCATTTTCGAACAGGTATAATTAATACCGAATCGATTTTGCACGGATCAACCCAAAAGTGACCGCGCCCGAGCTACCGCAATTCGACCCGGACGAATCCCGGAAACCCGCTACCACTGCGGCATGCGAAGTGCAAAGTGCGCCACTAGCGCCTCTACAACCCACTTCCCTGCACCCGCACGCGCGCGCCCACATGTGCTTATGCGTACGGTGCTTCGCACCGTATTGAGTTCTCTTGAATAGCCTCTGAAATTCTAGATGAATTAACTTTTCATCTTCCATTGGTACTTATTAAGAGCAAAAATTCTTAATATTTTTCCAATGTGGGACTCAAAAGTTTCCCACTCCTTTTATAGCTTAGTGGTGACACTTATCTTTATACATTTGCCAATGTGGGACACTATCCCTTTTTATATTTGGGTTAGCTTCTCACCTCTTCCACACACTTCCAATGTGGGACAAGCTCTTTAAGATCTTACACCCAAAAAATCTTACTCACTTATTTTAAAAATCACCAACATGAAAGATAAAGGCTATGATGGAGTGTGAGAAGTGCGAACTATGTGATAATTGATTAAACTAGATTTGCAAGTTTCCAAGAACCCCTTATTTAATTAGAGACCCTAAACATGCATCTAAGGTGCGTGTGTAAACCCATAAATAAATAAAGCATGTGACACAAAAATATGCTGAGACACAGATTTCAGGAAAAAAACCCTTTCGGGTAAAACCTTTATTTCACTATGAATATACAAGTCGCAACTTACAATTACTTAGAGAAATCTGCAATGGATCAATGCGCAGCCAACCCACAAAGACACGCAGTCTTGAACTCAGCAAGAGAATACACGCAGCACCCTCCAAGGACTCGCAACCCAAACAACAAAGGAAGAACCACAGCTCTCCTTAATGACACGCAGTCATAAAACTTTGTAGAGACTCCCTTAGCAATGACACGAAGCCCTCGGTTGCAAATATCTCTCCACAAAGATGAACAGTAACAAAGGTTGTGTTTTTAGGGTTCGAAAAGATTCACAAAAGTAATTTGGATTTTTGTGTGTGAATCAAAAAGAAGTTTGGCACATCAAAAATTGAAGTCTTGTTGTGTTTGTACTCTTAAAAGCATTTTCTCAAAGACTTCAATAAATACACCATCGGAATAGTTATATATATAGGAAATATAAGATTGTAGATAAAAAACTCACGGAACTGAGCGAAATTATCCTAGGCGGACCGGTCCGTCTTGGGGACGGATCGGTCCGACCTCGGATCGATTCTTTTAAAATATGGCTTCTTCGGTTCGCTTTCGGTCCGGGGTTTACTGGATCTGCAGAAAGCGGATCGGTCCGGTTGAGGGGCGGACCGGTCCGGTGGCAGATCGGTCCGGTATAGAGGCGGACCGGTCCGGCTTCCCAGAAAACTAAAAACTTTTAAAAGCCTCATTTTTCTTGAAAAAAACTTACTTCTTATTTTTATAAAAAAACATATTATAAAAATTTCCCAATACTAAGTATGAACTTTAAGGAACTTAAAAACAAAACTTTACCAAGTTCATTCTCGCAGAGGCTGTGATGTTGAAGATGCTTTGATATTCGGATCCATTGATGTAGGTGCGATCTTGAGTTTCTTCAACGGTGTAACGGCGTACGACATATAAATTGATAATGGACAAAAATGTCCTTACAAATCTCCCCTATGTCTATGTCGGTACATACATAAAAAATATCCGAATTATTAACTAATGACCTATACAAATCTACCCTCCCATGAACCCTAAAGATGGAAAGATACAAATGCTTAAATCTTCATCGTTGTTCTTCAATCTTCAACAATCATCAAGGCTCAAAGCTTTTCTCACTGGGGTGTGCGCCATATTGATCTTCAATCTTCATACCTACACACATGAGAAAAATCAAATACCACGTGACATATCGAGTTTGAAATGAGATAAACATAGATACCAATTTATGATAAAAGCATAAGCTAAATCTCAAAAACTCCCCCAAAATTCAAACTCCCCCATAATATGATAATTCTTTCTCCCCCTCTTTATGATGTCCCCAAATAGACAAATGAGAAGAATGAATCAAATAAGCATAATCGGGGTGTCACGGTAGACAAAACAGGGCATCAAACAATATGGTAAACGTGCTCTTGCAAGGAGATGCTCTAAAAAAAAATCTTCACAAACTATTTTTGAATTTTTCAAATTTTTCGTACAAAAATAAGATACCAATTTGAACAAATATGATACAAAAATCACACCATGGATTTAGAATCAAACAACCAAGTCATGGAAATGGAATGAATGGGTGTGAACACATTCGATAGGTAAATCAACTCAATCAATCATATGTGCACGATGCATATATGTACCCCTAACGAATGAACATCAAAAGTATCCTTAGGTGTAAAAAAATTTGTTGAATTTAAATGACATCGTCTTATGCAGATCAACAAATCAAAGTCAAAATGATTTCCACCCCAATAACGTCCTAAACTATGTAGTGCATTTTCAAGCATTTCAAGGACGTGCAAACCCGTTTTAAATCTCCAACCAAACTCCCTCATATATATTTTCTTTTAGAGGTAATCTAAATTCTCAAACTTTGGAGAATTGGAGCAAAAACCTAAATGGCCCATAATTGGCATGAATTTCTTTTTATTGCCTTTAGATTTTTTCGGGCTTTTTTAACCTCTTTGGACCTCGGATAATAAAATTCCTCAATTTTTTAGGTCCTTTTTAACGGTGGCTTTTGCGCAAAGGATAGATGATTACCTTTCGCAGTCCCTCCCCGTTATCAAACAAATCACACAAACTCACAAAACGGTTTTTATATGCACATTTTCCTTATCAAATTTTATCGCGTTTGGTTCGTTTTAAAGACAGGATTGAAGTGAAAACACCCAACCAACATGTGATAAGACAAGAACAATAATCAAACCAATCCGTGCATGTGTGCAATAAAGGAAACATGAGTCAAACATGTAGGAAGTAACGCTTAATTACATCTTAATGACTCCAAACATTATAAAGCACAAGGATGAGTTGACCTATTGTCTCAAAACACTATTAAATAGTCACATGAAAATAATGGAATGATGGTGTGACTCGGTCATCCTAAGTGTCCATCCATAAACGGTGCAAACATAAATACAAAAATCTTTTTGGATTTTTCAAAAAAATTATCAAAATAAAATCTTTTTGTATTTTTCAAAATTTTCAAAAAAAATAAAACATACAAAATGATACATACTAGCAATAGGCAAACAATGACATCATGAAAATCACCCTATGCTAGTAAACAAGTCAAACCTCAATCATTAGGTGCAGAGGGGTTTTCCAAAGGTGGTGACAACTTATGAAAAACCTCCATCAGTTCTTGTGAAGTTTTGACTAAAAACTTAACTTGCTCACCTAAATGTGCAAACTCTCTCATGTAGTCTCCGGGAGCATGTAAAGTATCATGTGTGGGTGTATGTGTGCCAGAAACACGTGTAGAAGCAAAACGTGACACATACCCCAACTTAAAGCAAAATTCCCTAAGGTGTCCTCTCCTCTTGCAATGGGAACAAACATAAATAGGCATAGGAACACCCCTCTCAAAAACTCTAGGACGCACTTTCCTAATAGGAATGGGACGCCTAGGTGGGTTAGGGTGAGACACATGTGAAACTGTCACTAAAGCGGGAACCGGCTCGGGTGCTAATTGGGAAGAAGAAGCACCGCTATGAATTATTCCTAACTTCTCACCTTTACCCTTAAGAACCACCTTTTCAACCTTCTTAGGTGCCTTCTCAAAATTGACTTTGACCACCCTGGCACGTTCGAGATCACTCTCGAGTTGAGATACACGTGTCGTCAGACTAGACAACGTGCTGGTCAAATCACACTTCTCCTTTCTCAAAACCTCTTTCTCTTTCTCCAAGTCTAAAACCCGACGACCTAAATCCCTATTATACTTCTTTGTTTTCAAGGTCTCGGTGTACAAATCTCTAAAAGCTTTTTGGAGCTCACTTTCATCTCCACTTTCACTCTCACTTTCTCCCTCACATGAAGCGCTCAAGCCATCACTATCACTTTCGTGTGCACTATTATTGGACAAGGTGGGTGTGCTCACACGACTAGAAAAAGCTACAAACTTCTCACCACTAGTTTCATCACCCTCACCTTCACTACTATCACTAAGTGTGGCGGGCATAGCTACTTTCTTTCCTTTCTTTATAATCCACGTAGGACACTCAAACGACTTATGTCCCTTACCCCCACATCCAAAACGAGTGACGTTCTCAAAATCTTCCTCACACTCCTCATCGGATTTCTTCTCTTTTTCCCGCTCACCACTTTCTTTGGCCTTTCCTTTCTTTTTATTTTTCTCAAAAAAATTCTTTTTATTGGAAGAATTATTTTTGTTCATGTTGAGAAATTTTTTAAAATGTTTCGCAAATAAGGCCATGTCATTAAAACCAAAATCTCCCTCAGAATCGGACTCACAAACTTTTTCTTTCTTTTTCTTAAAATGAGTCTTTAAAGCAATGCCATTATCCTTAGCCTTAATGGTTTTGGAAAACATGTCAATCTCATAGGTTTGAAGATCTCCTACAAGTTCTTCCAACTTAAGTGATTTCAAAATTCCCAAAGAGTTCAAAACAGTGACTTTAGGAATAAAGATTTTGGGGTCATTGCGTGGATAGCAATTTTTGGAGATAGAAAATTTTAGGTGATATTCGTGATATGTTTCGAGATTAGATGTGAGGAATTTATTTTTGGAGACGAGATTATTTTGGAGATTGTTGACCTGATTTTGAGAGTTAGGCATTTGGCGAATTTCGAGGGCGAAATTCCATTGTTAGTGGGGAAGTGTAACAACCCACGTAATTTTGGGAAATTTTAATTAATTTCTGGAAAATGGAGGAAAATAAAGTTTTTGATAAAATTATTTTTATTGCTCAAATATGTTGGTTATTATTTTTAAAGGCGAGAATTTCGAATGGTTTCGAAATCGGAGTTAAAACGGATTTTAAAATGATTTTTAAATGTTTTTAACTCTTGGAGTTGTTTTGACTTCCAACTCTTCATTTCTTTGCCCTATTTAAATGAGTCTTTTGGATTCCAATTCTTCATTTCTTTGCATTATAAAAGGAAGTCGTGGGCAACCTTTTAACATACTTTTGACAGTAAATATATTTTATATTCCTCTTCTTTTTATTTACACATTGGCCCTTGAGATTTGTGAGCTCCAACCTTAGATTAGAGATGTTCTTGGGGCTATTTTGTTGGAGGTTCTTGGAGAAGCTTTTGTAGATCTTTTGTGTTGATCTTGAGGATATGCTCATTGGTTTCTCATCATGGTTTGAGGTATGGGGTTTTACACAATATGCTCCTTAAATCTCACGAGTGTCATTCTCTTTGAATTCTTGTTTAATTGAACTCATATTTGAATTGATAAATTCATTGAAATCTGGAAAATAATTGTTGAAATTATTTTGATTCATGTGGTATCATTATATTATTGATGATCACGTTGTCATGATATTTTAATATGGCACGGATGTTGGGCACCCGCCAAAATTTCTATTTCCCGTGCTATGGCCCGGGGAGAGCGAACGGAGCGCTAATGCGATAAAATAAATCCAAATCCACAAGTGACAAGGTATAGAGCATCTAAATAAACCCACAATAATATAAATCTACTAATTTCAATCTTTTCAATTACGACAAGTCTCTCGAATAAATACAACATCTAACTCGAAAAATAAAATACAAATCTCCAAAGCTCTATACATCAAAATAATACAAATCTTTCCCAAATTAAAACATGTGTTAACAATGTCTAACAAACGAGCATAAAAATCATCAAAGCATTCAGACTCAGACATGGTAATAGTCTCAAATTGGGTGGCCAAATTTTGTAATTTTGATTCTTTAACCACGTTCGTATCCTCATGTGTCAATTTCAAAACATCCCAAGCCTCTTTAGACGTGGTGCACGTCATAATTCGGCAAAACTCATCAAGAGAGACAGCTCCAGAAATAGCACTCAGACCACGGGAATTAAAATTGGACAATTTATAATCATCTTCAGTCCAGGCTGACACTGGTTTTAAAGTGGTGATGTTATTAACAGTGACCGTGGGAGGAGTCCAACCATTTTCACAAAGCAACCAAACACGCTCGTCAATAGATTTTAAAATCAATTTCATACGAGCTTTCCAGTAGGCATAATTAGACCCGTCAAAAATAGGCATCTGATTATATAAGTGCTCCATAGGAAAAATTGCGATTTTTCACAAAACTGATTTTTAAAAAAAATCAACGTCACACGATTTTGCTGAAAATAGGAATACGCAATAAATTAGCGCAACCCGCTCTGATACCAATTTGAAAACGTGAGTAGACAAATTGTATCAGAATGTAAATCCTTGAAAAATCAGGATCACGCAATAAATTAGCGTAACCCGCTTTGATACCAATTTGAGAAGTGCGAACTGTGTGATAATTGATTAAACTAGATTCGCAAGTTTCCAAGAACCACTTATTTAATTAGAGACCCTAAACATGCATCTAAGGTGCGTGTGTAAACCCATAAATAAATAAAGCATGTGACACAAAAATACGCTGAGACACAGATTTCAGGAAAAACCCCTTTCGGTTAAAACCTTTATTTCACTATGAATATACAAGTCGCAACTTACAATTACATAGAGAAATCTGCAATGGATCAACGCGCAGCCAACCCACAAAGACACGCAGTCTTGAACTCAGCAAGAGAATACACGCAGCACCCTCCAAGGACTCGCAACCCAAACAACAAAGGAAGAACCGCAGCTCTCCTTAATGACACGCAGTCATAAAACTTTGTAGAGACACCCTTAGCAATGATACGCAGCCCTCGGTTGCAAAGATCTCTCCACAAAGATGAACAGTAACAAAGGTTGTGTTTTTAGGGTTCGAAAAGATTCACAAAAGTAATTGGAATTTTTGTGTGTGAATCAAAAAGATGTTTGGCACATCAAAAATTGAAGTCTTGTTGTGTTTGTACTCTTAGAAACGTTTTCTCAAAGACTTCAAGAAATAAACCATCGGAATAGTTATATATATAGGAAATATAAGATGGTAGATAAAAAACTCACGGAACTGAGCGAAATTATCCTAGGCGGACCGGTCCGGCTTGGGGACGGATCGGTCCGACCTCGGATCGGTTCTTTTAAAATATGGCTTCTTCGGTTCTCTTTCGGTCCGGGGTTTACTGGATCTGCAGAAAGCGGATCGGTCCGGTTGAGGGCGGACCGGTCCGGTGGAGGATCAGTCCGGTATAGAGGCGGACCGGTCCGGCTTCCCAGAAAACTAAAAAACTTTTAAAATCCTCATTCTCGCAGAGGCTATGATGTTGAAGATTCTTTGATATTCGGATCCGTTGATGTAGGTGCGATCTTGAGTTTCTTCAACGGTGTAACGGCGTACGACATATAAATTGATAATGGACAAAAATGTCCTTACAGAGTGGCCATTACCTAAGTCTATTAAGTCTTTTGGGTGATTTTTGGGACTCACTCAGTATATTATACTAGAAAGTTTGTAAGAAGTTATGAATTAATAAGTATGGCTTTAACTTAAATGTTGTGGAATGTTTAATTCAAATGGATTCAAGAAGCATGCGTCTCTTTTGAGAACCTCAAGTTTGCTCTCACCACCACGCCAGTTTTGGCAATGCCCAACTTAAACAAACCTTTTGTTGTTGAAATAAATGCCATCAATGACGAAATTAACATGGCCCTAATGCAAGAGGGATGGTCCCTTTATTTTCTAAATAAGGTATTTCCCCTAGAAAGAAGGTTATATCTACTTATGAAAAAGAATTGTGGGCTATAATAGTGGCACTGTAAAAGTGGAGGCCCTATTTGTTTGGTCATTTATTTATTATCAAAACTGATCACCAAAGTTTGAATTTTTTGTTGGCTAAAGAGTTTCATCCATGCTGCAATAGAAGTGGATCACAAAACTTTTGGGATTTGATTATATTATTACATACAAGGAGGGAATAGAAAACAAGGTAGTTGATGCCCTTTCTAGAGTTCATGAAGAAGATGGAGAATGTAAGGGTGTTTTAACAGCCCAAACTGCATGGTTACAACACGTTTACCAGAGTTTAGAGGGAGATGAGTTGGCTTAGTAGTTCCTAACCAATTTGATCAACAAAACAAAAGAAGGGGAAAGGCATTCTTATACAAATAGGACATTAAAATATAAGGGCAAGTTGTATATAGGTGACCAAGCCTCCTTAAGAAAAAAATTATAGAGGAAATGCATTCTAAAAGAACTGTTTAGGGGGGGGGGGGGACTCAAGAAGTAAATCTACAATCAAAAGAATATATTTTGTTTTCCTATTGCCCTAGTTTGTAGAAGCAACTTACAAAAACAGTGTTGGAAAGTGATGTGTGCCAAAGGAATAAGAATGAGCACGTACAACCCTTACCTATCATTGGACTAACATTTCTATGGATAATATTGAAGGACTCTCTATATCTCAGACCTTTGAATCCATTTTCGAAATAGTTGATAGGTTCACCAAATTTACCTATTTCATCCCTTTGTTCCACCGCTTTTCAGCCAAATATATTGCGTAATTTGTTTGACAACATTCATAAAAACCATGGACTATCAACAACCATTGTATCGGATAAGGACCCTATTTTCTCAGCCTATTTTTGACCTAACTCTTCAAACTTTTAGGTACCCAACTTCACCATTCCTTGGCTTACCATCCACAAATTGATGTGCAAACCAGAGGTTTAACCATGTTTAAAGAATTACCTTAGATGTATGAAAAGAGGCTAACCTAATCTATGGGCCAAATTGTTACCTCTGGGTCAATAGTGGTACAATACCACATACCATTCTTCATTACAAACTACCCTATTATAAGCCCTCTTTGGTTATGACCCACTCTAGTTGATTAGGCCCCATAACCAGTCTAACCCTAGACCAGAGGTCAAGGAATTATTGAAGAAAAACCAAAGCCAATCAGTTGATGAAGAAATATGTTAATAAGCGTAGATCCAAAAGGCAATTTGAGGTAGGGGAATGGGTATATCTGAGGCTTCAACCATATAGACAGAGTTTTGTAGCATCGAGGAGAGATGTGAAGCTGACACCAAGATATTATGGGCCCTTTAAAGTCACTGCAAGAGTGGGAAAAGTAGCTTAGGGCTTGTTTGGTTTTGTATTTAGAAAACTCGAATTAAACACCGTTTTTAAATTCAGTTTTTTGTATTTATAAATATTGGTGCGCCTTTGGTAACCTTGTTTTTAAATACAATTTTTTGAAAATTTGAAAAAATTGACACACACACACATATATATTATAAGAAAATGATTTAATAACACAAACCCACCCAAGGGGGCGGAATCCCGTATACATGAAGTATACAAATCATAAAACAAGGAACATAACCAAGAACCTACTAGTCTAACACTTGGAGATCCTCCAAGAACTCAAGAAAGAGAGACACCGATGAAACATGACTCTTCCTATACCAAATGAGAAGCAAGCTTAGAAAATTATACCGAATACGAGAGGGAGCAAGTTCGACCCCCTCCAAGCATCGCCTATTCCTCTCCTGCCAGACGGTTCAAAAAATGCAATGGGGGGCCATCCTCCAAACCACCAGCGAGCCACTCCAACCCCTAGGCCCCCTCCAAGCCACCATCACCTCGCACACCGTACATGGCGTAACCCGAAGAATCTGGCATAAAGAGAAGAACAAAACCCACACATATATATATAATATACATACATAAATTAACAATATTTTTTAATACATATGTACTATATGATATTTGATATTACTCTATAGATTAATAATACTTGTATAAAACTATATATAAGTATCATGTATCAGTTGATAATATTATTTAACATATAGTTCGTAGTATATTATAATTTAATAATACATATGTATGTAAGTTTGTATACATGTACATATATACTTTTTATTTATAAGAATTATACATATATTTATGTATTATGTATGTATATCATGTTGAAAAAAAAAACAGAAGTTATAAAATAACCTTTGCTGTTTTCTGAAAAACATTATTATAACACATATATATTATAAAACATGTTTAAAAATAGATTGTCAAATGCAAAACAGTAAACAAAATTATAATTGCAAACTAAAGAGACCGTTATTGATTAAAACTCCATCATTTCTTTATGGTTGTAGTAATATGAAACTACATGTTTTTATATAAATCACATAGTCAGAGAGACTCGACTGTAAAGAGTAAACAAAAATAAGAAATGGTCGGCCAATTGTTATCCGGATACCAACACCGGTTCCATGTTTGCCCAGAACTCACCCAATCAAATCTTAAATCAACGCTCCATGTTTCCTTCAATACCCATCTTCCAAAACAAAACGGGTCTAGCAAAACCTCATCTACAAACATGTACGCAACAATTAGCTCTCAAATACCATCCCGACGTGTCAGAGAGTGTGAGCCTGCCTGAAATAAAGAGAGCGTACAAGCAATTAGCTCTCAAATACCATCCCGACGTGTCACAGCCTCACCAAACCGAGGAGCACACGAGGAGGTCCATAAGAGTACAAGAAGCTTATGAGAGGTGAAGATTGGACAGATTGATGGGAGTCTTAATTGTCGGAGCTAAAGAGAAGAAGCAGTAACAAAGATTCAAGAGGGAATAATATGCCGTGGGGAGCTAGAGTCCGCAGGTAGTAATAACGAAGTCAGTGTTATGCTTCAAATCTATGTATATAGTTTGGGTTTTAAGTAGGTGGAAATCTTACTGTTCATCAACAGATCATTATATGTACTTGATTGCCGAGAATATATAATCAAATTTTTCCTTTTTTCACGGATAACTTTCAGAGACCAGAATGCGTGGGAATTTAATTTTTATATATTTAGTACTATATTTTGCTTTTAATCGGTTTGTGGTGCATTTTTCATCCCTAAATGTCATTAAAGTTCAGTTTTTGTTGCAATTTTTTTCCTTTTATTAGTGACAAAATAAAAAAAGATTTATTTTGTAATTTTTACGATTTCACAATTTCGATATAATCTCAAGAGTGTTGTTGCGTCAATGTCTACACCCAGTTTTGTTTTGCATATGTATTTTAATTCAAACTTACCCGACCTAGCCGAATCTAACCCACATTAACCATGCCTGCAATGACAACTACAAGAGGACTACAAGGTGTCAATGGGGTTAAGGTTTGGTTTCTTTTATGCAACCCAAAAAGGACAATGAAGGATGTCGTGCCCATAAAACCGAGGAGCACACGAGGAGGTTCATAACGGTACAAGCATCAGACCAGGCGTTATCTGAAGAGTGTAGTAGAACTTCTTATGGTATGGATTTATCAAATGGTTGCCACTTTGCTTTCTCGATTAGAAGGAAGAAACCGGTGGAGAGAAGCGAAGAATGGACAGATATGTGGGAGTTTCAATTGAATGATTTGAAGAGAAGAAGCACCCAAAAAGATTCAAGAGGGAATAATATGTCATGGGGAGATCGAATTCGCAGCCAAAGAAGGTGAAAAAACCTTTTTAATTTCCTTCCATAGTCTTAGCCTTTGTATAAATATAACTCCCCTTTTTTCTTTTCTTTTTTGATCCCATTGTTTTAAGGGTCAATTATTTAATAGTCCCTACTATAAATATATATTTTTTAAAAAGGACACATATTTTTAGTTTAACCCATTTAGTCCCTCAAGCACTCAATATTCACTTATTTTTAGAGGTCCGCGCCAGCGGCACTCCCTTTCCAAAATATGTGGCAAAGGACTTTTTGAGGCAAAATAAAAAGGCTTGGACTAAATGAGTATTAAAAAATGTTTGAGGGACTATTTGGTATATGTCCCTTGTTTTAACATGGGATACGCCACTTTGTAAAGTGGGTTGAAGGTGTAACTTTTAGAAATATTCAATATGTAGTCACTTGTACTGGAACTCATACCTTTTAAATTTTGAATCATTCCTTTTCAATTATAATTTCGTGATCTTTAAATTTAACCAAATCAGCAAACTAGACCAATTGTAAAAGTCAGTTATTTCAATTTCATAAAAGTAGTTATAAAAATTTGCATACTTGATTTTAAGTATTTGTAACCCCGTTTAAGTATGAAATTTAAACTCTGATGTGTTGTAATTGTGTATAAAATTTAACATGAAGTATGCTTGCTCACAATTGTATTCAATGGCCAAATAACCATTTATAGATAAATTACTTATAAAAACCTTTATATTTGCATTGGAATAACTCTGTTCTTAAATACCAAAAACAACCTTGCTACTTCCTACTAAACTTTTATGTTAATACAAGACATTAAGATTATGTCCCAAAAATGAAAATAAAACTTTTGAAGTTCTCCTAAACACTACCAGATTGCATGGGGTTGAAGTGATTAGTTAGAAAGATACAAAATTATGTTGCTATCCAAGTCACCTGATCTACTAAATAAATCATTTGGCTCAACTCAACTCAACAAAGCCTTTTTTCAATTATTTGGGTCCGACTACACGAATCCTATTTTTCCATTAAATTCTGTATAGTGTAATATTTTTAGTCAAATCATGTGATATCACGTTCTTTTTTATAATATTCTATCAAGTCAATTTATCCTTACCTCTAGCTTTTCCGTTACCATCAATACTAACTAAATCACTCTTCCTTACGGAGACATTCATTGGTCTACTTTTGATGTGTCCAAACCATCTAAGTCGATTTCTCTCAATTTATCGTATACAGGAGCTACTTTTACTATTTCACGGATTTGTTCATTTTTAATTTTATCTTTTCGAGTTTGACCACAAATTCATCTTAGCATTCGCATCTCCACCACACTCATTTTCGGCACATTTTATATTTTGATTTTCTAACACTCTCTCCCATATAACATGGCGGGTCTAATGGATTGGATTGACATTAACCCATATCCGATCCTTTTAGTAAATGGATAATCGATTTATCGGATAATCGAATTTCAAAATTAGTACCGGATCCGAATCAAAATTCGATTCATTGACAACCCAAGTTCGGGGCATCACTGGCAAAATTTTCCTTTATCTTCGAGGTCGGGATATCGGCTCACTCTGTATCTAGTTACGGTTTTGTATGCAATAGTTTATTGATTATGGATTGTTTTAAAGTTTATATACGTCTGAAAATGTTTACATATGTTTGAAAATGTTCCATATACTTTTTAAATACATTTTTCAATTCAAGAACCATGTATTTTACAGTGATAACATGCCTATTATATATGTTTTTTGTGTAGTTAACAAACACACCCAACAATGTTTATTATATGAGTTTTGGTGTTGATGATGTTCATGATGTTGAGTACCAACCTGATTGTATAGTGTTACTGATGATTTAATATTGATCTTTAATGCCTTTGAGGTTTCGATGTTTAGAAGTTTAGATGTTAAGAGGTTTAGAGAGAAGGAGAGAAAGTTAACAAATGAAAATTTTAACTACAAATAGTTGGGTGCCCCCTTGGTGGTATAATGAAGTATGAAATGGGTTTGTGTGGTATTGTAGAGTTATTGTATCTTGTGTGGTATATTGGAGTAATTATTGGGTGACCCTTTTAAAAATAATGTACATGTTGTTCACCCAAAGTGGGAAGTTTTATAGGAACCAAACCTACAGACCGAATAAGAAAACAAATAAATCAAGCATGATAGCCAAAATTAAAAATGAAAATAAGGATTTTATCATATTATGATCCGTTTCATCCAGTTGGCCACCTTACATGTTGCACAAATTCACCCAAACCTATATGAGAAATAAAATTCATTCTAAATACTCCATTTTCTCGTAAGATCCGATGAGCATATCCATATTTGAGATCCAAGCATTTTGTGCTCTCCCTTTTTAGTTTCCCATATTTGCTAGATTATAATTATAAAAAGTACATTTAGTTTATGCAGCTAGATTGACAAATTACATTCTCTCATATCGTTTGGTTTATGGATGTAGATTCAAATATCCAATGCTTTAATTTTTGATTCATGTATCACAAACCTCCATTATTTAAATAAAACTTCAATAATAATCTGCTAGAAATTATGAAATGCAGGGATATCACTCTCTCATATCATTCTCTTAGTCTACCAACCTTTCGTCCATTCCCCTCCCTTTCTCTATTTTTTCCTCTCTCATTCACTCTTCCTTAGCTCTCTATAAATCGACCCTTGATTGCCACACAAACGTCAAATAACTTTATAAGGAATTGTTATCAAGTCATTGACTTGACAATTTTACTCTAAAATCATTTTTCAATAACAATGCTCTAAGCTAAAAGAATCTTATCTTAAGACAAACATTTTTTTCTATCATAAAAAAAAACTCCAAAGCCAAACCACAAAGCTACAACACTAAACCCTAATAACTAAGAAAAAAGAAATCCATAAAATCTAGAAAGAAATATTACCAAAACGACAAATAACTGCTTAGATCTAGAAGGAAAACACCTAAACTCCTAATATTTGATATTGGTAGGAAGAGAGATGACAAACAAGTGAAGGGGTAACTAGGTTTAGGTGGTAAAGAATATATCTTCAAAAAATTAATTTTAAATCAAATTCGCTCTCCCTGACTCATTCGCTGATGCGGTGGTCACTATTCGTTGGTCGCGGCAACTGTCACTACAATGAATATCTAGTTTGTGAGTCGTGAGTTAGGACAAGATCTAAAATGTGTAGAAAGAGACACACTGAAGTGTAAACATAGTTTTCATAGTTTTTAAGCAAGTAAATTATATCCCCATTTAAAATAAACAAGGATATGGCCATAAATACTTTCAAAATCACCCTCAAGGTTTATGTTTATGTCAAATACTCCACAAAAAAAAGAATGGTTTAGTATTCAAAAGGCACAATGGTGCAAACTATAGACATTTATAAAGAATTGTGATTTGAAACATAACTCGTGATATAAGTGAATAACATGAGCACTAACCTATATATATACTAAAGAATGAAGATTAATGTTGAATCTCACTTTTGAAAATTGTGGGTTTATGCAACTTTAAAAGCCTCATTTTATACCATCATTTTCAACTGCCACTTTTTACTTCCTCATTTTAGCATCATTGGTTAAAACCTCTCATATCTTTGGTGTTACCCAATTTTAGTTGTATTAAAATCTTTGATACATCGTAACAAAAGCGTTTTTGGAAGTGGTAACTTTCACACACACACACATAGGCATATAAATTATTTCCTATTTTCAAAGGTAAGTATCTCTTTCAAACTAATGTCGTATCCTTAAACATTTTTTTCGTCATGAATTTTTTAAAGACTAGTCATTGATTTTTCAACTTCACCCATGATCAACTCTCTTGTAAAAAAAGGTTTACAAATGAAACCCCATTTTCCCAAGCATGACATAAACTTTTAATTTCCTTTAGAAGAAAAAAAATTCCTATATTTTACTTTGTTCGATAATTGCTAAATTCAAAGTGCGGTGTAGTGTATGAGTTATAACAAAATACTCTCAAATTTGCAAGCTTAATTTATCAAGGCATTTTAAGCTAAAAAATTCTAAACATGGATAATGAAAGTCATAAAAAGAATCTATTAGTTAATATCTAAACCTGTAGGTTGAAATTAGCGCATGGGATATACGAATACCTACACACATAGTGAACTATAATGTACAAAAGTAAAGGTTATGGGTACGAACAAAGAAAGAACAATACAAACCAAATAGCATATAATCAACCAAACCTAGATACAACCAAAGAAAAGTATGAGAGACCTAAAGCACATCCTAGGCATATCTAAACAGTCCTAACTCTAATTACTTAAAGGAGGGAGATGGCCTCTAACAGGTTAAAAGGTCATCTATTTCGGATAGATCAACATCGAGGTTCCTAGTCCAACTACTATTTCAGAGTGAGGTAGTGGACTCGACTATGACTTTAGGAGAAACCTTAGTTATTTTCCCCTTAGGGGTCTTGTTAGGGGTCTCTCTATTCATCTTTCCATATTGATCAAAATGCAAATTATCCTTAAATCTCACAAAAAGTAATGAACAGTTGAAGTAAAACACAGAAGTCTATGAGATGACCTATTTTATATGGCACTCGGTACACTTATAGGGTATTGGTTCTACTTGAGTAATCGGATTTCTAAAAGAATGTATATTCGAAACTCTTTTTAATGTCCTTTTTTACAATAGGAACAACTAAAGTTCACTTTTCTTTTATTATTCAAAGATGTATTGCTTGAGGAAGAATTTTATAAGGAAGGTGGAAACATGGGTTGTGATGTGGGGTGATGACATGAGACTTAGCGACAAGGATACAAAGGAACCTCACTTAAAAAGACAATTACGCTCTTTTCTCTCGATGATCGTCCCCCCTAAAATCATCTTACCCAATTTGTGAGATCTATCCTCTAACCTACTTTCAATGTGGAAGAAGATATTAAATCAATATCAAGCACAAAAGTTTTGTTCATTAAGGAAAGTCGGGAATTTTCACCTTCTTTCAAGGATTTCCTCAAGTACTCAACCTCAACTCGAGGGATCCATCACAAACACCCCTTACAAGTAGTGGTTTATCAAACACAACATTATGAGATACTAAGTCTCTCTCACATATCTTACTCACCATACCTTAAATAACACCACTACTATCATCCAAATAGGTAGTAGTGGTAACACCAACACATGAGGGAGGAAAATCAAATTCGTCCAAATCACCTGAATCCTCAAAATTCCCCTGGGTCATAAAAGCCACATAGTTACTATTTGTAATTTCTTGATTGGAATTTGAGTTATCATCACTAAAAATGGATTGATATACATTTTTTCCACTTCATAAAAATCTTCTTTAAAGTGGAAGAACATTTTGTTCCAATTCAGAAGAACTAGTGAGTAATCGCAAACTACTACTAGGATGTGGTAGGATATCTTATAGTTGAAAAGATGTAGTAAAAGTTTTGGTTTCTCTCTAAAAATTCACAAGTTTTTTTTTCATGCTTGAAAGAAGGTCATACTCAAGAACAAATAATATTTGGAAAATGATTCGTAAAATCCTACATAAGTACAAAATCCTTACATTCAAGGATTCAAGAATGAATCTAAAAGCTTGAAAATCACAAAAAAAGAGAACAAAGAAATATGTTGAATATTTTTTCTTCTTAAAAACTCTCTTATAATTCAACAAGGAAAAAATGGCTTGCAAGAGTATATATAGTACTTATGTATAAAGACAAGTGAGTACACATCCAAGTTAAGCACCCTTATTTTATAAGAAACAATCATTTTTGGATGCAAACCAAGATTGTTCTATAAATAACTTCCAATAAAATCTTAGTCAAAAGATCTCAAAAAGTGAAGAAGCCAGGTAGAGCTCTCCGACACCTTTGCTATGGCGAAGTCTTTTCTCACTAATGAGACGATTCAGTGAACTAGGTTGCGAATGTAACCAAATATTTTTAACTATTCTTACTTAAGGTCACAACCAGCGAGATGGGACCTTCGTTGATACCAAGCCCATTTCACTGAGTTGGGCTAGAATTTTACACCAAATTAGTCTCCACATAGTCACGACCAACAATGTAGAGTTTCCTTAGATGAAGTCCTCTTTTGTTGTAGCGACCCCTTAGTGAGAAAGGTCACAAATGTAAACAAAAATTTCCATATTTTTCTATTTTCATAAAACACATAATTTTAACATGTTCAACAGCGGACAAGTAAAATTATATATGCAAAGATGCATTAAAAACATAAGTTGTTGTATAGGAAGAATATTACATCTTTGGATTTGGCAATTTGAAGTCAAAAGACCACCAAGTTAAAAGATTAGGATTTTTCAATTATGAAAAATATTTTAACCGATGGTGAATCTAAGTCCACTAGACATGTACATTTATCCTAAATGACTAACTCAGGACAAGTAGCATGCATGGTCAATTATGAGTTTGATGAAACTTTTCAAAGACCTTTTGGACTAGACTCAAAATGTATTTTGTAGCACATAATAAGACAATTCATCATGTCGTAGGGCACATGAATATACTACACTCTTACATATAATCATGTTAAGAATAATCTTACATTATAAAGTAATTTCCATCACTAACATTTCACAATTCAACTGCGATTTGCCATGAAGTTCGGATTGTCATCAATATTTAAATTTTAAATTCAAGTGCAATATCTCATGGTGATGGGATTTTCAAATAATTTAAATTTCATCTGAGTAATTATTTCATTCAAGCTCAATTTCTTAACAATAATGGGAATATCATCAATTTGGAGACTATGTTAGAATATATATATATATATATACTAGCGTATGCCCGTGCCTGAAGGCACGACGAAAATTTTCCAAAGTACGTAATCGCGAAACAACGATAATTTTTCAAAGTACATAATAGCGAAATGCAAAAATTTTGAAGTGTAATTTTAAAACAATGGGCCATAATATCATTTATTTATAGGACTATTCACCATGATTAACAAACAACAAATAGTCCAATGACATTCAAATAGTCTAAATTCATCAAATAAATTCACATATAATACGAAATATACAATATTCATCCATCGAATTCACATTGTGTCTCAAAAAAACCAAGTGTCAAATTTTTAAAAAAATTGGACATAATCTTCTTTGTTTATGGAACTATTCACCCTGTTAACAAATAAAAAATAGTCCAACATCCAAATTGTCTAAATTCATCAAACAAATTCACATATAAAATGAAACATGCAATATTCATCAATCAAATTCACTGTGTCTGAAAAAAACAAAGTGTCAATTTAAAAAAAAAAATGGGCATAGTCTCCTTTGTTTATTGGACTATCCACCCTATTTAAGGGGTAACAACAAATCCAACAAATTAAAAAAAAAATCCAAAATTTGAAGATGGGAGCTAGAACAGGGAAAGGAGAATATGTGAGACTTCTTCCTCAAAATGTCTGTGCCATGGTGCTTCTGGATTAGGTGCTAAAACTGCTGTCTTCCCATCCTTCTTCTGACCTCTAGCCATGATCACTCTCTCCCTCTCGATTTTCTGTACGATTTGACAAACAATAAACATAATTAATTAGTTTCTCGAACAAAGATACAGTCACATAAGTAAATATACAATCACATCCAAATTGTCTAAATTCAAGATTGATTCAACCGGATCCAATTGGATTACATCTTTTATAAAACAAAATGCAGTTTCGAGTTTGATCACATCATATTTGGTCTAAAAATAAAACAAATAACAATATTAGGAAAAAGGAACTATTTGAATAATTGCATATGCGAGTGCATATATGCGGTGTGTGTGCATGTTTGTGTGTGCGTGTGAGTGGGGAAGGGGGGACGGGATGGGCAGGGGGCGCGTGTGTGTGTGTGTGTTTGTGAGTGTGTGTATGTGTGTTTGTGTGTGTGTGTGAGCGTGTGTGAGTGGGGAAGGGGGGAGGGGACGGGGCATGTATGCATATATGCAGTGCATATATTCGTATGCATATATGTAGTGAGAGTGTGTGCGTGTGTGCGTGCGTGTGTGAGTGGGACAGGGGGAGGGGATGGGCAGGGGGCGCGTGTGTGCGTGTTTGTGTGTGCGTGAGTGAGTGGGGAAGGGGGGAGGGGACGGGAAGGGGGAGCATGTGTGCGTGTGTGTGCGTGCGTGCGCATGTGTGCGTTAGTGGGGAAGGGGGAGGGGACGGGGACAGGGCAGGGGGCGCAAGTGTGCGTGTGTACGTGTGTGCATGTTTATGTGTGTGTTTGTGTCCGCATGTGTTCGTGTGAGTGGGGAAGGGGGGAGGGGATGGGGCAGGTCTGTATATATGCATATGCATATATGTAGTGCGAGTGTGCACGTGTGTTTGTGTGCATATGCATACCTATAAAATCAAACTAAAAATTATCTTATTTGAAAAATAGAGAAAATTAGAATAAAGATGGAACATTTGAGAGTGTACCTACACACAAACAAAAAAAAAAGTAGGAAAAAGGAGACGATGTTAGTACCTAAGAAACCAAAATAAACACAAACCCATATCAAACCCCCACAATTCAATTAAAAATTGTTCAACCCCTTTTGAACCAAACAAAACTCTAAAAAATGCAAATTTTAACCGTACCAAATTTCATCCTTGAACCAAATTTTAACCAAAACTGCAAAAAAATGCAATTCGAAACAATGTGTGTGTGTGTGTGTGTGTGTGTGTGTGTGTGTGCGCGCACGCGTGTGTGACTGTGTGCGTGTGTGACTGCGTGTGTGTGTGCGTGTGTATGTGTGAGTGGGGAAGTGGGGGGGGCTTTTGCACATACTCATACGCATATATATGCAGCATATGCATATATATGCACTTATCCAAACACTTACAATGCAACTAAAATGTTAAAAATTCAACTCTGGGCAGTCAGCAACTGTAAGCCATAAAGGAAAACTTCCTCTAAGAACTTTATTCGTCAAATCACCCTATGAAAAAATAAATGAACTTTCAATAAAATTAGAAATTTATGGATGAATTGGTATCGAATTCAATTTTGAATGCAATCAATAGATGGTCAATCAACACAACTGACTGCATAATGAAGTTGAAGTTGAAACCTAAAATAATGCTCTAAAATTGTTGAAGTTGAAACCAATATGATATATATGGAAAAATGAAAATGATCAAAAATGAAACAAAGTGCTCTTTGTTTTGGTTACCTCTACTGCATCAAACAAAGTATGCCATATCAGGTTACCCCTGTTGCATTTTTTAGTGCAATCCCCTTTTTCTTCAACAGAGTGCGCTCTGTTTTGGTCCTATCCGCTCGCAAGTGAATAATAATTGCTCCATCACCATCTCATATTGGTTGCGCATCATGATAGTAATGGATTGAATTTATTTTTAAATTCAAACTTCTCAAAGTGAACATTTGAGAATAGCAAAACCAGCAAGCTTATTACCTCTTCATTTTCTTGGTCTCTCTCGCATTCTTTCTCTCCTCAGCGTCATCAATCCTTCGTTTCTCTGCTAATAGCCTGCCCTTAACTTTCTCTATGTGGCCATCAGTTTTCACCATTTCAGCGTAATAATCAGAAGGCCTCAAAAAGGGAAGCCCCGTTGACTGAAATTTGATGAAGGCATGCCTTGTACCATCCAATGCCTGCGAATACAACGCAAGTCCACCTTAATAATTTCTATTCGACATATGGAATCATAAACTTTAAAACTCTTATGTAGTAGCATATTCAAAATTTGTCTAGATCAGAGAGAACTATCAAAAATTTAAAATCGGTAACACTATCAGACCTGCTCGATCCAGAAAAAAAAAGAGATAAAAGATGTCCAAATTAAAATAAGTAACATAATCATAACACTATCAGCTTCTCCTTTCAATCTAAATGGTAATATAAATTGATTCTTCTAACTTGAGATGAGATAAGGAGAGGAGAAACATAATAAAGTCTGCATTTTGTATCCCAAAGTTACTCGATCTTATTTCTTTTACCTGATAATGGCCTTATAATCATATAATATATGATAAAGAACCTTACCATAAGTAAGAGTGCGGTTGTGAAACCAACGGATCTCATAAACTTCTCTAAACTCACCCCTTAAAAAGTAAACATACCATAACAATTACTTAACATGTATAGCCACTTGAAAAGGTGATTGTGTGAAGAACACCAAAAATAGAACAAATACAGCAAAATAATCATAACTACATGTTAGGTAAAAGGTACATGATAGCCGGTTTATGCACTTTGACTAAAAGGTGTAGGATAACAACAGCCTTCTAATTATAAAATAAATGGACTTTTGCCTAATTGGACTATAATTATAACTACATGTTAGGTAAGTAAACCATTAGTATTTGGAAGATCAAGTGATGTCTTAAATCAGATGATGTGATACACTGTAATTTAGCTATTTATACAGTTTTGAGTAGATAAAGAATAGTGTTGAAGTTTATCACACCTTTCATTTCCATAACTTAAAACTCAGTTAATTACTTGATGAGAGTTCAGGGAAAATAAAATCTACGAACCTGAAATTACCTGATGCCTCACTCCTCTTGAATTCACCTATTTCATCTGGTGTGAGTGTTAGTGGTTATGACCACTCTTCTCGAATGGAAGCTTCAATGGCTCAAGAGCGACTCAAATGGATCGGCTTCCACTTGTCCTCGTAGTATGCTCCTTCTATAGATTCAAAAAATTAAGAATCAAACGATATATTGAAAGATCACACTAAACATGAAGAATCATGACCTCATCAAACTCACAAATAATGAAGATGACTCAAATAATGAAAGTGACATATGTATTGAGCACAACATAATATAATTCAGCTCAAAATCGACTAAGCACATTCTATCCACTATATCCACATGTGCTCTATGTCTTATGAGAAGTAAAGCCACCTCTTTATTGTGGCAGACTACTGTAATCATAAGAGGAGTTTATACTCCTTTATCAACATCATCAACCTATGCTCGTTCCTCAATTAAGAGTTCGTACATTTGTTGAGTTCCCTATGCTTGTTGTACGAAGCAATGGAGTCAACCTTGCTAGCATCATAATAAAGAGCAATTCGATCACCGCTAATTTTCAAATTAACCTCAGCTCCTCTACTCGCTAAATGCAGTGGGACTCAGACACTCCTCATTGCCACTATTAGGATAAGCTCTTGTCATTTCACACAAATGTTTCCCTGTAAAAATATGGACACCATTTGAATTTGACCCTACAATAATCAAACAAAATTAAAAGTTTTGAAAAACAACAGCTCTAGCAATACAAAACTTATTGTTAGAAGTGGAAAAACAATATTACAAAACCATTACATGTAAAAAGAAATAACAACTATTAAGAAGATCCAAGCTCGATAATCATAATAAGTAATAACAAAAATAATTAGGTCAGTCTTATACTGAAGAGTTCCTTTAACAATAATCGAAAAATTATCAGGTCAGTCTTATACAAAGGTTCATGTATTCTATTTAGTCTTACGATTCAGGAGCCAAGTAATATCGAATATATTATACTGAAATGCACTCAAAATGCAACAATCATATTAGTAATTTGACTATTGGAGGGTAAACTCGTACTGTCAAACTGGCAGACATTAAAAATCACAAATTAGTACCCCGGATATCTTAAACCCGAAAGACAAAATGTAAACTCTAAATTAGTACCTGAACAACATATTCAAAGCCTCTGTAACATAGGTAATCTACTGCTATTGCATTTATATGGACAACATAAGCACTATATCTTTGTCCTTGAATTAAAGCTTTGTAATCTACTACTATTGCTGTATACAAAGCCTCTGTAACATAGGCAACACAAATCATAGATCTTTGTGATTGAAACAATCAAAGTTTGAGATGGAGATCAAATATCTATGTAACAAATCATATATCTGTGTAACAAATCAAAGAAAGTAAAATTTTCTAAAATACCAAAGAATCTACAACCGAAGTACCATCAGGTCTAAATTTTTTGAAATACCAAAAATTTATGTTTACAAACGAATGAGGAGAATCATATTTATTATTGAGAAATATCAGTGTGAAAACCAATCAGTTTGCAAAATCAGTGTGCAAATGCAAACATAGAATGAGCCTAAGATCGACATATAAAGTTGCAAGTGTCTGAAAAAAATGTACAATAGTTTCCTATTCAGATGGGAAGTCAACCTTCGGGATGTGAACTTTCATCTTCATTATGGTACTACAACACTCCATGATAATCTACTCATCCTATCATAATCTGAAAATATAGTTGATGGTATTAAAAGGCATTCATCGAACTTTAAGTGCTAATAAAAAATAATTCTTCCAAATAGCCATATACCCATACTTACACTATTGCACATACCTATTGAGAAAAGAAAAAATAGTTATAAAGATCGATTAATAAATTCATAGCTATAAATCAGAATGTTGGCATTGAACACAATCCACACAAAGATAATAATCCCCCTAACTACCAAGCAAAAGCAGTATTCGGGATACACCAATGCCTATATCTGGTACACTGCATTATGGAAGTTTCAACATTATTGCACCTACAATTTAACGACTAATATTAACTATAAACAAATGCTAATGCCTACAATACTTTAAGTGCTAATAACCATACTTGGAACGCTACCTATGTCATTCTAAACGCAATTGTTAATGTAGAATCCACAATATGCACTTGATCAATAATTTTTGTTTACCAATATAGATGGAAGTAATACTATATTACAACCCTTTTTGCAAAGTGCAACACTAACCTATCTAAATAAGATTGGCATAAAAAGGATTATAATATAGATAATTGGCTTATATGTGATTTTTATAAGAACAAATATTAATTCCAACATAATATATGGAATAGGTAACTATTCCAACATAATAGACAAACAAAATGGAACCCAAAGCCCTAAATTTTGACGAATTTCGACTTTGGCAGAATTGATATTCTAAGATGATATCGGACACCGTAAAGGACAATCAAATACTATTTGCTTATTTGATATTCAAAGATGATGTCGGAAATAAGAATTTTTAATTAATTAGACCTCAAATGAGGCTTGAACATAAGTGTACCTGAAATCGGATCGATCACCATGAAGTAGCACAGCAGCTACTCTAATGAAGACATCCCTATGCAGGGCCATAATCCCCAATTCACACTTCACATCATAACATAAACCTGTGAATAGATTATTCCAATGGTATTGATCAATAACAGGTCCACCATCAACATATTCCCCCTTCGCACTCTCACTTGTCTAGAATACACTGCCTCAAAATTAAGATCATCCTCCGCCTATTAGGGATAATTACAACACTCGCCGAGAGGTCCTAGGGGTTATTTTCCCTACCCTCATAACAGGGCGTTGTGGAGTGGAAATTATGTAGAAGACGAAAAAGCAAAGATGTATGTTAAAAATGCAAGGCAAGAACATACCATTGATATCTCTGAGGTCATGGTCTCCGCGGACATTTTCCAACCAAAATTTCATGTTAAATTCAAGCAAAAAATAGCCTGCCTTAAATTTCAAGATGAACAAAAAAAAGAATATCATTTTAATAGGATCAAATAAAAGAATGATGGTAGCATAATATAAAACTGCCTTAAATTTCTATTGTTCTAACATAATGTCTTACATCCAGCACACTAACATAATGTTTCATCCAGTACACTAACATGATGGAAAACTAACATAATTGATTCAAACTAACATAATGCAAGTATAAGCGTGTACATATACAAAAATAATCGTTGGATAGAATCAATATTGTAATCACTTCATCATCATCTCTACTTGAAATCCAATGGTCATGCAACATGGAACAACAAAGAACACTAAATCATTGGGGTAGTTTCAGTAAAATCGAGAGTGCATGGCAATTGATCACTTTAGTTTCTGTTATAACTTGTCAAGGAATTGGGGTAGTTTCAGTAAAATAAAAACAATTTATAATCACTCATTGTCAATCTACACAAAAACATCAATTCTTTCTTGCCAAAAAATGACTTGTGGCTTTGCCGGTAGCCAATTACTTTTATTCCCAAATCCAAAAACAAAGTATTTCTTAAAAGGGACCAATACATTAATTACCAACCTGCAAAAAGTCAAATGCATTAATTACCACCAAACTGTAGGTAGAATCAAAATCGATAAAAGAGATGTTAAAAATAACATTAAAATGGGACCCAAATAATAAGAAAATCAAGTTTCAAAAACCTATAAAAAAGGCTTACTACGTTTTTCACATTTGACTTCTAAGAAATGATGATGTTCTTAAGAACATTGTGGAGCATTTAAAGCGGAACAATTTCAATCTTTGTGTTGTGTACTTTCTTGATTATCAGTTTATAACTAATGTGACCAAGTTTATAAGTGGTTGTATAGCTTCACTCTATGCAATGGTACAACTTGAACTCACTCACATTAACATCCTCTCCAAAATGGACCTTGCCACAAACAGAAATAGACATTGAAGATTACTTTACCTTGAACTTTACTTGCAGAGTTGAATCGATGCATGGCTCTTCAATTTGAAAACCTTAATAGATCTTCGATCGAATTGGTGAATCTGTATAGTATGGTCAGCTTCAATATCTTTCATCACAAAATAATAACTATAGTATGTCATGTCACAAAGAAAAGAGAATGCAATATGTAGCATTTCAACAAATGTCTCAAAATTCACTCTAGATTTATTTCAAACAATTGGCATGCAGTAAATCAAAATACTCAGCCTAATATTCAAAGACCGAGTGCATTTAAATTCCGAAGCAATTCAAAATTAGTATCACCATACATGACTAAGGAAAGTTCGACAGCATGATAATCCACTTAGAGAAGAAAATTAAATAACAAAATTAAAGGAATCCAAAAATAGGCATATCTTCAAACACTTACAATGCAACTGAGATTGAGAATCGTCTTGCCCCTAAAGTTATTACCGAAGGGTCGGTTAGCAGTGCCAATATGAACGTGAGAAGCAGTGTTAGCACCCTCTCCACGTTTGCGGCTTCAGCACCGGGTCCCTTTCTTCAGCATCGTTCCTAACTACAGGGGCGGGGCATAATAAATGTGTTAAATATGTAAAATATAAAATTGTTAGACAAAAAATATTAATTCATTTCATTGAAAACAAATCCCTTAGATTTACAGTATTATACTAATTATATATACCGTAAAATTACAATTTTCACAATCTGATCAAACATTTTCACACATGTCCATACACAATCTGATCAAGCATTGTGTGGATAAATACTTGGGAATGGGAGAATTGAAATGGGGTATTTGTTTGTCACCTGAATTTAGATTCAATCTTGTTTCCATCATCGTTGTTTTGAAATTAATGCAACAGGATCACACCATAGTCATATCAACAAATATCTCAATACACAATACACATTTTCAAGGAAAACATAGTCCCTAATAGCACACAAAAACTGTTAAAAAGTAGAAAATTTACTGTCTAAAACCAGTACCCACGGCTTTTTTTATTATCCTACAACGGCCACTTGAAACTTACCAAGTTTTGATATTATTATGAGTTAGATTGTGAGAATATGAGGGTGTATGCCTATTGCTGAATGACATGAACTGAATCAAATTAATAAAAATGAAAACTTTCTCATCATTCACTATCCTACTTAATAGCTTGTAAGTTCAAGTTCAAAAGATACATTCGATACCCTACCACTTCACTCCTCTACAATCTACCTCATTCGTTCCTTTGCAACCAAATGAGTCGGCTTTAATCTCAAAGACTTGATGTATTTTTCGTATGTGTTGAGGAATGTATGGGGACCCATCATGATATAAATGTTTACCATTAAAAAACATTGAACACTAAACACAAAAGGTAAAAATCAGCACTAATGACATAATTTACAAATAATACTTAATTATTTTCCCTTGCACTGTAATGAATAAAAAGGAATGAAAATACATATTCAAAATAACACACCAGCAATATATTAAAGTTATATCCATGATACTCGCTAATACATGTGAAAACTCATTAATGAATTAAAACTAAAAATATTGAAAAAATTACCTAGCAGTTTTAAGTTATATCCATGTGGAGAAAAGTATAAACATCTTGCACTTCGGGAACCATGAGTAATACCCACTAATGCCTGATACATGTATATGAAAAACAAACCCTTAAATCATTAAAAAACCCTAAATTACAACACCCTTAAATCCATTACAAAACCCTAAATTACAAAAAGAAAAATCTTAAAACGACAAACACGAACCCTTAAAATCGTAAATCTAAAATCGATTAAACCTAAAATCGAAACCGTATAACCCTAAAATCGAAACTATTTAAAACTTACTTAAGAGAAGAGGCAAGGAAAGAGGTGCGGTGCCGCAAGGAGAGAGATGTGGCTGTTGGGCTGAAGAAGGGGAAGTAGATTTTGTGTGGGTGTAGATGCGGGAATGGGAGAAATTGATAGAATGAGGGAGAGAGGTTGTGCTTGTGAAATGAGGGTCGGGGAGAGAGAGTGGGGGCTTTGGTAATTGGTATTTGGCAGAAAGGTTAATTTCCAATTTTATCCATGTATTTGAATTTTGGGTAAAAGGAGGAAAGGAAATGAAGGGTAAAAAAGAGGTGGAACTCAAATATGTAAAGGGCAAAAATGGTAAAAGGGATATTTTAATCTCAACCATTGGATCATTGCCTTGTTGGCTTCGATCTCAACCGTGAAGTGTCTCCCAAACTTATGAATAGTAAAAACACCATTGTAACTTATTATATATATATATATTGAATGTTAGAATGAATTCATATAATATGGAATAGTCCTTTTTTACGGTAGTGGGATTGCCACCCAACTCCCGTAAACGTGGAATTACCACTCAAATATCATAAGGACGAGATTGTCGGGTGAATTTCACTAAGCTGGTGTTGTCACCTTGATCATTAGAGTGAGATCTCCACTCGATATTCGTATGGAGAGGATTGCCATCCATTTTTCACAGGGGTGGGATTTTCATCAGATTTTTTTAGAAGATCATCATCTAGGCTTATTTTGGTGCCTAACAACTTATGAATTTGTTATGAGAAATAATTTTTATAAACATATATTTTCAATAATGTAGCTTTGGGTGTCTAGTGAGATTTTATCAAGCATGGTCTAATATACCAAGATAGGAATGTAAGAACATTGAAACTATACAAGTGTGAGTATTACCATATAAATGTATCACTAAGTTCATTGAAGTGAATAATGTGAAGGTCATGTCAAATATATCACTAATGTCTTTAAAATTCCCTAGGATCGATGTCGTGAACATTATCATTTTAATTCAAGTGTCATATAGTAATCAAGGGAGTGTTCTCTTAAAGAACATATACAACATATTCTACCTGAATATCATCTGTAAAAAGATATTGCAATTAAAAACATGTTTGAAAATATTCGTGAATAACATACGTCACATAATAAAATATTCATATTTAAAAGCATGTGTATCCTAGAACTAATGGATAACATGAGTGTTTCAATTCCATGAGGTTTGTATTAAGTGTGATATGAATTCATTCATATCTTTCAAGCATTTAAAACATCATTTCATTATCTTGTGACGTGTTTGTGAATTTATCAAGCAAAGGCTTGTTTAATCTTTTTCAAATTCTTATTGAAAGTGTTTTACTTTATACAAAGTCTTTTAATATGTGAGTTCTGTGCATTCTTAAGTTTTTTTTTCAAAATATAGACAATTTTTTAAGATGTTATACTAAGTGCTAAAATCTATTTTCTTTGGATAATATGTTTGTGTGTTTTAATATCTCCTAATTTCTCAAGTTTCTCGTGTATTGTGATTGTCACCTCCTTGTCAAAATCATTGGCAAAATTTATTTTTTAAAATCATTTGTCACCCTGTTTCTTTCATAGGTTGTGCAACAAGTATATGATAATGTGTTGCTTTGGTTTCAACCTTCATAACTTTTTTGGTTAGTGAGAAGTAGGTTTGACTCAAGTTGTCTAGACTTTAATTTTTTTAGGCCACGAGAAAATATCACTTCAAATGTGTGAGGCTATATAGATGTCTAATGTTGTCATTTATGATCATATCTTCAATTAATTTTTTTTTATCAAATCTTTGGAACTTTGGGTTAAAGTTGGAATGAGAACATTTTTAGAATGGGTCATTTTGACTTAACCCCCAAATTTTAATGCCTAATTTGATTTAATCCCGCATTCTAATAATTCTTTAACTTTGCCTTCAACATAGGGTTTAAATCTAATTTGATATTATAAATAGGGACAAAGTCAAACAAATCCATGAACTTAACCCCCTTTTTATTCACTATTTTGAGATAACCCTTTTGTACAAGAGGGCATATCAATGAGATTAGCAAAGTGGGAGTTAAATCAAAAATCACATTAGAAAGTGGGGGCTGTTAAAAAATCCTTTTTAAAATTAAAATTTGTTATGTAAGTGGCATTTTCTCAAATCTCATCTATTATATAGGGTTCTTGTATGTATTAATGTTATGAAGTTTATTTTAATGTGTTTAGAAATCATTCAAGTGTGAGTGTGACAACACTTTGGGAATATTTAAGTGTTCAATTGACAACATCCGTGTTCCAAGTGTTTGAAGCGTGTTGGTGCCCAAAGAACATTTCAATTATAACAAAGACCATGTTTATCAAGGAAGGTCATATTAAATCAATTGAAACAAATAATCACAGCTAGTTGAACATATATGCATCTTTAACAACATTTTTCAAGATCATTTCCTAACCAATATTTTCTCCAAATCATGTCTCTAGTTCATTTTTTGTCTCTCAAACACAATTTATCCTTTTTCAAAGAGCATGTCACTTTTTCAATGTCACGATGTTGAAATGTTGTACAGTTAGTCTGATGGGTTGTTAGGATGAAGAGGAATTATTTAACCATCGGTAAAACTCACCGCCTATTTCAACTGGCTGATGTGGACATGTGACTTGGCATTGCATGTATATTCTCTTCAAGCCTTTTAGCTAAATGACAAAGAGAAGCCTTATTGCAATTTCTTTTAGTGCTAATTTTGCAAGTTCTTTCACCCAATTCTAAATTTAAAACACTAACAATTTTTTTTTTATCAAAATACATTTTTTAAACTAGTTTTAACACACAACCCAGTTATTAACAAAAAAAAAAACAATTTGACCGAAAAATAAAAAAACATAAAAAGACAGTTTTATTGAAATATAAAAAGGTTCTAACCAATAAAAACAAGCTTTGAACATGTCAACATCAATTTTTATGCCGACTCATGATTTTTATGTGCCGATTACGATACTGATTATTATCACTGGCACGATCCCACATTCATGAAATAATAACCAATTGCAACACGTCATGTCAGTTCTTCGCAACCGACACATATGACACGACACGACAAAAACAAAATAAAACATTTTTTAGCCAAAGATATTTTTAACGATAAAAATAATTTTGACAAAAACAAAAGATTTTTAAATGAAAAAAACATTTTAAAACTAGTTTTAACACAAAAAATAGATTTTAGCAAAAAGAAAAACAGTCTTAAAGAAAAATAAAAAATCGCTTTTATCAAAATAAACAAAAGTTTTAAAATCGATGTGTTAGTGTCGCTGGCAGTAGCAAAAGATTCAAGAGAAAATAATATGACGTGGGGAGCTAGAGTCCGCAGGCAGTAATAACGAAGTAAATGCTATGTTTCAAATCTATGTATATGGTAGCTTTTCATGTTGGGTTTTAAGTAGGTAGAAATCTTGTAGTTCGTCAACAGATCATTATATGTACTTAAATGAGGAGAATATATAATTGAATTTGTCGGTTTCACTGATGACTTTTAAAGAGAAAAATGCATGGGAATCTAATTCTTATGTTTTTGATACTATGTTTTGTGTTTCATACTATATTTTGCTTTCAATCAGTTTATGGTACATCTTTCATCCCTAAATGTTACTAAAGTTCACTTTTAATTGCAATCTTTTTTTAGGGTCTATTTGGTTCGGGGTGAAATACTTTTAATTTTTGTGAAAAGTAAAGTGGTTAAATATTTTTTACATATCTAAAATTAATTTTTTGTTGGATTGACATTCTGAATAAATGTACAGCCTATAATTATGAAATTTTAAATCAGAATAGAGAAGAAAAATTAACTCTAAATAGGTGAATACGTATTTCACCATATTACTTTTCACCGCGTTGAAATATATTTCGACCTGAACCGAACAGCTACTTTGTAAAGTGGATTAAAGGTGTAAATTTTAGAGTTCTTCAATATGTTATCACTTTACTGAAACTTATACCTTTTATATTTAGAATTGGTCCTTCTCAATCATAATTTTGAGAACTTTAAATTTAACAAAATTAGCAAACTAGACCAATTGTAAATGTCAGTTATTTCAATTGCATAAAAGTTGTTATAAAAATTTGCGTGCTTGATTTTAAGTATTTGTAACCCTATTTAACTATCAAATCTAAACTCGAATATGTTGTAATTGTGTATAAATTTTTACTTGAAATATGCTTGCACATAATTATATTCAATGGCCAAATAACCATTTAGAGATAAATTACTTGTAAAAAACTTTATATTTTCATTGGAAAACCATGTTCTCAAATACCAAGAACAACCTTGATACTTCTTATTAAACTTTTATGTTAATACAAAGCATTTAGATTATGTCCCAAGAAAAATAAAACTTTCGAAGTTATACTAAACACCACCAGGTTGCATAGGGTTGAAGTGAGTAATTATGTTTCCTATTCAAGTCACCTACTCTACTAAATAAACCGTTTGTCTCAACTACTAGAGTTATATATAATTTTCAACCTAACTCAATAAAGCATTTTCCCAATTATTTGGAGTCGTCTACATGAATCCTATTTTTTCATTTCATTATATTCAGTGCAATATTTTTGGTTAAATCACGTAATACCATGTCATTTTTTGCAATATCCCACAAAGTCAATTTAGGCCTACCTCTACCCCTTGCGTTACCATCAATACTAACAAAACCACTCTTCCTTACGGGGGCATCCATTGGTCTACATTTGATGTGTCCAAATAATTAAGTCGATTTTATATTAATATCTCCTGTAGGAGATACTTTTACCGTTTCATGGATTTGTTCATTTCTAATTTTATCTTTTCAAGTTTTATTACAAATCGATCTTAGCATCCGCATCTTCGCCACACTTATTTTCTGCACATTTTATTTTTTAGTTTCCTAACACTCCGTCCCATATAATATTGTGGGTCCAATGGTCGTCCTATAAAAACATTCTTTTAACTTCAAAGCCATACGTATATCACACAATACGCCGATATCGCATCTCAACTTAACCCGTCTACTTTAATCCTATGAATAACATCATCACTAATATCTCCATCTTTTCGGATAATCGAGCCTAAAAAATGAAAATGATCATTTTTAGGTATCTCTTGTCCCTTTAATTTCACCACATCCCCGTTTGTTTTCCTATTACTACTAAATTTTCACTTCACTTATTCTGTTTTAGTACTGCTTATTTTAAATCATCTTGTTTCTAGAGTTTCTCTCTACAATTTCAATCTAGCATTAATCCCGCTCTTAGTCTCATCCATTAAAGCAATATCATCTGTAAATAGCATATATCACGACGCCTCCTCTTATATTTGTCCAGTCAACTCATCCATAATAAAAATAAAGAGATAAGGACTTAGTGCCGAACCTTGGTGTAGACCTATAGTAATTAAAAATTCACTACTTTCTCGAGTTGATATTCTTATTATAGTCATGGCCCCATCATACATATCCTTGATCACATCAATATATCTACAAATCACTCCTTTTTTATGTAGAACCCACGATATCATATCTCTTGGTATCATATCATACGCCTTCTCCAAATCTATAAAAATCATTTGAAGGTCCTTATTTTTCTCCCTATACCTCTCAATTAATCTCCTCAATAAATAAATTGTTTCCATTGTTGACCTCCTAAGCATTAACCCAAATTGATTCTCAGAAAATGTTGTTTTCAATCTCAATCTATATTCAATCACTCTCTCCCAAAGTTTAATGGTATAACTCATTAACTTAATACCACAATAATTTGAACAACTTTGTATGCCCCCTTTATTTTAATATATAGGTACTAAAATACTCTCTTTTCCATTCATCGAGCATCCTATTAGTCATTAGAATTCTATTAAATAATTTTGTAAGGCAAGATACTCCATGCTTCCCTAAGCACTGCCAAACCTCAATAGAAATACCATCTAGTCCTAAAGACCTCCATGTTTTCATCTTTTTAAGGGCAATCGTAACCTCTATTGTCCTAATTCTATGAAAAAATATATTTTCTTGAGTCTCCCTAAGTTTTTTTTATATCTAGTCTAATCCCATTATCACCATTCAATAAACTCTCGAAGTAGTTTTTTTATCTTTCCATAATCTCATCATCCTTAACTAGAATCATCACTTTTAATACACCTAACATTATTAAAATCTTTTATTTTTCTGTCCCTAAGTTTAGCAAGCTTATAAATACTTTTTTTCTCTTCCTGTGTTCCTAATTTTGTATAAAGATAATCATACGCCTTTAACTTAGCATCTTTTACCATTTTCTTAACTTTTTTTTACCCCATTTATATTTCTCAAAAGCACTCCTTTTTATTTTTACTACATTTTATACGTCTTCATTCCACCACTAATTTTATTTGGATTATTTCCCCCTATTTTTGGATTCTCTAAGAATTTCTTTTGATATTCTCCTAATGCATATGGCCATCTTATCCCACATTATGTTAGTCTCCTCTTTGGTATTCCATGACGCTTCATTTAATACTTTATCTTTAAATAGTTCTAATTTCCCTTATTAATCTTCTCTTTTCGCATTTGTGATTGATTTTTAATACTTATACCCAACACCATTATCATATGTTGTGATGCTAGGCTCTCTCTCGGGATGACCTTACAGTCTTTACATGTTAATCGGCATCCTTTTCAAATAATAAAAATATCTATATGGATCTTATGCGTTCCACTTTTATAAGTTATTAAGTGTTCAATCCTCTTTTTAAAACATGTATTTACTAGTACAAAATCATAAGCTATCGTAAAATCTAATATAAACTCTCCACTATCGTTCCTATCTCCAAAACCATATCCTCCATTAACTATCTCATATCTGCACGATCGTTTCCTATATGGCCATTAAAATCTCCCCCTACATAAATTTTCTCACCTACGGGTATTTCTTGAATCAGTTCATCCATTTATTCCCGAAATTGTACTTTAGTGTGCTCATCTAATCCTACTTGGGTTGCATAAGCACTACTAATATTAATTATATTTTCACCTAATACCAGTTTTACAAGTATAAGTCTATCACATTTCCTAATAACAGTTACGATATCATCCTTAAGGTTCTTATTTATTATTATTCCATCTACGTTCCTATTTCTATATTTTCCTCTATAATATAATTTAAACCCAGTATTTTCTATTTCTCTAGAATTCTCACCAATCCATTTAATTTCTTGTAAACAAGTTATGTTAACTTTTCTTCTTATCGTGGTATCCATTAAGTCCATCCTTTTCCATGTCATAGTACCCATGTTACAAGTCGCTAACCTAAGTCTCTTATCCTGGACTAGATTCTTTACGCACACATGTCCAGATTATTGCGGGAACCCTTACCTATTTCTTGTAGCATCCGGGCGTCGTTACAACACCCTTTGCTTATTTTTCGAGACACCCGGTGGCAGGCACAACATCCTTTGCCTATTTTTTGAGACACCAGATGGAAGGAGCAATTCATCGCTTAAGGAGAATGCCCTAGTATTAGTGAGTATATTCATAGGATTCATTTTCATAAGGATCTAACAAAGTTTTGCACTGGCAGTCAGTTCATAAGGATCTAACAAAGTTTTTCACTGGCTGTTAGTTATCTAACGCAACCCTCCTCATTTATCAAGGCTTAGTACCAACGAAGTCCAAAAAATATAAGAAGTTAAGCACATCACAGGTGGAGTTTTATATATAATTAATAAAATAAGGATGAACAATTATGTGTAATTATTAAAAGGTATGTTATTATTTTGAACAAAAATTATCGCGAGAGGTTTTAATAACATTTTAATTTTAAAATTTCGTGATACCGTCTTAAAATTCAATTGTTTGTTAGCCAACTCTTTGAAAAGACATAAAATATCCACCCATATAAATTTAAATTGATAACCTAAAGCATCTCATTTATTGCTTCGATGATAAATGAATTCTGATATTTGATGGCAAAATAATACCCACCATCTCCCATTTTTGTTTCTCATAGGTATGTTTATACATTCTAACCCCACCCAGCCTAAACTACCCTCAATTTGAATAGTAAGAGCAATAATAACCATCAAGTGGGATATGAAAATAACTTCCATGCATCAATTTGACAACATATTACACTAGGTATAAACCCGCATGATGAGAGGATTAGTGGGAAAACATAAAAGCAAAAGGGAAAAAAAGAACACATCCTTTGATAAAAGAGAAGGAGTACAAAACATTTCTGAAGCTGGAATTGGATGATGAAAGAAAATTTTCATTCTTCTTTTCTGGCAAACTAAATCAAGAAAATAAAACCCTTAATGCATCCAAGACATTTTTTCCTTTCTTTAAAGAAAACAACTGAATTTCACAAACTAAATCGGGAAAAACCACCCATATTTAGATAACCCAAACTCTATATTTTCTCTCTCCCAAATAACACTAAATTTTAAAATCTAAACCAACTAAACAACACCCATCTTTCCATAACCCAAATCGTCTAGTTTTTACTCATACCCAACCTGAATAAACTAAATTTCTCAAACCATTACTAAACCAAGAAAAACAATACCCATAACTACATATGTGCCCTCTTTTTTCCCCTAATACCCAAAATAGACTAAATTTTACAAGATGATCCAAGAAAATAAAACCTATATTGCATCTCTGTCCTTACTTCATTTCTTTATATAAACCAGTATAACTGAATATCACAAACTAAAACAAAAAAAACAACACCCATATCTTCTCATAACCAAACCATATCTCTTCTCACCTTAATACTGAACCCAAACAAACTATATTTCATAACCATTAAAAAACCAAGAAAACAACACCCGTGTTTACATAACCAAATCAATTTTAAGATTCAAAACTTTACATGTTTTTTTTTGCATCAATTTAAGAAATATGACTCAAATAATTTTCATCAATTTTATCTCTCTATCTATGTTCACATTTGGAAGAATATATCTCAAACAACAGATTTACCATTCATCCGTGAAGAAGAAGAAGAAGAAGATGATGACCAGAGCTGAAATCTCTACCATACCCAAATTCATAGATCAACTGTTGGTTAATTTCTTCCATACCAAAACTCATAGATGACTTATAGATCAACTCTTGGTTAATTTCTTCAGTACCATAACTCATTGATCAACTATTGGTCAATTTCTTCCATACCAAAACTCATAGATTAGGGTTTGATCATTTCTTCTTGGAGATGAAAATTTGAAGAATCAGTGGTTTTCGAAACAAAAAAAAATGAAGATTTATATAGATTACAAGTGTTAAAGCCAAAAGAGATAAATATTAGTAGAAGATTCAGGAAATATGCCTAGATAAGAGAGGGAAATAGATGAATGTGACACCCCATCTAATAAAATACCGGGTAATCAATCCCATATCAAAATAAACAGGAATCTCATAGGTTTCATTCTCAGTGATGATACGAGAAATCGGCGATAGGGCGTTCTCATACCAGCAAGTCAAGAGAAAATTTGTGTAAATAACAAGCAGAGCAAGTAAACAGAGAGTAGTCAAGATATAGAGTGGTTCAGCCTTTAAAATAGGCCTACGTCCACTGTGTTGCTCCTTTATCATTATGTGTATCGCATTATACAAGATTAACATGACAATAGAGGCGTACAAGTATGTGAATGAAGGAGAATACATGGTAGTATCGGAGATTCCGGTGATCCTGTGAGGTGTCTGTGATGTAGATTCCAGGCCTCTAAAGTTTATCTTTGAGGGGATATGTTGTCGTGCCTCGGGTGTGTATGGAACCGATCCCCCCAGCCTCCTCTTATCTCGAGGTGTGGACCCTTATTTATAGGAGGTCTGTGTGTTGAATCACGTGCCCAGAGCGGCATCCCAACGGTCTCTTGACTTGCTGGTATGAGAACGCCCTATGGTCGATTTCTCGTATCATCACTCAGCATCACTGTCGAAAACCAAATTAATTACTAATAACTTATTAAGCCGAGCGTCAAATTTTAAACTGTCTAATCTTTTTAACCTAAATGCACAAGTAAAAATCCAATCACACAAAAATATAAGCAACAAATGGAAAGAATAAATCAATAACCGATAACACTCGGTAAAACATTTATACAACCATAATGAATGGACCTACAAACAAAATCACTGTAAATGAAACAAAATCACTGTAAATGAAATAAATGACAAAACCACTTTGCTAATCTCGGGTGTTGAATCACGTGGCCAGAGAGGCACCCCAACGGTCTCAGCTCAGGTTCTACGGATTCCCTTTAATAGCGCAGCGCTGCTGCTCTGGGCACGTGATTCAACACACAGACCTCCTATAAATAAGGGTCCACACCTCGAGATAAGAGGAGGCTGGGGGGGTCGGTTCCAGACACACCGGAGACACGACAACATATCCCCTCAAAGATAAACTTTAGAGGCCTGGAATCTACATCACAGCCACCTCACGGGATCACCGGAATCTCCGATACTACCATGTATTCTCCTTCATTCACATACTTGTACGCCTCTATTGGCATGTTAATCTTGTATAATGCGATACACATAATGAGAAAGGAGCAACACAGTGGACGTAGGCCTATTTTAAAGGCTGAACCACTCTATATCTTGACTACTCTCTGTTTACTTACTCTGCTTGTTATTTACACACTTTTCTCTTGACTTGCTGGTATGAGAACGCCCTATGGCCGATTTCTCGTATCATCACTCAGCATCACTGTCGAAAACCAAATTAATTACTAATAACTTATTAAGCCGGGCGTCAAATTTTAAACTGTCTAATCTTTTTAACCTAAATGCACAAGTAAAAATCCAATCACACAAAAATATAAGCAACAAATGGAAAGAATAAATCAATAACCGATAACACTCGGTAAAACATTTATACAACCATAACGAATGGACGTACAAACAAAATCACTATAAATGAAATAAATGACATCAGTTGGGCAACCTGCCCAATTAATACTATAGTACCTCCTATCTAGATCACAAGGAGAGAAGCGTCTATACAATTTCCTGCCAACATCCACAGCTACAGCAGCGACTTCTGACTCGAAGGGATAATCATTCAGGCGTCCCTGTGTCTAGAAACCTAAAAAGCATACAAATAAGAAGAAAAAGAAATCGATATGGGTTAGAGCCCAAGGATTTAAAAACATTTTAGCAAGAGCTTAATTTACTTTAATGTGTAAAATATGATACTCTTCATATTTAAAATTGGTGTCGCACTCACATGAGATACCCCTCACATCTCATCTAACAGTGCACACCTAACGCATGTATTTTAAAACACCCTAGTTAGCTACCCAGCCTAACTAGCACCTCGTAACTCCAAAGCCTATGCACTATTAAGTATCCCACGTATGTAAAATGCTCTATGCGTTCGCCCAAGCTCATATCATATAATTTCTCGCTTCTTATATAACTGTTCATTTTAAATAACCTTCACTAGTTATTACCCCACTCTCATTTTAGGGTTCTTATTTCGTATATAATATTCTTACATTAATGTATGTTTTTTACATTTCATACTTCGAATTCTACACTCCTAGATATCATAAATTAACTCATAATCCCTTACTTGTTTTAGTCCATATATACATATATTCTCATCTCATATATATAATATACTATACACCTCTAGTGTATATAAATTACGTTCTTTATCTTTGTCCATGTGTGCGTGTGTGTGTGTGTGTGTGTGTGTATATATATATATATATATATATATATATATATATATATATATATATATGTATATAACATACAATACACATCAACTATATCAATACTTATACATCACACACAATACAAGTATATATCCATATCTCAGAGTCGAAACTCATGGATATAATTATGACAGTTCTATCATCTTTCAGGGCATAACTCACATTACCAAATCCGGGAGCCAGCAGTCGGAATCTCTCATTTCGCCCTGGTAAAAACCCAAATCTCAAACGTATGGGAAGTGGTCATAGTTCCTCAATATGAATGAGAACGAAACACACCCACCACGTGTCACCCTAATAAATCACCCAAATAAATAATGGACGCTATGACCTGGGGAATATACACACCTGCTCCTCAAGCCAGATGATTCACGCAAATCCCATAACTTCCCATGATAGAACTAGAGGGGGTATGCTTCCCTTAAATAAACTATTCACACACAGATATATTCATAATCATATCATATATATACTCTCTCCCTCTCTCTCACTCTCTCTCTCTATCTCTCTCTCTCTCTCTCTATATATATATATATATATATATATATATACATATACTAGGGTATGCCCGTGCCTGAAGGCACGCTGATAATCGCAAACCGATAAAAAAAATTCAAAGTACGTGCCTAAAGGCACGAAGAAAATTTCCAATGTATTGAAGATGTAAACAATTTAAGTCACAAAGTTTTTCTTTACAACACAAAAGTGTAAACAATTTAAAAAATGTGGGAAATTTTTTCTTTATTTATAGGACTATCCACATTATTTGAGAAATCAAAAAAATACTCGAAAAACAAATGTGTGAACACTTTGTTCGAGTGAATTCATGCCTTCAACACTAAATTTGCAAAATTGACACATGAAAACCAAAGACTAATATAATATCCAAGAACAAAACAACAACTAAATAAGATTAATCTTTTATATAAAGATAAAACACAGTAAATCATAAATCTTATTTTGAGGCCAATCGCACTAAATCGAAACCAAAAATTTGAGCCAATCGAGGAGCAACTAAATCGAAAGAGGCAGGAATGTGTCATCTTTTACACTAAATATGCCAATTCACACATTATCGCTCAAGACACTTTGAATCAAAGTATCATATATCTTCTTTGTGTTCGACACTCAAAATCGTCAATTACACGCAACACCATATCAAGCGCAAAGCATTATCCATGTTCATTGTTCTCGATCAAGTTGTCGCACGTTAGGGAGGATGTCACTCAACACCACATCTGCAAAAAAAAAATCAGAAAAGATAATATTAGATATGCCCTATTCTTTATAGAAACGGAAAGACTTTCCTAATATTGTTCTTTATAGAAGTTATGACTTTCACTTTGTTCATCAATAGAGAGAGATAAAGGAGTGAATACGTACAATTTGAAGAATATATTGGACAATTGTGAGTTGAGCAGTCGTCGCAATTCAATTTTGCTTCCATACTATATGAGGCAATTTTAATTAACCCAAAGATCATGCTGAAAAGAATGACAATTGGCAATTCAGTTTTGCATTTGATCATGTGATTGTTGTCATTATTAATAATAACTACAGTGCATATTACAGTGGTTAGAGTCATCCATAATCGGAGTACCTATTGGGACACTACGTCCCTGACCTTCAAGAACTTCCTAGAGTTGTAGAGGATGAATATCAATCGTCCATATTTTCAATGATGAACATTTTTTTATTGAAGCTTCGCTTTGAGTATGATTCTTGCTTGGATATCACCCTCACATGTTAAAAAAATAAATGTACACAATTGATCATAGGAACCAACATAGCCCCGGAGCATAAGATCAGTCACCATGAGCATTACTCTAATAACTCCGCAATGAAGCAATAAATAAAGAAATAAAAAAGTGGATAAATATTTAATCGATCTTATTACCGCAACAACTGAATTAGCTGCTATTATAAATTTCCAGTCCCACCAACTCAACCATCTCCAATTGATTGCGATAATGAAGAGAACTGCCATAAACCAATGATAAATGTTCGTGCTACCTGTAATCAAAGAGGCAATAATCAAAGAGGGGAATATAAACAAAACAAAACGGGGAAAAGGTCGAGCTCAGGTCTTATTAGATGTTGGTGAAAAATAAAGCAAAAAATGGCACTTAATTTTCAAAAGGCCATAATATTTAGATAGAAATTTGCAGATCTTAACGTCACATCGTCTCCTCTGTTAATCATTGTATCTACAATGGTGCAGATATCAACTTCACTCTGAATCAATTTGCAGATCTTAACTTCACATTGTCCCTGAGCTCATGTCTTTTTTTAATTTGATTCATATAAATTTACAAAGAATAATATTCAGATAGAATTTTTTTATGCAACAAACTTTACAAATTTCACCATGAAAAATCAAATATCGCACCATCTGAAATGAAGAGCTAAGGCTAATGCCAATGAAGAGCTACAACTAATGTCAATATAGATAACAGTTAGGAACAAAGAAAAAATGCACAGAAATGAAGAGCTACGGCAGAATCTATATAAGGCCAATGCTAGTTTGACCTTGCCTTTAAAAAATAAAGAGGACTTTTGGAAGCAGAAAATGAGTAGAAAATGGGATTTGGAAGGTGATACCAACTCAAAATTCTTTAATCAATCAGTTAAGGTCAAGAGGGATGCTCTTATGATCCATAAAATCAAGAAGGAAAATGGAGATTGGTGCGACTCAGAAGCAGGTAAAAAGTCTGAATAACATACCAGACTTGTCAAGTTAGTGGCCTTAATAATGTCAAGTTAGTTTGATTCATGAAATTGGCCCATAAAACATTGTTGGCCTTTAATTTCTAGCAGTGCTTCAAGTTACTGTCCTTAATAACGTCAAACAAACTTCTACAGGTCAATCATTTGCAAATTCATTTAGCTATGGCCATAGCGCCCTGCACAAAATCATTTGAAAATTCAAAATCAATAAAGGAAATTTCAAAACAATTACTTAACTTTAGTGTCAGATATGCGCACATGTAGAATGCAAACATAAAAGCTGTTATGATCAGATATGAGCATATGTAAACTCTTTAACCTTGGCATCAATCTAATTCTACATACACGATCAGATCTCGCAGGTGAGTATGTAGGTGTGTACTTGTGTTCTAAAAGGCATCATATTCATGGGTCATAACTGCATTAGATCACACATAAAAGGTGTGTACTGCATCAGATCTGGTAGTTAGTGTTATATTTTTACCATCACACAACTGCATTAGATCACACAGTAGCTGCATCAGATCTGGCAGTTAGTGTTATATTTTTACCATCACACAACTGCATTAGATCAAACTAACTGCATCAGATCCGGCAGTTCTAAAAGGCATCATATATTCATGGGGAAAACAACCATTCCTCAAACATATCAGTGTTATATTTTTGTTATATTTTTAATTAAGTAGTTATATATAATTATTCTTGCATTATCAAAGTGATATGAATTCTTTGATAGATTTTTTTTTTTGCATATGATTGGAAACCTTATGTGTGTAAAATATCTGGCAGTGTTAATCGGTATGTTAGAGATGCCACCCTCTGAATGATCATAGATGGTCCTACATAACATGCTGACAATTTAACTTTCTTTACAAACCTCATTACCCATTTCATGGAAGATACATTCATCAAAACATTGTCTCTCATTGTGAACTTTAGCGATCATCACCTCTGATTAGTTTACCTCTCCTATCGACTCTATATATTCTCAATCCTCTCCAGAGTCAACATAATCTTTTCAGATTTATCTCTCATAAAGTTTGGTTCCAATAATAGTATATCTAGAGTCTCGAAAATCACAGTTAGATCTACAAAACTAAACCAAAAAATACTCACAGTTAGATCGAAACCAACAAAAAAACAGAACTAAAATTGAAAAAATCCCTAATTCTGTAATTAAAAACAAAATAAAATCTTTAATGAGCATCAAAGAAAAAACCATAAATAAAATCTAAAAGTTCCAAACACAAAAAGCCCGATAATGAACATACTTATTGTCTAAAAGTTCCAAATAAAATGAACATACTTCAAAACACAAAGAATGAATATCTTCATCTTCTGTCATTGAAGGTTGTCTGTAACATAATAAATAAAAAAGATTAATAAACTGTCATTAAACTCTGTTTTTACACCCCAAAAAAGAAATTGCAAATAAAAAAATCTAAATGATGTTTTGCAGGTAAAATCTTAATATGGAATTACATTCCAAGAAAACCTTTTACACCCATTTTCTATGTTTGCAATGAACATAAACTAAATATACTCACAATCTATTACAATCAGCTCGTGATGATAAGTTCACTTTCCAAATTTGCCAAGCTAGCTGGTCAGATGCAGCAGTCAAAACGCATAATAAGGTCATCCCGTTACATGAAAAGGAGAGGGGGGAGGTGAGGGGGGGGAGGTGTATTACTGAAATAAAATAACGCTCACTGAAAGTATCAAAGATGGAAACATAAGGCAAGCATATACCAATATCAGCGTTGAATCCATTAAGAGCCAGACTACAAATGCATGCTATTCCAAACCCACTCACCCATTCTTTTATATATGTTTAGACTTTCAACCATTAACTCAACCACTTTTATGCGATTTTCGGACTTTCAACCACTTTTATGTTGACACACTGAAAGCAAAGTTGAAAGAAAACAATTACCTGTAATATATTTGGCACAAAACAAACTTAAATAAAAGCAATAAATTTGTCCAGTTGTAGCATTAAAGTCCCATCCAGGAAACCTCTTGCTCTCAACCATCAAACATAAGGAAAGCATCTGATTGTTAAAAAGGTTGATATCATAGTCCTCGACAGGATCGATCTGGAATACAAAACGAATATTAATGGAAAGAAATTGATTGTTACGAACGTTGCACCTGATTGTTAAAAATATTGCCAGAACTGAATGTATGAAAAGCTCATTTCAAGATTAATGCACATGTACAAACTTTCTCCTCAATGAGAATTTTCATGAAAAATAACAAAAAATACATACATATACAATAGAAAAGGAAAAAAACTGCATAAAAAAACAGAACAAAATCGTCTTCTTCAAGATCATCGTCCTCATCTTCTTGAAAACTCTTAGCATATTTTAACATATCTATGAAACTTTGATTCTTTTGAGCTGGCAATGGCCTATAAATTTAACAAAAAAATCATGATTGATTCAGTAAAGGATAGAGGGATGCGAAAGAAATGGAGAGAAAATTGACTAACTGAGAGGATGAGAGATTGGTGAACATTGTGCTAGGACTCTTGTGGCTGAACGAAGACAGTGTTGATGGCTCCAGCGATGTTATCCATTGCCATCCTTCAATCTTCTCCGTCGCCTCTGCCAAACACACAACAGGAGGGCTTGTTCATGTGTAAATGCAATTCTAGGATAGCAGCTAATAAATTTGCATCAAGAACCCAATAAACACAAAAAATGTTATAATACAGGTTAATAAATGAATTATGAAAATTTCTTTTATGTGCAACTTTTTGTTGTAGGTGGTGTGAGCCAAGGCTGCGACATAGAGAGAGTGGGAAGATGATATGAGTTTAAATAAAAATAATAAATTTGAATATAAAATATAGAATAAAACCATAGATGCATTTTAGAGGCGGTAAAGCGACATTCACCTGCACCAATACTCAACTCAACAAAGCATGAACTAATAAAAAATAAAATCTGAGAAAACTCAAACGATTCATTTTTCGAAACGCAATGGTAGACATGATAGTTTCAATTTTAACTTTATTTTGGTCCTCTATGACCAAATGCAAGCTCATCCATAACTTTTATGTGCGTGAAACGGGCTTATACAGAAATGGAACGATGGCACACCCTTCCTTGGATACTTCGCCAAATATAAAAATTCAATCTATGATAATTTGAAATAAAAACACATAACACGCGCTCCAAAATATCTTTAGTGCTCAATTTCATTCAAGATATGAAATAATTAATCAATTATAATAAAAACACACAAATGGAACGATTCTTTATTGTATTTGATGGCTACTTTTATCATCTCTCGAACGATCTTGTGAAGATTGAGTAATATATTCTCTTAGAGTTCATTATTACTGTAATTAATGGCTATTGAGTAACAATACCTGCTTAATGCTTAGATTGATGGTTTATTGATATGCCCAAGGTTTTATGTTGTCTGAAGTGGCTCTTGGCCAAGCATCATAGTTTGGGGGTTAATCAAACGGAAGGTATCAATCACCACCTTCCCTTTTAACACTATGAATGGGGTCCACCACCACTGCCACAACTTGTTGATTTACAGCTTCAAAACTCTGCTAAGTCTTAATGTCGACATCAAAGAGCCAATAGTAAAACATGGGATGAGAATTGTACCATCCAACCACCATCTTAGGTCTCCCAGTTTGTTTGAGCATATAAAGCATATTAGTCATAGCAAAAACATCCAATACACGAATTGTGTACTCATCCAAAAACTCACCCAACATCAAAACCATAACCTCCATAGGCAACCCAATTCTCCCATGTTTGGGCATCTTTATGAGGGCAAGTGAAGAGATTTAAACTTGCTCGGATGTATCGAATGTTGGAGAATTCAATGGCGGGTGACCCAAAGCACCTCTGGCATCGGCGAACATCCTTTGCAATCTCTTCATCCCAGACATTTTTCTGAGATCCTAAGTTTAGAGCTATAGAACAAAAGAGACTCGCAAAATCGTAGTTTAGAATTAAAAAACATTCATTACATACACAACCATTAATTTTGGTAGAAATCCAAAACTAACCAATCAAAACCTTACACATTTACACATAAATGGTATGTGTCGATCATGAGGAAAGGAAAGACAATTCTTAAACACTTCTTAATCCGAAAACAAAATCTCGGTCATAATATTTTAACTGTAACGCGGTTTCTTAATCCAATAGAAGTGAAATAAAAGTTTGTAACGCGACTTCCTTTATTCAACTTCTTCACATAGTAAAAACTTTTAATTGAAGAGAAGAGCGCTGAACTTGAATGCACAATGACTTTGATGCACATCTCAAGTTTGGCATTCGAATGCATAAAACAGAAGACAATTCTAAATAATAAATTACCGCCAAGAAACTTGCAACAATGCATTACACGCATACACACATTCATATAACACACATCATGTAAAAACAAACAAAATTTACTAAATTAGTTCTGAATTGAATAAAATTATAAGGCTAATGCGTACATACACCTCAAATTATGAGATCAACCCGATTTCTTTTTTTTTTTGGTAGCATAACCCTATTTCCAACTTTAAGAGAATACAAATTGAAAATCTCAAAAACCCTATATTAAGTCATAATATAAAGTTACCAAAATGACAGATGTGCAAATACGACACCAAAACATGTAAAGAGAGAGAGATTACCTAAGATGCTTACATACATGTGCTGTCAAGGTGATCATTACCATAATAATGAAATAGAATACCATAATTACCTAAATTTGAACACCATATACATTCAATTTATAAAAATAGACAACAAAAATTACACTTGATCATTACCACAATAATGAAATAGGATATAATCTCAAAACAGGGGAAATGGGATTTAAACAAAAATATATAATAAAAATGTTACAATAAACCAACATACCACAAAAAAATGTTAGTATGTAACAAAAAAGTAATGGCAAAGAAAAACCCTAGCTTGAAAGCCCTAAAAATGAAAACCCTAAATTGGAAACCCAAATGTTACCTGATGATGAAGAAAATCCCAACGGACCACCAAGAAAATCCCTAATATGAAAAGAAAAAATTAAATTAGACCCAAAGATAATGAGGTGAACCCCCAAACAAATTTTAAAAGGAAAATATACCTTTTTTGTATGTTAAGAGCATGAGGGTTAATAGTGAGCTCAATTTTGAACCCTTGAAATGTGTAATACCCATCATTCCATGCACTCTGAAATCAATGAATATAAATCCACACAAAATAATCATTCACGTTTTCTCATAACAACACAGAAAAATACGGAGTATACACGCAACACCAAACCCTAACAAACAATAGTATGGCGGAGAGAAGCTAGGAGACCTGACAGAGAGAAGCTACCAGAGAGAGAGAGATAAATGTTTTTGTAGATGGAGGCACCGTATGAGTCGGTCTGGGAGGGGGCGTGGATTTTTTGTGAGAATGGAGAGAGAATGATGTTTCAGGAGGGAGATCGCGGGGGTTTGGGTGAATGAGAAGGTGATTTTGTGGCGTGTTCACCAAAATAACCTCGTATTTGAATTAAAGTGAAAGAATGGAAATTAATTAGTGAGGAGAAAAAGAGAGGGAAACCAAAGAATGGAAGGGCAAAGTGGGTATTACAGTAAAAAACTCATCCGATGACATCATAGTTGAAACTTATGACATACATAAGTTTCCTACTTTATTATATATATATATATATATATATATATATATATCATCAATTTGGCTATCCATGCCTATCTCAGTTGCCATTAGCCTAAAATTCAAAGATACCAATTCGTATTAATTTATAAGTATACACAAAACTTATATTCATATAATAAGTATTCCCTTACTTATAATAGGATCTCACCTTTTAGTTCTTTTGAATGTTAGCTTATCACAACTTGCTAAAATGCTAAATTCATCCTACTCGCATATTCAGATTATTTCTCATATAATCTGCATATATATCTTGCACGTATATATATATATATATATATATATATATATCCGCTTAATTAATTTACCGAGTGTCACTCGTCCCAAAACACTCTTTCAAATCATCTCCCAAATTTTATTTCCATAAATCCTAAGGGTCACACATCTCTCATTTAAACTCCTAGAGGTACTTACACTATATTTAGGATCCCCTAACATTTTTCTTCAAAAGGAATTTGTCTCTAATCCTTTTTAGGACAAGAAAAACTGTTCAGATTTTCTGACAGAATCGAACCGAACCGGTTTGCAGGAGAAGCGAATCGGTCCGGTTCCTAAAATTCAACATAAACCTTTAATGGACAGATCGATCTCGTGTCTACCAAAAATGAACCGGTTCGGTCATCAGACCGAACCGTTTACCAAGAAAAATGAACCGATTTGGTCGGTCTGGATTTCTCTCCTTTCGACGAAATTTACATACACACTTATCCAACCAAAAACTTATGGTTCCTAATCTCCCAAACCACTAATATAAACATCTACACACTTATCTACCATCAATACAACCCTTAAATTTTATGGGATTCATCCACTTCTAATAATTTAAACCTTAATTCTTTTTTAAGCCACCCTTTCATCTTCTCACTAAAAATTACACCATTTACATGGATTTTAACTAGATTTCATGTAGGATTATTATTATATCAAAATCATATGAAATCATCTCCCCAAAATCAATTTTTGATTCAAGAATTGCAATCCAAAATTTATAATTTTCTCAACAATTATGATATGAAAAATAAACACACTTAATAGCTAAAGCAAGTTAAACACTTGCCTAGTTGGATAAATTCGACGATCTCGTGCCGGGAATCCGCCGAAGTTAGCCCGATATCCCCTTTTCTCCCCTTTTCTTATTCCTTTCCCTTCTTCCTTCTTTATTTCTCCCGTGCTCTTACAAGAGAGAAATAGGGGTTTATTCCTTAGTAAACCCAAAATTGACTCGTATACACAATTGCGAGTCCCTACTGATCCAAAAAGTCTTCGGAACCGAAACACTACATTCGGGTACTCTATTCTAACTATATCGGCCCTTACGAGACCAACCGTGCACTTGAAATCACCATCCGAGTCGCGTATAAAAAATTCACGTCTTAACCCAACATATTTCCACACTTGTTTTCCGCATAAAATAATATCACCAGTCACTGTTATTAACCTGCGACATGAAATATAATCAGTCCATCTTATATACTTTAAATAGTCAAATTATTAAATTACACCTACTCATGTAATTTAATTACCCATAAAAGTACGGGGTATTACATTCCTCCCCCTTTACAACGGAATTTCTTCCTCGAAATTCAAATACAACCGCTATTAAGACTGAGGATCTTATAACACCACATCCTCCAGTATTCAAACCAACTTCAAGGTAATTATCAATCACTATATCCCTAGCTTTATAACAAAATTATTTGATTCTCTTCATGCCGGTACCCTTTATCAGTCATAAACTCTGACTTCAATAATGGCACATCAACATTGTCCTCTACCAACGACATCCAAATAAGATGAGCCTATACATCATTGACTCAAGTGCCTAAATATTATTAGAAAGATGCACATCACTAAATGATAACTTCCCATGTCCATCCCAACACAAATCTCCCATCTTAAGAGAAACCACAAGGGCATAGGGCCATTCCTGACAATCATTAACTCTTACGATGCACAAAAGTCACCTTAACAGCTTATTATTAATTCCCCTCTCAACGATGGACTCTAGATCGCGCTTGATCTGGAAGTCTTTTTATTCCTCACCTATAAACAACCAAAGGGAGAATGACCAGGCTTTCCCACAGAAAACCTTAATAAGCACCTTGTCCACATCAAACGGGTACGAATAATAACCCACAACTCTGCCAATTGGTAATTTCTCTTCTCAATTACCGTACCGTGCTTACTTAAATTACAAGCCATGTTAGTTACGAAAATAAACTACCCGCAATGATTCCAGAATCACATTCATATCTCTTTACTAGTCATCAGTCACCTCCCATCAACACATCGATTTTTACATGACACAATTTGCCCAAAACAAAATGCCATTCCCATTGGTTCCCAAAAATTCCCAATGGAGGTGGTGTTCAAGGATCTCATCTTGATTTACAACCGTATTGGGTAGCACCTCACACTGGTGCACTCTTCCTTTAATAGCATGTCTGCCCATTCCGTCACTGGAATCGTCGGCTTGATACAAAAGTTCTGGTAGGCCATCTCGAACCAACCTAGCTTCATCTGCAAGCGGTGCTTCCGAAGATAGTCTCACTATATATCTCCAAACCCAAACTTCCACTTATAACGTCTCACAGTAAGTGGTACTTATACTCCCCTTTTTCTCCTAAGGTATACCAAGAGTTTCAGCCCGTGCACTTTTCCCCACATTGTGCACTTCTCTCGACTCTTCATAGCTCGTTGACATCACCATTATATTTATGCGCAAGTCACTCTCACATTCAAGTGAGTAAGACTCCGCCTTATTTTCCCACAATAATTATACTTTTCCCTCTTCTCAAGAGGTATCCCTTTAAACGGCTTCCTACAGCCTTTTAACCCATCTCAAGTGTGCCAACTCTCATTGCACACATATACTTGGATTATCGTCATTCTCACACGATGTTCAATCCCTCATATAATTCTAACTTATTTAACATCCCCACATGCACACTTTTATTCCCACATCCTTCTATCTTGGATTATTTTAAAATAAGCTAACCATGGCTCCCATACACCCTATAATCCGCACATATTAATGTAAACATCACATACGTTTCACATGTAATACAGAAAATCATATTGCCCTCGCATTCACAGCGTGAATAGAATACTTGGGTAGTCTCAATCACCCCATAAATTGAAATTTTAAATTCTCATTAGCATCATTTCACCCTTCAATTTGTGGTGAAAAGAAGAAAAAATTTCAGCGCTCTTTCATGGCACTACCGGCTCTGCTCTCCTTATATCATAATAGAACTTTGAATACACAGTTATAGTTAGATACTTTTATAATAACCGAGGTACTAGACTCGTGTAGTGAAGATCAAACACCTCCCCACTTCCAACGATGCGCTAAGTTTCATTCCTGGGAGGTCTCGCAAAGCGAAATCCAAATAAGGAACCCCCCCGATACACTACAACCTAGCATTGTTGGAACATCAAAATCCGTTAGGCCCTCAGTCCATAGCATGTACCCTCAAACTCCTGTCTCTTGACACAATAGTATACTCATCCACTATGTGTTACACAAGACCACGTATATCACGACGCTCTTACTATTACTAGTTTCTTAGAGAAAATATATCACGAGCTATGTCTCCGCTCGATAAAAGATAACATGCCCTAAATCACATCAGTAAACGTCCCCACTCATCAGGTTCAAATATTACATAAACAGAAGCCTGCTACACAATATATCATAACATATATACTCATATAGATAGACCCAACCTTATTCAATCGGCCCAGTATTAAAAGAAAAAATGGAAATGATAATATAAGTCTCATCTCACTAAAGGGATACACCAAATCCCAATAAATTTATCCATTTAATTATATTAAGAACAATAATCCAAAATGTCCTAAGGTCTAACATCTCCCAGCTCCCGACATTTACTGCTTTTGTGTGTGGGCGGTCTTGCAAAGCGAAATCCAAACAAGGAACCCTATCGATAAACTACTATGCAGCTCTGTCGATTATTGAGATCTGTCGGTCCAGGACCTAGGTCTAATAATGTGTTTAAATCAAAATATAGTCTCACTAAAACACATCACCAGAACTAATAATGTGTCCATGTTGACCGTATTAGAGTTGTCCTTCTCTCTGACCTTAGTAGCCTCGACACCAACGACCACCCTAATTGTTCCCTTAGCTCCGCTGGCCCTAAGGAACACCCTACTGGTAACTCCTCTCACGAGTCCATTTCTCATTTAAGAATTTTCTTCTCCATTATACCCACTTCATCCGGTACAAAATTCATTTTCATAAATGGACCTCCGTCCAGCCCTTCCCGTGATGAGTTCAGAACACTGTTCATATCTCCTTTCTTAACAAAATATAAAGGAACTTACGATCAAACCAAACCTAACATCCTTCCATTGTATTATATTTCACTTCTCAAATGTGGAGATTTACTCCCACCATTACAACACTGCTCCTACGAGCCAAGAAATATTTTATCCCAACATTCACTTCTAGGTATGCCACACCCTACTCTAAGCCAAGGCCTCTGGGTGTCTCTAGTCCATTGGCTACACACATAATCTCCGAATTCATAAACATTCCAATGGGTGGTCCTCTTCAAAGACCCCTTTGACTCTTTCCCATTCTAATCATGATGGGTGAGTTTAGTTTGGCACCACTTTCTGTTATAGCAGTACTTGAGAATATACACTACACCCTAGAAGTCCTTACAACCCTATCTTCCCGGGAAACAATACCCAAAATTTTACAACTTCAACGGAGCCCTGCCGCCTACTGTCTCCTAACGTCCCTCACTGGTCCTCCTCTGCGTTACTGGCATACATAGCCCACTCGAATGCAAATAAAATTTAGTAATGAAACTCAAAAAATTAATTCGGCGTATATATATATATATATATATATATATATATATATATATATATATATATATATATATATATAAGAGAGAGAGAGAGAGAGAGAATTATTACGCGTGTAAGATATATATGCAGATTATATGAGAAATAATCCGAATGTGCGAGTATAATCATTTTAGAATTTTAATAAGTCGTGATAAGCTAATATTTGAAAGTACTAAAAGGCGAGATCCTATTATAAGTAATTGAATACTTATTGTACAAATATAAGTTGTGTGTCTACTTATAAATTAATACGAAATAGTATCTTTGAATTTTAGGCTAATGCCAAATGAGATAGGCATGGATATCTAGATTGATGAGATACATATATATACGAGTAAAGAGATAATATATATATATATATATATATATATATATATATATATATATATATATATATATATATATATATATATATATATATATATATATATATATATATATGAGATTATGAATATATCTGTGTGTGAATTATATATTTATCTTAAGCATACCCCCAATCTAGTGCTATCATGGGAAGTTGCGCGATGTGGGACGAGTGTCACTCGTCCTAAAACACTATAGAAGGAGAAGAAAATATCACCATAGAAATGAACAATCCTAAACAGAGGGCTCTATATCAAATAGAAGGCAACTCTGAAAGCATAGTACGTCCACACAGATTACTAAGGACTCTAGAACATGATGCTCTAATACCACCTGTGATACCCCGCCCAATAAAATAGCACGTGATAAGTCCTATATCAAATTAAATAGGAATCTCATGTGGTTTCATTCTCAGCATTACTGTCAAAACCAAATTAATTACTAATAACCTATTAGTCCTAGCGTCAAATTTTAAACTTTCTAATCTTTTTAACCTAAATGCACAAGTAAAAATCCACTCACACAGGAATATAAGCAAAAAATGGAAAGAATAAATAAATAACCGATAACTCTTGGTAAAACATTTAGGCAACCATGGCGAATGCGCATAAAAATAAAATCGTTGTAAATAAAATAAATGACATCAGTTGGGAAACCTGCCCAATTATTACTAACAGTAACTCCTATCTAGATCACAAGGAGAGAAGTGTCTATATAATTTCTTGCCAACATCCATAGCTACGGTAGCGAGTTCTGACTCGAAAGGATAATTATCTAGGCATCCCTGTGTCTGAAAACCTAAAAAGTATACAAAGAAGAAGAAAAAGAAAATAGATATGGGTCAGAGCCCAAGGATTTAAAAATATTTTATCAAGAGCTTAATTTACTTTAATGTGTAAAATATGATACTCTTCATATTTAAAATTGGTATCGCACTCACATGAGATACCCCTCACATCTCATCTAACAGTGCACAACTAACGCATGTATTTTAAAACACCCTAGTTAGCTACCCAACCTAACTAGCACCTCGAAACTCCAAAGTCTATGAACTATCAAGTACCCCTCGTATATAAAATGCTATAAGCATTCACCCAAGCTTATACCATATAATTTCTCGCTTCTTATATAACCGTTCATTTTAAATAACCTTCACTAGTTATTAACCAATCTGATTTTAGGGTTATTATTTCGTATATAATATTCTTACATTAATGTATGTATTTTACATTTTATATTTTAGATTCTACACTCCTGGATATTAGAAATTAACTCCTAGTCCCTTTTTTGTTTTAGTCCATATATACATATATTCTCATCTCATATATATAATATACTATAAACCTCTAGTGTATATAAACTACGTTGTTTATCTTTGTCCATGTATATATATATATATATATATATATATATATATATATATATATATATAACATACAACAAACATCAAGTATATCAATACTTATACATCACACACAATATAAGTATAAATCCATCCCTCAGAGTCGGAATGCATGGATACAATTATGACAATGCTACAATCTTTCGGGGCATAACTCACATTACCAATTCCTAGAGCCAACAGTCGGAATATCCCATTTCACCCCGGTAAAAACCCAAATCTCAAACGTATGGGAAGCAGTCATAGTTCCTCAATAGGAATGAGAACAAAACATGCCCACCACGTCTCACCCCTAATAAATCACCCAAATAAAAAATGGAAGCTATGACCTGAGGAATATACTCACTTGCTCTTCAATCCAAATGATTCACGCACATCGCGCAACTTCCCATGATACAACTAGATGGGGTATGCTTGCCTTAAATATATTATTCACACACAGATATATTCATAATCATATCATATATATAATGTCTCTCTTTCTTTCTCTCTCTCTCTCTCTCTCTCTCTCTCTCTCTCTCTCTCTCTCTCTATATATATATATATATATATATATATATATATATATATATATATATATATATATATATATATATATATATATATATATATAATCAATTTGGCTATCCATGCCTATCTCACTTGGCATTAGCCTAAAATTCAAAGATACCAATTCGTATTAATTTACAAGTATACACACAACTCATATTCATACAATAAGTATTCCCTTACTTATAATAGGATCTCACCTTTTAGTTGTTTTGAATATTAGCTTATCACGACTTACTAAAATGCTAGAATCAACCTATTCACACATTCATATTATTTCTCATATAATCTGATATATATATATATATATATATATATATATATATCCGCCGAATTAATTCACCGAGTGTCACTCGTCCCAGAAGACTCTTTAAAATCATCTCCCAGATTTTATGTACATAAATCCTAAGGGTCACACATCTCTCATTTAAACTCCTAGAGGTCCATACACTATATTTAGGATCCCCTAACATTTTTCTCCAAAAGTAATTTGTCTCTAATCCTTTTTAGGCCAAGAAAAACTGTTTGGATTTTCTGACAGAACCGAACCGAACCGGTTTCCAGGAAAAATGAACTGGTCATGTTCCTAAAATTCAACAGAAACCTTTAATGGCTGAATCGATCCGGTGTCTACCAAAAAAATAACCGATTCGGTCACCGGACCGAACCGTTTACCAAGAAAAATAAACCAGTCTGGTCAGTTCGGATTTCTCGGCTTTCGATGAAATTTACACAAAGTCTTATCCAACCCAAAAGGTATGGTTCCCAATCTCCCAAACCAAAAATATAAACATCTACACACTTATCTAGAATCAATACAACCCTTACATTTCACAGGATTCACCCATTTCTAAGAATTTAAACCTCAATTCTTTTTTATGACACCCTTTCATCTTCTCAGTAATAATTGCACCATTTATATGGGTTTTAACTTAGATTTCATATAGGATTATTATTATATCAAAATCATATGAAATTATCTTCGCGAACCCATTTTTGATTCAAAAATACCAATCCAAAATTTATAATTTTCTCACTCATTATGATATGAAAAATAAACTCACTTAATAGCTAAAGCAAGTTAAACACTTGCCTAGTTGGATAAATTCGACGATCTCGTGCCGGGAATCCTCCTGAGTTGGCCTGAGCTCCTCTTTTCTCCCCTTTTATTCTTCCTTTACCTTCTTCCTTCTTTCTTTATCCTAGATCTTATAAGAGAGAAATAGGGGTTTATCCCTTAATAAACCCAAAATTGACTCGTGTACATAATTCCTAGTCCCTTCTAATCCAAAAAGTCTCTGGAACCCAAATACTACATCCGAGTACTCTATTATGACTATCTCGGCCCTTTCGAGACCAATCATGTACTTGAAATCTACATTCGAGTCACTTATAAAATATTCACGTCTTAACCCAACATATTTCCACGTGTTTTTCGCATAAAATAATATCACCGGTCACTATTATTCACCTGCGACATGAAATATAATTAGTCCATCTTATATACTTTAAATTATCAAATTATTAAATTACACCTACTCATGTAATTTAATTACCCATAAAAGTACGGGTATTACAATCTCCCCCCCTTACAACGGAAAATCTTCCTCGAAATTCAAATACAACCGCTATTAAGACCGAGGATCTTACAACAGCACATCCTCTAGTATTCAAACCAACTTAAAGGTAATTCTCAATCACTATATCCCCTTATTTATAACAAAATTATTCGATTCTCTTCATACCGATACCCTCCATCAGCCATAAACTCTAACTTCAATAATAACACATTAACATTGTGCTCTACCAACGACATCCAAATAAGATGATCCTATACATCAATGACTCAAGTGCCTAAATATTATTGGAATGACGCACATCACTAAATTCCATCTTCCCATGTCCATCCCAACACAAATCTCCCATCTTGAGAGAAAACACAAGGGCATAGGACCATTCCTGACAATCCTCTAAATTCTAGTTCATGGCGATGTAACTCGTACGACGCATAAAAGACACCTCAAAACTTATGGTTAATGACCCGCCCAACGATGGACTCTAGATCGTGCTCGATCTAAAATTCTTTTTATTCGCTCACCTCTAAACAACCAAAGGTAGAATGACCAGGCTTTCCCACATAAAACCTTAATAAGCACCTTGTCCACATCAAACAGGTACGAGTGACTACCCACAACTCTACCAATTGGTAATTTCTCTTCTCAATTACCATACCGTGCTTAATTCAATTACAAACTATGTTAGCTGTGGAAATGAACTAACCGCAATGACTCAAGAATCGCATTCATATCACTTTACTAGTCATCAGTCACCTCTCATCTACTCATCGGGCCATAGATGACACGAGTTGCCAAAACAAAATTTCATTCCCACTAGTTCCTAAAAATTCCCATTGGAGGTGGGGTTCAAGGATATTACCTTGATTTAGAACCATATTTGGAATCACCTTGCACTGGTTTACTCTTCCTTTACTAGCATGTTTTCCCATTCCGTCACTGGAATTATCGGCTTGATACAAAAGTGGTGCGTTCGGAGACAGTCTCACTATATCTCTCCAAACCCCAACTTCTGCTTATAACATCTCACTGTAAGTGTTACTTATACTCCCCTTATTCCTCGAGGAATACTAAGAGTTTCTGCTCGTGCACTTTTCGCCATAATGTGCATTTTTGGGCTCTTCATACCTCATTGACATCACATTATATTTATGCGCAAGTCACTCTCACATTCATCTGAGTAAGACTCCTCTCTATTTTCCCATAATAATTAGACTTTTCCCTCTTCTTAAGAGATATCCTTTTAAACGGCTTCCTGCAGCCTTTCAACCCATCTCACGTGTGCCAACTCTCATTGCACACAGATACTTGGATTATCATCATTCTCACACGACGTTCAATCCTTTATATAATTCTAAATTATTTAACAGCCCCACATGCACACATTTATTCCACTCCCTCCTATCTCGGACCATTTTAAAATTAGCTAACGATGGCGTCCATACACCCTATGATCCGCACAAATTAACGTACACATCACATATATTTCACACGTAATACAAAAAATCCTATTGCCCTCGCATTCATAGCATGACTAGCATACTTGGGTATTCTCAATCACACCATAAATAGAAATTTTTAATTATCATTAACATCTTTACACCCTTCAACTAGCGGTGAAAAAAAGAAAACATTTCAGCGCTCTCGCATGGCACTACCGGCTCCACTGGCCTTATATAATAATATAACTTTGGATTCAAAGTTATAACTTGATACTTGTATAATAACCGAGGTAGTAAACTCGTGGACTGAAGACCAAACATCTCTCCACTTCCAATGATGCGCTAAGTTTCATGCCTGGGAGGTCTCGCAAAGCGAAATTCAAGCAAGGAATTCTCTGATACGCACCTAGCATTGTTGGAACATCGAAATCCGTTTGGCCCTCAGTTCATAGCATGTACCCTCAAACTCCTATCTCTTGACACAATAGTATACTCATCCACTATGCGTTACACAAGACCACGTATATTATGACACTCTTACTATCACTAGTTTCTTAGAGAAAATAAATCACGAGCTATGTCTTGGCTCGATAAAAGATAACATACCCTGAATCACATTAGTAAACGTCCCCACTCATCAGGATAAAAAATTACTAGACAACATAAACAGTAGTCTGCTACACAATATATCATAACGTATATACTCATATAGATAGGCCCAACCTTATTCCATCGGCCCATGATTAAAAGGAAAAATGGAAATAATAATATAAGTCTCATATTACTAAAGGGATACACCAAATCCCAACAAATTTATCCATTTAATTATATTAAGAACAATAATCCAAAATGTCCTAAGGTCTAACATCTCCCAGCTCCCGACATTTACTTCTTTTGTGTGTGGGAGGTCTTGCTAAGCGAAATCCAAACAAGGAACCCTATCGATAAACTACTATGCAGCTCTGTCGATTATTGAGATCTGTCGGTCCAGGACCTAGGTCTAATAATGTGTTTAAATCAAAATATAGTCTCACTAAAACACATCACCAGAACTAGTAATCTCAATAAAATATACTCATTTTCTACACTCGAGAAACAATAGGAAATACATACACATAATAATGTTATCGATTCAGTCACTAAACTCGTCTCACACGTGAATCTAGTGCTAATCCAAATATTGTGACTCGCTTGGGTCACAGAAAACATACCGCATTTACATGAGAATAAAACTCATATATATATATATATATATATATATACACACACACACACACACACACACATACACACACACACTAGGCACCATACTCTTATCCCTTTACTCACTTTGGGAAAAATCAATGCATGTGGTCTTACTCCCACATGATATCTCTCCATATAATCCACTTATCTTCGGACACGCTGACTATATTAGAGTTGTTTTTCTCTCTGACCTTGGTAGCCTTGACACCGACGACCACCCTCATTGTCCCCTTAGCTTCGATGGCCCTAAGGAACCCCCCACTGGTAACTCCTCTCACATGTCCATTTCTCATTTAATAATTTTCTTCTCCCTTGTACCTACTTCATCCGGTACAAAATTCATTTTCATAAATGGACCTCTGTCCGACCCTTCCTTTGATGTGTTCAGAGCACTATTCACATCTCCTTTCTAAACAAAAGACGAAGGATCTTGTGGTCAAATCGTACCTAAGATCTTCCATTGTATTACATTTCACTTCTCAAATGTGGTGATTTACTCCCACCGGTACAACACTGCTCATACGAGCCAAGAACTATTTTATCCTAATATTCACTTTTAGGTATGACACACCTTGCTATAAACCAAAGCCTCTGGGTGTCTCTCGCCCATTGGCTACACACACAATCTCCAAATTCACAAAGATTCCAATGGGTGGTCCTCTTCAAAGACCCCTCTGACTCTTTCCAATTCTAACCATGCTGGGCGAGTTTAGTTTGGCACCACTTTCTTCTATAGCGGTACTTGAGAATATACACTGCACCCTGGCAGTCCTTACATCCCTATCTTCCCTAGAAACAATAGGGGTGACCTTGACTAGGGTCCTCATACCCAAAATTTTACAAGTTCAATGGAGCCCTGCCTCCCGCTGTCTCCCAACGGCCCTCACAGGTCTTCCTCTGTGTCATTGGCTATGAAGCTCACTCGAATGCAAATAATATTTACTAATGTATACACTATAGAGGGAGAATGAAATCTCACCACAGAAATCAACAATCCTAAACAAAGGGCTCTATATCAAATATGAGCAACGTTCAAGGCGTAGTACGTTCGTAAAGATTCCTAAGAACTCTAGAACCTGATGCTCTGATACCACATGTGACACCTTGCCTAATAAAATACCAGGTGATCAGTCCTATATCATATTAAACAGGAATCTGATGTGGTTTCATTCTCAACATCATTGTCAAAAACCAAATTAATTACTAATAACCTATTAGGCCTCGCGTCAAATTTTAAACTTTCAAATCTTTTTATCCTAAATGCACAAGTAAAAATCCACTCACACAGGAATATAAGACCGATAACTCTTGGTAAAACATTTATGCAACCATGACGAATGCGCGTAAAAATAAAATCGCTGTAAATAAAATAAATGACATCAGTTGGAAAACCTGCCCAATTATTACTATCTAGATCACAAGGAGAGAAGTGTCTATATAATTTCTTGCCAACATCCATACCTACGGTAGCGAATTCTGACTCGAAGGGATAATCATCTAGGCGTCCATGTGTCTAGAAAGCTAAAAAGTATACAAAGAAGAAGAAAAAGAAAATAAATATGGGTCAGAGCCCAAGAATTTAAAAATATTTTAGCAAGAGATTAATTTACTTTAATGTGTAAAATATGATACTCTTCATATTTAAAATTGGTGTCGCACTCACATGAGATACCCCTCACATCTCATCTAACAGTGCACACCTAACGCATGTATTTTAAAACACCCTAGTTAGCTACCCAGCCTAACTAGCACCTCAAAACTCCAAAGTCTATGAACTATCAAGTACCCCTCGTATCTAAAACGCTATAAGCGTTCTCACAAGCTTATACCATATAATTTCTCGCTTCTTATATAACCGTTCATTTTAAATAACCTTCACTAGTTATTAACCAATCTGATTTTAGGGTTATTATTTCGTATATAATATTCTTACATTGATGAATGTATTTTATAATTTATATTCCGGATACTGTACTCCCGGATATAAGAAATTAACTCACAATCCTTTCTTTGTTTTGGTCCATATATAAATATATTCTCATCTCATATATATAATATACTATACAACTCTAGTGTATATAAATTACGTTCTTTATCTTTGTCCATGTATATATATATATATATATATATATATATATAAATACCATACACATAAAGTGTATCAGTACTTATACATCACACACAATATAAGTATAAATCCATCCCTCAGAGTCGAAAATCATGGATACAATTACGACAGTGCTATCATCTTTTGGGGCATCACTCACATTACCAAATTCGGGAGCCAACAGTCGGAATCTCTCATTCCGCCCTGGTAAAAAACAAAATCTCAAAAGTATGGGAAGAGATCATAGTTCTTCAATAGGAATGAGAACGAAACATACCCACCACGTCTCACCCCTAATAAATCACCCAAATAAACAATGGACGCTACAACCTGGGGAATATACTCACCTACTCCTCAAGACAAATGATTCATGCACATCGCGCAACTTTCCATGATCGAACTAGAGGGGTATGCTTCCCTTAAATATATTATTCACATAAAGATATATTCATAATCATATATATATATATATATATATATATATTGTCTCTATACTCGTACATATATGTATATCATCAATCTAGCTATCCATGCCTATCTCACTTGGCATTAGCCTAAAATTCAAAGATATCAAATTTGTATTAATTTATAAGTATACACACAACTTATATTCATACAATAATTATTCACTTACTTATAATAGGATCTCACATTTTAGTTCTTTCGAATATTAGCTTATCACGACTTACTAAAATTCTAAATTCATCTTACTCACACATTCGGATTATTTCTCATATAATCTGCATATATATCTTACACACATAATAATTATGTGTGTGTGTGTGTGTGTGTGTGTCTATATATATATATGTCCGCCGAATTAATTTACCGAGTGTCACTCGTCCAAAAACACTCTTTCAAATCATCTCCCAGATTTTTTTTACATAAATCCTAAGGGTCGCACATCTCTCATTTAGACTCCTACAGGTCCTTACACTATATTTACGATCCCCTAACATTTTTCTCCAAAAGAAATTTGTCTCTAACCCTTTTGAGGCCAAGAAAAACTGTTCGGATTTTCTGACAGAATCGGACCGAACCGGTCCGGTTCCTAAAATTTGAACAGAAACCTTTAATGGCCAAACCGATCCAGTGTCTACCAAAATCTACCAAAAATGAACCTATACAGTCATCGGACCCAATCGTTTACCAAGAAAAATTAACCGGTCCGGTTGGTCCAGATTTCTCTGCTTTCGGTAAAATTTACACAAACTCTTATCTAACACAAAACTTATGGTTCCTATTCTCCCGAAACACTAATATAAACATTTACACACTTATCTACCACCAATACAACCCTTAAATTTCATGGAATTCATCCATTTCTAAGAATTTTAACCTTAATTCGTATTTTTGCCACCCTTTCATCTTCTCACTAAAAATTACACCATTTACATGGGTTTTAACTTAGATTTTATGTAGGATTATTATTATATCAAAATCATATGAAATCATCTCCCCCAATCCCATTTTTGATTCAAGAATCCCAACCCAAAATTTATAATTTTCGTACCAATTATGATATGAAAAATAAACATTCTTAAAAGTTAAAGCAAGTTAAACACTTGCCTGGTTGGATAAATCCAACGATCTCGTGCCAGGAATCCGCCGGAGTTGGCCCAGGTTCCTCTTTTCTCCCCTTTTATTCTTCCTTTACATTGTTCCTTCTTTCTTTCTCCCATTCTCTTATAGGAGAGAAATAAGGGTTTATCCCTTATTAAACCCAAAATTGACACGTGTACACAATTGCGAGTCCCTACTTATCCAAAAAGTCTCTGGAATCCAAACACTAGATACTGGTACTCTATTCTAACTATATCGGCCCTTCCGAGAATAACCGTGCACTTAAAATCTCCATCCAAGTCACGTATAAAAAATTCACGTCTTAACCCAACACATCTCTGATACGGCGGAAATATTGCGTATTTCACCCGTTAACCTACGCGTTATTAGCCCCCTCGGGTATCTTATTCCCTATATTTATGCTCGTTAACCAGACAACCCTCGGATTTCTATGTTAACATGTTTTGCAGGGGTTAATTGAGCTTTTGTAGGTGTTTGGATGCTTAGTGTGAACTTCGGATGTGTTTCGCTCGATTTCCATACACAACCGCACGCGCAAGGGCATTTTAGTCTTTTGACAGCTTGGGCACCTGGCCCGACATCTAAACAGAAGTTGTAGCTCTCCTCTCTAGCTTCGCGTGGCCGCAAACGGTGCGTGATTCCGATGCATAACGACAAAGTTACGGCGATTTGAGCGACGTTGGATTGTATGCCAATGCAGGGAGAATTGCAGGCTGCCCCTGCTTGATCGATCGATCGAACCTAGGGGTCGATCGATCGAGCCTTATTATTTTTTCCACGTTTTCCAATGTCGATCGATTGACCACAGATGTCGATCGATCGATCCCCTGTTTTTCCCCTGCAGATATTTTCTTTCTTTTATTCCAACTTACTATATAAGTTGGTTTTTGTTGTAATAAGAAAGGGACTTGAATATATAGAGACACATATTCTGGATTAGATAGTTTAGTTAGGGTTTGGTGTGGAGATTTCCTTTCTTCTTCTTCTTGGATTGACAACCCATGTGTTTGTAAGATTGAACTATTCACTTCCTCTCCATTAATATAGTTTGTTCTTCTTCTCCTCTTGCCTTGTAATTTAGTTTCAATGCTTTCTAACTAGTTTACATGTTTTAATTCTTGCTTTCCTAGCCTAATTAGCATAATTTAGTTTAACTCACCATGCACCCTTAGATAAATAGGGTCGGGATTTCATTTCCGCCATTTTCGGGCCCCGAGCTCCGAAAACTAGGTTTAGTGCAAAATCGCGTTTAATTGAAACCGCGCGTATCAAAGTTGGATTGCTAAGCGTTTATCTTTCTTTGTCATGCAACGTTAGAGTTTATTGCGACAATCCGAGTTTAATCCACGTGCGACCATTTTTCAGTTAAATGTTTTATCTCGCAACTTTGGGTTAAATTCCTTCTTGTGTGATGTTTATGCTTAATTGAAAATGCTCGATTAGATTGCTTTCGAGCCTTAACTCTAGTTAGTAGTTGTTTCGATCCGTTTGGTAGAATGCGATCCCGATCCTCGCTTTCCTTTAATTAGCTTTAACTTATTCTTTCCTTTAGTCACCATTTCCAACCTACCATCTTTTACACTTTTATTCGTGAAGTAATTAAACAATTAACATCTAAAATTCAATTACTCCCTGTGGATTCTCGATACCCGACTTACCGCTTTACTTGCTTGTCAAGTGTAGCTGTAGCTTAGGTTTTATTCTTTTGCATGTCGAGCGGGAACCGAAATCAACGATAGTGTCCCTACACGAACACTCGGTTTCCCTCGCATCAAATTGGCGCCGTTGCAGGGGAGTTTGTTTTAGATAGTAATTGTTTTATGATTTCGTAGTATTTTTCCTTTCCTATTTGTATTCTTTCTTTTAACCCTTTTTGCATGCAGGATTTGCATACTTTGAGCGCTAAGAAACTTCTATTCGCGGTTGCTCACTTTCTTTCTTGGATTCTCCATCTTTCAACAACGAGGTAACCATGTCTTTCTTTTATAGTTATTACGGTTATTCTAATGATTCTTACTTTGGGGATAGTTTTCAAGTTTTCCATTTTGAAGATTTTCTTGAGAATGAAAGACTTGAAAACATTTATCGGAATGAAAATTGTTATTGGGAGCTTGACTTGGATTCATTATTCGAATCCAATGACGATCTTCATTTCGTTACTTTCGAAGACGAGTTTCAACCAAATGAGGAGTCCGAGGCTCTTGAGCCGAGGAAGCCTACTTTGGAAGAGACTTTTCTTCTTTACTCCCAAGGTTTGGAAGGCTTAAATGATGCTGGAATGAGATGTGGTTCACTTTTCGATGAGATGAATTCTTATGCACAAAACAACGAGGAGGTGGAAACTTGTGTTTCACCTCAATTTTTCAAAGAATTTCTCATCGAGTGTGAATCTCTCTCCCTCGAAATTCAATCTCCTTCCGACGATGAGTCGATTGAGATTGAATTTGTTTCATCACCGTATTCGTTTTCCGTGATCGAACCATTAGAATCACTGGTTGATTCCTATGAGTCGATTGAGATTGAATTTGTTTCATCACCGTATTCGTTTTCCGTGATCGAACCATTAGAATCACCGGTTGATTCCTATGAGTCGGTAGAAACTTTTAAAATTTCTACACTTCTTGCCGACGAGGACTCTTTACCGAACTTGTTTTCGATGGATGTTGTCCCGATGTGTGCACCATCTCCCATTCCATTTGAAGAACCTTTGGGAGATGAATCGATTTTTCTTGGACCTCAAGTGTACTTTTCCCCCTTGTTATCCAAATCCCCCATCGTCCGCCTCGAATTTCAAATTGGCGATGGTTCATTTCTTTCACCGCCCACATGCCTTCCGTTGTTCAAATGGAATTCCTATTTTCCGGGAGGCATGCATGCTCGGGAGGGTCCACCTTTGATCCTCCAAAGTCAAATCGTGTTTTGGATGGACCCTCAAAAATTTCAACTTTTGGTATATAGTTAATTGCACATCCAAAGTGTAGGTTGTATATACTAACTTCTTTATTTTTGTTTTTCTGGATTTTTGCCTAGTGTAATTAGCTAATCTATTTTTCTTTCTTTTTGTATGCGTGGTTCTAACTCTTTTGTAGGTTCAACGGACTTGAATTTGCGGAGATATGCGCCCCGGCACACATTTGTTAAGAAAACAATCAAAAATCACAAAAACATTTTTTTCCCTTTGTTTTTCACACACGCATCCTCACGCATTTGCATTTGTTTTTAATTTTCTTTTATTTTATTTTTCATTTGTTGTCGTGATTATGCGTGTGCGTTGCTCATTGTACATATTTTTATTTTATTTTTTTTTCTTTAGCTTAGGCCATTTGGTATGTATAATTATGCCTATGTGTATTTATTTTAATTTTATTTTTATTTTTATTTTTCTATTTTTATTTCATATTTTTATGTATATATATATATATATATACTATATTTATAGTTATATTATATTTAAACCCCCTATTTTTCCCAAAATTGCATTTTTCCCCCCTTTTAAAAAATTGGATGCAGTAGGCTTTAACCTGCTCGATCGATCGATCGAGCCTGGGGGTCGATCGATCGATCGACCAGGTTAAAGCCGAGGTCTGCCTTATTTTTCCCCTCTTTTCTTTTATTCTCTCCTTCCTCTCTAAACCGATTTGTGCCCTAATTGTACCCCACACCACATTCTCCATTTTTTCAACCAATTTCTGCATATCCAAGGTATATCTCTACTTGTTTTACATGAATTTGTAGTTTTTGGTAGAAATGTGTCACAAATTGCATGTTTAAAACCCTAGTTTGACACATTGTTTGAATGTTGGTGATTCCCCTGATTTCGTTTTGTTCCAACTGAATTTTTGCATGATTCTTGTTATATATCCACTCATGAACATGTTTTGATTGCTGCATTATTGGTTGTTCATGAGTGGGGTGGTTTTGTTGGTTCAAACTCGGAATTTTCGACCTTGACGCACATTGCGCACGCCGAGTGTTCGTCAAAATGCCTAAAACAGATTTCAATCATTATTTTGACGCGCACTTGGGTGATTTTCATGCCTTGTCGCCATTCCGACATTTTTCATCGCAATGTTGCATATTTTCACCTCGGTTTTGCGCACTTGCACCACCATTTCAACTTTTACACTACTAACCATAAATTGTGCTTACACTTGCTTTGTATTGTGTAATTTGTGTTTTGTAGGTTGAAATGGCACCAAAAAAATATTCTTCTACTAGGTGTGTGCCCGTCGGGGGCGTTGATGGGTTCCGCATAGAACATGAGCGGGATTGGTTCCGTGCACATTTCTACACTTCTGAGCGACCGCTTGGTAATCATTTTGCATGGGTCCTTGAGCACATACCGAGAGAGGCTCGGGTTCTGTTGCGCCGTCAGGGGTGGGAGCCCTTTCTTTCTACTAACGGGCGCGTCAACGAGGAGTTGGTACGGATTTTCTACGCGACGCTAGTAGAGGTGAAGAGCAGAGATGGGCCGACTACATATGAGGCCATGGTTCGTGGGGTGAGGATTCCATTTAGTATTTCAGACTTAGCGGATTTTATGGATGCTCCTCTCCCTGTGGATCCAGTCAGTTTTCTCGATGGGTCTATCTACGGCCGTGGGACATTGATAGAGGCCCTTGCACCGGGCGAGCCGTGGAAGAGGGGTGCTTTTTGCTCGGCTGCGATGGATGACTTTCCTAGACTACTACACTACATCAATGTCCATTCCTTCATGGTGACGAACAACAGGTCTGAGGTTCATCACAAGCATGTCGCACTGATCTACACTATGCTGAATGGATTGGGCAGTATCAGTTTGCCCGCTATTTTTCTAGATATGATGTGCACTACGGCGAAGGAGGTTGCCTGGAGATTTTCCCTTCCTTTTCCTGCCCTTATCACGAAGATTTGTATTTCTCACCGTTGCCAGGAGTTAGACGCAGACCGTAAGCATGTGCCACTCGGGCTTCTCTCTAAAGACAACATCGCAAAAATGCTGAAGCGCGAGTGGGGGCAACCGGATGAGAAGAGACAGAGGGCAGAGACACCTGACTTGCCAGACGACGAGGAGGATGAGATCAGAGAGATGGAGACGGGTGAGGGTTCTCACACGCCACACACAGAGGATGATGCCCGCTTTGCGGCATACCAGGCCGTGCAGGACCAGCGCTGGGAGGAGACCCAGCTCAGGTGGGCGACTTGGGAGTCCCGCCTGGATCAGCAGCAGGCTCAGCAGGAGCAATTTCAGGCCGAGCAGCGGCAGGAGTGGGCTTTGCATAGGCAGGCTAGGGCACAGAGCAGGCAGGATTACCGGATGATGCAGCGGATGATGAGAGATCTTTATCTGCAGCGCAGTGATTCCGACTCACCAGTCCCTCCTCATTTTCAGGATTCCTCTGATCCTAGTGGTTCTGGCCACTAGGCTGCTGTTGTACTGGGTTTCTTTTTGTATTTTTGGGATCGGATAGTATGTTGTACTTTTTATTTTTATTTCTATTTGTATTTGTATTTCTTTTATTTCAGAAGTTGTAATGTATTAAGTAATTTTGTATTGAACTTATGAAATGAGAAATGAAAATGTAGTTTGTGGTTGTTTATTGGATTTTGATGTGTGTGACCTTCCATTTTATAAAATCAAAAAGTTCACCATCAATTTATCTAGTATTTGCACTTCAGCCCCTCTATATTATTGTGACTTGTGACATAGATTCTCTTCACTTGATACATCGGTACATATTCTTCATATGCTTTGTACTAACTTGTTTTGCAGCTTCATTTGGACTTGTACTTATGGAGATCGCTCCACGTGTGGGTAATATCATTCTTTTCCTAGCTTTGTGTTGTGTTCTTTAATGGACGCATTGGGGACAATGCAACATTTAAGTTAGGGGGTGTAGGATATTTTATCCATTTTGATGTTTAGTCCTTGGATTTGATTACAATTTAGTTACAAAGCATGTTTTTGTTAAAAATTTGAAAATTTTCAAAAATATTTTCTTTCTTGTTTCTCCTTTATTGGGCATTTTGCCCTGTTTCCGATGATAAATTTTAATAATTGCCCGATCAAATAGACAATTCAACTATGCATGTTCTCGATTTTAGAAGTTATTAGATTTTAGTCCCTAAATCATTGATATTATGAATAACTTCATGAATTAAACTTTATCCGTGAACATATGCACCATTCTTGTTATATTGAATTGGCTTAAGATTTTTATTACTCGGTATGCTTTTGCTGCATTGTATATACTTACACCGAGTGAGATTAGAGACTTATCTTCATTTGTGAGTGTATACACTATTCTTTCCTCTTTGAAAACGTTACAGTCGTTGGTAATCTCTTTATTCTTTCATTGACCGTTCATTAATTGAGTTCATACTTGAAATGTGTTACTTGAGCATGATTTTCATATGTTGTTTTGACTCGCGAATTGCGTATACTTTGTGAAATGATCATAGGCCCTCTTTGTATATCACCCATATGACCTTGACCTCACCTCATATATGTTTCCCTAGTCAACCCATTTGAGCCTAAATACTAGCCTTTCTTTTCACTACCCAAAATCCCATAACCAACTCCAAATTGGAGTTTTATACCATATACATTACCTTACATACCCTTGTTTGGATTGTTGCTTGGGATTGAATGTTGTTATTGTAGTTTGGTTGCAATTTTAGGCATATGAGAGTTTGAAAAGTAAAGATAAGTGATGAAAAAAAAAATGAAGAAAAAAAGAGAAAGTTGAAAACAAAAGAAAACAAACGAGAAAAAGTGAAAAAAAGAGAAGAAAAGAAAAAGAAAGAGAAAGTTGTAAATATTGTTTGTAGTGTTTCAATAAGCTTTGATTACTCTCTCGATTGTTATATCTATGCTCGTTTGGACATCTTTGTCCAACTTTTGATATTGCCCACTTTTTCACATTATTCCGAGTTTCATCCCCAAACACTTGGAATCCGTATATACATCCCTTTAATTTCGTACCTTAACCCCAAACCTACATTACAACCCTATAAAGTCCTATGTGATCTTAGGGTGCATTTAATTTAAAAGTCATAATAGTTTTGATAATCTGTGAAAATGCATTTCGCCTCTTTTAGTGTGCGGTATCCTTTCATTGAGATTACAGTTTTTCCTTTTATATATAGCGTTCTTCATTTGTGACATGTGTGCGGCCTAGTCTCCATTTACATTTACTCCTTATGCCCGCATGTCCCGTGTATTACCTCCCTTTTCATAGTGAATTCATTTGTTGAGCGTAATGCCCGTGAGGATTGAATGTATGCTTGCTTTGATTAGTACCCGATTTATATAAGTTTTTTGCCAAATCATATTTTGCATATGCTCACTTCCCTCCCACATGTTAGAGTTTCAATTCATTGAGGTGCATTCGATAATGTTAATAACTACGGACTTCTCATGTGAATTCGTTTGCTATGCTAATAACATGTTGAAATCTTGTTCGCACTGATGAGTTTGTCTTACTTGATTGGGCATATTTTGAGGAAACTTTATGATGTTTGTGGGTTTCATCCCTGAAAACCATCACGAGACGACACTCGTCCACTAGGGTAACCTAGGGGCTTAACGGCTTATTGCATACGCTAAATGCAATCGAATCGCCCGCGAAAGTGGCCTTATCTTTTTATTGCTTTTATACCATACTTTTGTACTTCTCCTGCTTTTGGGTTTGCTTGTAGTTCTTGTTGTTTCCTATTTCATTGCTAGGGACTAGCAATGTGTAAGTTAGGGGGTGTGATACGGCGGAAATATTGCGTATTTCACCCGTTAACCTACGCGTTATTAGCCCCCTCGAGTATTTTATTCCCTATATTTATGCTCATTAACCAGACAACCCTCGGATTTCTATGTTAACATGTTTTGCAGGGGTTAATTGAGCTTTTGTAGGTGTTTGGATGCTTAGTGTGAACTTCGGATGTGTTTCGCTCGATTTCCGTACACAACCGCACGCGCAAGGGCATTTTAGTCTTTTGACAGCTTGGGCACCTGGCCCGACATCTACACGGAAGTTGTATCTCTCCTCGCTAGCTTCGCGTGGCCACGAACGGTGCTCGATTCCGATGCATAACGACAAAGTTACGGCGATTTGAGCGACGTTGGATTATATGCCAATGCAGGGAGAATTGCAGGCTTCCCCTGCTTGATCGATCGATCGAACCTGGGGGTCGATCGATCGAGCCTTATTATTTTTGCCACGTTTTCCAATGTCGATCGATCGACCACAGATGTCGATCGATCGATCCCCTGTTTTTCCCCTGCAGATATTTTCTTTCTTTTATTCCAACTTACTATATAAGTTGGTTTTTGTTGTAATAAGAAAGGGACTTGAATATATACTTAGAGACACATATTATGGATTAGATAGTTTAGTTAGGGTTTGGTGTGGATATTTCCTTTCTTCTTCTTCTTGGATTGACAACCCATGGGTTTGTAAGATTGAACTATTCACTTCCTCTCCATTAATATAGTTTGTTCTTCTTCTCCTCTTGCCTTGTAATTTAGTTTCAATGATTTCTAACTAGTTTACATGTTTTAATTCTTGCTTTCCTAGCCTAATTAGCATAATTTAGTTTAACTCACCATGCACCCTTAGATAAATAGGGTCGGGATTTCATTTCCGCCATTTTCGGGCCCCGAGCTCCGAAAACTAGGTTTAGTGCAAAATCTCGTTTAATTGAAACCGCGCGTATCAAAGTTGGATTGCTAAGCGTTTATCTTTCTTTGTCACGCAACGTTAGAGTTTATTGCAAAAATCCGAGTTTAATCCGTGTGCGACCATTTTTCAGTTAAATGTTTTATCTCGCAACTTTGGGTTAAATTCCTTCTTGTGTGATGTTTATGCTTAATTGTAAATGCTCGATTAGATTGCTTTCGAGCCTTAACTCTAGTTAGTAGTTGTTTCGATCCGTTTGGTAGAATGCGATCCCGATCCTCGCTTTCCTTTAATTAGCTTTAACTTATTCTTTTCTTTAGTCACCATTTCCAACCTACCATCTTTTACACTTTTATTCGTGAAGTAATTAAACAATTAACATCTAAAATTCAATTACTCCCTGTGGATTCTCGATACCCGACTTACCGCTTTACTTGCTTGTCAAGTGTAGCTGTAGCTTAGGTTTTATTCTTTTGCATGTCGAGCGGGAACCGAAATCAATGATAGTGTCCCTACACGAACACTCGGTTTCCCTCGCATCAATCTCCACACGTGTTTTTCGCATAAAATAATATCACCGATCGCTGTTATTCACCTGCGACATGAAATAGAATCAGTCCATCCTATATGCATTAAATTCTCAAATTATTAAATTACACCTACTCATGTAATTTAATTACCCATAAAGTACGGTGTATTATAATGAAAAGGCCAATTTTTTTAGGAACCAAAAAGTGTTGAACTGATAAAAGTTAAGTGAGAGGTAGAAAATGTTGAAGAAAATGCGCTTCCACGCGGATGATCTAAATGGGATTCATATTAAATCCTTTGTAGTGTGTTTTATATTATTTATATAGATAATAAAACTATCAAGTGGGTATATTTTTAAGTATTAATTTGTCAAAAGATCAATGTGTACCATATTGTTATTTCCATCTAAAGTCTTCCTCCAAGAGAAATATTGATCAATTCTGTTTGGGCCTTCTTCTGTTTTCTCATCAATATAATAAAATTCTACCAGTGCTTTTCCCAATGCTGTACATAGATTGATAGACTCGTTCTAAGGAAATACAAAAATAAATATATAATAATTAACTTTGTTATAGTATGATGGTGACGTGTTTTGATCCACCTGTACACCATCAGTTGAGATAACATAGCCTAAAAAGAACAAGCTATTTGTAAAAAAATAGCACTTCTTCATATTAATGTATAGCTTCCGATCTCTCAACACATAAAAAACCATTTGAACATGCTCAAATGTTGATTTTGGTCATTACTAAATACAAGAATATCATCGAAGTAAACCACAACAAACTTACTTATATAAAGATTGAATATGTAATTCATAAGAAGCATAAATATGTTAAGAGCATTAGAAAGTCCAAATGGAATCACCATCCATTCAAACATTCAATCCCTTGTATTGACGGTGCCATTTCATTCACATCCCAATCTCATATGAATCTGATGACAACCACTTCAAAGGTCTATATTTGAAATGATTACAGCTCCACAAGGTTGGTCATCAAGTCGAGAAATAGGAAAGCGATACTAATTAGTAATTTTATTAATCGTCCTATTATCAATACACATCCTCCAAATCATGGAATACTGTCCAGTTTATAGAAGTTATCTCAATATACAAGGATCACGTCTCATTTTATAGTTGAAATAGTATATGGGAGAAACTATAGGGCTGGTGGTGGGTTTCTGTATCCCTCCCACGTAAATCCCGTGGGGTTAATTCTTTCACTGTCAAAAATCTCAAAACCACCTTATAAAATGATAAGGTTGGAAAGGAGAGTACAATAAAAAAGGGTCCCCTATATGAATTTATAGTTCATGACATTGTATTCTACATGGATTTAAGATGTACACCACCTTTTTTTCATTATGCTTGGGTTAATGTCTCAAATGATGTGCAACATAATATTGACGACTCTCATAATTCTAACCCCATTAATAGTGGTCGTTCATTTTATGACAATGTCACAAATATTAATTGGGCATATTATTGTGAGGACGAAGATGAGGTTTATGAACACGTACAATCGAGTCGATTTATATTAAAGTAAAAGATTTTTTTAATGATAATTTTAGGGAGAAATTTTTTGGCCCTATATACAAAATCAACTAACATGTTTTTTCCCCAGTACCCATTATTTAAATTAAACAAATATGAGAAATGCGAGGCCTTGTTCATATAATTCCAATTACATGATCTACGAGGAGGTAGATTTCTCTACCTTCACTCCCACTTTCATTAAACATAAAAGAATGATATGAAGAAGAAATAAGGTAAACTTTAATTCAAAAGATTCAATAAAGAAAAGAATTGGCAAATGCGAAGATTGATAAAGTTATGGAGGAAAAGAAAAACAACCTTGACTATGGCCTACTAAAATATATTAAATGTGGAGACTCCACTAATGGTGATATCAAGATAGATTTCTTCTTTAAACGAAATGAAATACCCTAAATAAATGACTTTCTTAAGTTTACTCTATTAAGTGTTTCAAAATAATTGGATATTTTTGACAAAATGTACTTTTAGTTTAAGTTCATTCTTTTTGGTACATCATGTCACACTACTCAACTATCCAAAACTCCTCAAGACCTGAGACACAACTCAACGATCAAATCCAAGTAAAGTGCACATAAATAAAAAGGTAAAACACCGTGTGGATGTACATTACACCTTTGACACGTTTTAGCGCTCATGCAATGCATACTCGAATATATTTGATTATGTGTCTAAAATATTTAAAAAAAGTAAAACTAAATTAATCTTTGCTGAAAAATTCAAATTTTAAAAATAATTTTTGGGAATTTCTTTAACTATTAATTGTGTTTTCTTATACACACATTTTATTGGATACATTTAGGGCATAGATATTGTTTTAATCGGATGGTGTGTGCAAGATTTTAAACCTTTATCCTTGTAGTTCTTTAATGACCCAATTAGAATTACATAGGTGTATAATCTTTCATCCATTTATAATTTGGATGAAAATTGATTTATGGATATTAGTTATGAGTTTTTTTTAAACCATTAGATCCAATCCATTGCTATCAGGATACGTTCCTGTTTAGATGACCGACGTTAATAAGACTTGTAAATTTAATATAGGAGCTTTAATCCATTTGATTTCCTTTCTAATTGTGAGCATCTATAGATTTAGGGTCCATAAACCTATTATGACATATACATGTTTTGATCGGTTAGTATAGAAGCCTTAATTCATTTGGGTTAATACCCTTTGGATCGCTAGATTTTTTAAAACTTATTTATAATCAGTTGGATAGATGCCAGTTATTTGTCCATTTCTTTTATGGATTAGGCCATTACCCATTATGTTTGGAGATTTCGAGAGTTACCAATTTATATAGTAGATCCGCATTACTTGTTAGGTTATGTTTTCCAACTATATTGATTGTAAAGTTTTTATTGAGTGTTTAGATCTTTCCATCCATATAACATCGATTGGTATTCCTTTAGAGTTCACGGTTTGGTGGGGAAAGTTTCTTCGCTATAGGTTTGTGACATCATAGGATTAGGAATCTATTTGGTTAATTGTTACATGTCTATTGGTTTTTTTTTTAGTTTGATATTATATGGTTTACCAAATATTACCGTTATTTACCATGATTTCTTAGTTCGCAATTAAGAAAACCTGATAGAAATAAATTTTATTCGAATATTTTTATAAATCTATACCGATCGTTTTTGTCATTTATGGTTTAGGGTATTTTGAACCTAGAGCTTGAATAGAAATAACCCTTAGATTAGAACAATCTAGTATATTCAACCCTAACCCTCCATTCTCATTATGTTTCTAGAATCTTTCATCACATACTATATAAACCCTACTATAGATTTTAGTAGGACTGGTTAGGTCAGACACTTTTATAGAGTGAGAAATAAATAGGGTGTTCATATTTTTTAGAGAGAAAATTATAGAGAGTGGAGATAAATATTATAAGACAGAGAGACAGAGAGAGAGAGTTAATTTTTTAGACTCGAATATTGTATTTGATTTCGTGTTACTCATGATATTTACTTTTTGCTGTAAAACACTCATTGATTTTACACAACACATACTCTAATGAAGAGCTTTGATTTTCAGTGTTGTAGTAGAAAGTCTTGTTCTTATATGTTTAAATCTATTTTTATCAAAAAGTAATATCTCTTAGTTAGTGTTAAATATAATTTTTATTGAATATTTTTCAGGATCTAATATTATGATTTATTTCCTTGTTATATATATTTATTAAAATTAGAAATATCTCTGGATCTTGAATGTTTGTTGAATATGCTTTATAGATTTATTTCTCTAATATTTGTGAATGGATATCTTAAAAGAATTTTTAAATAGTGTTTTAACACTTCTCTAATTAAAACTTAATGTAATTTTTTTTAGAGAGAACACTTTTTAGTGAGAATATATATTTGGCATGTCTCCATGTTGAGTGTTATACATATTACTTAGAAAGAATTTATTTAGGATTTTAATGATGACATCTTTCTAATTCTTTCTTTGTTATTTCATATTCTCGTCTTATGTGTATAATAATAATTTTTGTATTATGTTTAGGAGAATATTTTGTTGATACATATGCATATTGTTTTTGTGGAATTTTTAGAATATGCTTTTAGAAAAGAAAAACGTTGAAATGGATTTTTTCGGTTCTAATCCCAAACCGAATTGCAACCCAATGTGAGATAATTTCATCATTTATTAAGGATTGCGACTTTAACAGTTCTAAGTTAATATATTATATTAACGATCTCATACTATATGATAAACTCATGCGCTAACAATATCTGTCTTAATAAACATTATTCTATTGTTTTAACCCTCTAAAATTATCTCTGTACACATGTACAACTCTACTGTATCAATCTTAAGCTTTTCAGAGTCACAGTTCAGAATATACATCTTTAGTATATTATTACATCAATATTCCTGTGACACCCCGCCTAATAAAATACCGGGCGATCACTCTTGTACTAAATTAAAACAGGAGTCGCATATGGTTCATTCTTAGCATCACTGTCGAAAACCAAATTAATTACTAATAACTGTGACACCCCCACCTAATTAAATACCGGGTGATCAGTCCTTTATTAAATTATAACCAAGGTGAACGGTTGGTTCATTCTTAGCATCACTGTCGCAAAATAAACTTTTCAATTTGAACACCCTAAATAATTAAGCTAAGTGTCAAAACCATTTAAAACATTATTTCTATTTTTAATTTAAGTCCAATAATAAAATCTTTCATAATTCACAATTTAAGAGTCACACAAATAACTAGAATGAAAAATATCATCCAAGCAATTTAAGCATTCAAATAACTAATTCAAACTTTAAAACCACGAAGGAAAAGACATCCTGACAGTCACAAATCCCAAAGTAAAATACTAAAAGTAAATGAATCATAATCTCTGACAAAACCAATTGAATAAGGAAAAAAGGCGACACATGCCCAACTGGATAAAACAGAACTGAGAGTGGAGTCAATAATGAGATTGTCTAAGCAAAAGGCCTGCAACTCCCACCTAAGCTGCAGCACATTCCTTTCAAAGAATCCTATGCATGACACCCTTGTGGCTGGGCACCTGTAATATATACATATATATACAAGAGAGAAGAGATAACATGAAACGGGTCAGAGCCCGATTGTAAAATATTTAAAAATTTAGTTTAGCAAGTATTTAAAATGATTACTGGATCATATTAGTATGCGACACTCTCTTGAGAAATTATGAAAGTCGAAACACTTACGTTAAAGTCGAAATATTTATTCATTACTTAACTACTTTTAGTCACAGTAGAAAGTTACCAATTTCAAGTCTATATACATATCAATCACTCATAAAATATATATATATATATATATACACTATCGGCAGCCACATAAAATTTATGGTGCTGGCATACTCTGCTATCAAGTCCCCGTATCACTCATACTAAGGGAAATACTAGTTCGGAATCACTCTCGAACTGTATTAACACAAAACACATACAAATTGAGGCTAAGCATAGTTCCAAGTCACTAAGAGGTCAGCACATACCCTCACGTCTCTTAGGACCGCCTGACTAGCGATCAGATAGTCTGTACCAAGGATTCCTATGTTTTAGAGTACAAGTCAATATCCCCCATAAAGGTCCCATCGAGATAAGACTGTCTCGGCGCGGTAACCTCAGTGATAGCAAGTAGCGCGATCATGATTTTTACATGTATATAGTATATGCACAAACACAGTCATATATATATATACTACCATTCCTATTTCTAAATTAGGTACACCCATGACCCATACTTATGATATTCGTTCTTAGTACGCATTACTAGATTATCCCATATAACGGCACGTCTCTTTTATTCTTATTTATGGGATTATTCCAAACTTACTTAATATCACTCGTAGTATCCTATCTCCCTAAGTATAATTTTAGTAGGTACTCTCTTATTTCATGACGTAATCAGAGCATCAGGTTCTAGTGTCCTTTAGGATCTATAAGGCTTATCTCGTTTCCAGCTTAGCGTCTTTGATTTAGATCCTTAACATTAGTAATGTTGTATTCATATTTATGAATTGGAAATTCGAGCTTCTGCGATTTGTCAATGTGAATGTTGAACTTATCCAGATTATTTTAAACTTTCAGATGGCCCGTCAAGACGAATAAGCTAATGCCATTGGGGAAGTTAATGAGCAAGAACAACTCACACCTCAGGTGTCTTCGAAGAGGGTATTAATCGCTGAATTTGCTGGCATTGTGGCACAAGCAGTTACCACTGTAGTCTTACAGTACCACAATCACAGTATACAACTCAAAGGAGGCAAAATACCTAGAGAGATTAGTTAATTTCATATGACTAGAGTTAAAAATTATGTGAAGACACCGAAATTGCGGCAACAAACCCCTGAAGACCAAGATGGCTCCAAAGGTAACAAAATTTACATAGAGGACCAAAAGCGTCAGGGTCAACCAAGTCGGGGTCAGAATGAAGTCACAAAGAGGTGTTTTAAATGTGGAATGGACGATCATAAATGTCAATCTTGTTCAAATCAAACTGCAGAGAAACTCCAACCCGACCAGCGAGAAATTTTAGGACTCTGCTATAAATATGTGCAACCGCGTCATAAGTGGAAGGATTGTCCTCAACCTAACATCGTTTTCCCTCAAGTTGCTGAGCAAGGCCAAGGAAAAGGCAAAACTAGATAACCGTGAAGTAAAATGAGACAATTTCAAGGAAGGTGCTTCAAATGTGGTAATAATGGCCATAGATGTCAGGATTGCCTAGAAGGGAATAGGGCCCCACGGCAGTAGGGTGCCCGTAATAAACTGCAGAGGCCAACTCTACCAGCCACCCCAACCGCCTCAGATCAGAAGGGGCAATTACAGTATGAACGTGTCTATAACGTCAACCAGGCAACATCACCTCAGGCACCACCCACGATAAAGGGTACGTTTCCTATACATAGCACTATGGATCGAGTTTTATTTAGTACTGGGGCATCACACTATTTTATAGCTACTCATTGTGCACGAGCCTTAAGGTTATTAGACACGACAAAGAGTATAGTGTCGTGCGTAGACTCACCATTGGAGAATGAGTCTTTGATTTTCTATATTTGATAGGGTGTAGATATAGAAATGGGTAGCTTCACTTTACCTGCAGATATGCAGGTGTTAAATATTCATGAGCACAATGTCATTATTGGCATGCTATATTTTCTGATAGGAGTATTATCTTTGCCAGTTCGGGACAGAAGATGTGTTTGGTGGCGATGCCTCGCCCAGATGGAGGACTAGCCAAGGTGTTTGGCAAATTAGAAGTATGACTTTTATCCTCAGAGGATGAGGCATGTTTTAGGTGACACGGGCAAGTCACTATATTTTCTTTATTGCTAGATTAGCATGTGAGACGAGTTTAATGTGTACAACTATAAACATTACTATTATGTGGATATTTTTCCATAGTGTAGCGGGATTATCTTTAGTGCTCACCGCGGAGGAGGAATGGGTGTATTACTAGTGTTATATACTTTATTGAGAGTACTCATTTTAGTGATGTGATACACGAGTATGATGTTGTCTTAGTTACAACTTTATAGTAATCATTAGTACGATAGTAGGTAGTTATTGCAAGGCTATTGGAATGGTTGCATTAGTGCAACATGTTTTATTCTGGCGAGACCTCACCTATGAGAGGGTCGGACTCACACTTATATTATCTATTCTAGAGACTTTGGAGGGGATAGTGATTCAATACGTATTGGGTACTGTTGAGAGAAAAGATTTAACTCATTAGTATGTTTAGCTCTCTAGATTTGGTGATAGGAAGAACGCATTAATATATCTATCCTTTAGAGACGTGAGAATTAAGAGTTATACCCATATGTTTGGGGACAGGATTTCGAGAATCCCGATTGTATGTATCCAAGGTTCATGGAATGCGATTACCACCAAAACTGAACGATATTACAATTGGTGAAATGTTCTTTGTTAAGTGTAATTATGGGAGGAGATGTAACTTTTCTGTCAAGAGACAAAATAAGGGGATACATGCTATGGACGGAGGACCTAAAGGATCTCGATAACCGACAATGCGAGATAGTAGTGTATCGGGGGGATTCCTTATTTGTATTTCGCTTTGCGAGACATCCCAAGCATTAAACTTAGCATAAAGTACGAAATAGGGAGATGTTTGGTCATTAGTCCATGAGTTCGGTACCTCGGTCGTAATAGGAGCAGGTAATTAAATATATAAGTTGGGAATTAAATTATAATTTAAGGCCAGTGGATCCAGTGTTCTGGTAAGAAAACATTGGAAGTTTTGTTTTATCACTACGAGTTGAAGGATGGAACAATGATAAGGGGAATTTAAAATTGCAATTTCTAGGGGTGATTGAGAATACCCAAGTGTTATAACCATGTTCTGAGCACAAAGGAAATAAAGAGATGGGATGATTTTTAGCGTGGATTATCTGGGAGGAATTCTTAATACAAGAGAGATGACTTGTATTTATTTTGATGTATAGAGCATTGGTAATTTATTTTAGACGTTGTATTTATTCGGGAGGATTATTGTGCTTATTTGAAGAAATTTGATAATTAGTGTTTTCTCTTTTGTTATTGTGGGATGTAAATGCTCTATACCTAGTATTTTGATGAATTTGGCTAGTTTTATCGATGATTAGCACACCGTTCGCTCTTCCCGGGTGAGCTAGGTGCTACAGAATGTGGGCATCCAGGTTAGAGTGGATTAAGCGTCGCGTGAAGAAGGATGACCCATATATACGTGTGCAATTAGATTAGCACGCCCGAATTTTATTAGAAGGCCGTAGGAAGCCATTTAAAAAGGGGTATTCCTTGATAATGGTAGAATTTAATTATTATGGAGAACACTCAGGGCGGAGTTGTAATTAGTCAAATGTTGAGAGCGATTGACGCGTACAAAGAGTGAAGATGTTAGTATGGTATAAAGGTCCAGAAGTGCATATCGTGGAGAAAAGTGCGCAGATCGGAACATTCAGCATACGCAAAGGAAAGAAGGAGAGTATTACGTGTCACTTAATGTGAGACATTTCAAATAGAAGTCGATGTTGAGCGGGTCATAGTGAGTGGTCTCCTCATACACCACTCATAGATAGAAATCGGTTGAAACAAGGGGATCAACCAGAGTATTTTATGGCTATCGACAATTCCTATAGTGGAAGAGGCCGGTAATGTCCGTAAAATTTCTTGGATGAGTTGCCAACCTCAATGTAAGATCAAGAGTTCCTTCGAACATGTGGAACAAGATGCCTAAGAAGGAAGTGATTCACACTCCTTGGAGTGATTTGCAATATTAGCTACTGCCCCAGTCTTCCTTCGAGAGAAAGGATCGCGCCGGTACGTGGTCCTACACGGTATATTTTTCTGAATTAGGATGAGATTTTTGGACCCCACCTTCAATATGGGATTTCAGGAAGCAGCGGGGATATCATTTCATTTTAAGCAAGTTGTATCACCCATGATTCAGGGAGTAAGCGAGCGGTGATTGACCATTAGTAGAGTAGTGTGAAATTGTTTTTAGATTTATGGTGATCATTTCTTTTCCACAATGGTTCTAGCTAACAAGTGAAGTATAGTACGGTAATTGGGGTGGATATTACCTAATGGTAGGGTTCCGTGGGATCACTTATAATTGTTTATTGTGAACAAGACGCTTATTGAGGTTTTGGTGTTAAAAAAAAAACTTAACATTTAATACTATGAATGTTAAGAGATGGGCGGGTAATTAGAATTTTGGATTGGTTGAGTTAGAATCTGATGTTTATGGTGGAATTACCACGGCCGTTTTAGGCAAGCAAGTTGTGGTCAAATGTTCGTGTGGTTTCTCTCAGAATGGGAGATTTGTGTTTAGATAAATACGAGTAATTATCATGTAGTGAGGTGAGGCCTCCCAATAATGTTGAAATAATGGGAGCCAATAATGTATACACTCGTCTTATGCGAATGTTGTCGGATAGGAGCATATTGTGGAAGTGTCGTTAATGAGAGTGGTAAACAAGGTTGATGTGAAACGGGGGCTATAGTGATTGGGCGCCTTACTTTGAAGTTAGTTTGCATACTAATAAAGTATCCAAAATTGTTTTACCGGATATGCCTTATTTTTCGAATTTTGGGATGAAATTCCGTTATTAGGGGGGATGTATGTAATACCCCATATTTTTATGGCTTTTAAATTTGGGGATTTATTAAAATTAATTAGAGATATTAATTTAATATTAATTCGGAAATTATTTAAATATTTACTAACGTGATGGGAGTTAGAAATTATTGGAATTTTGTTGTAAATTAGTTTATGGGTAAAGTAAGATATTTAATTAAATTTAATAAAATTATCACAAGAATCTAATTTGATAATTTTGGAAATTTTATCGGGTCGCGCTTGTGTCGTGTCGGGATTAAATTTGAATTATTAAAAGTGAATAAATTATAAGTCACCCGTATGGTCATTTTAATTGCGTCAATGTGTCCGGAAGGGTCGAGATAGTCAAAATAATGTGCCCGGGGGTTTAGTTTGGGTCTCGGAGCGTTTTTAAGCCTAATTAACATCTCGGGAGGGCGTTTTAGACATTTTGTATTTTTGGGCATGGAAACCCACGAATTTTCTAAGGTTTTATCAGATGTTAGGGGTTGTCTTCTAGGTTTAGCATAACCAAAAACCAAGAACGACCATTGGAGAGGAAGAGGAGAAGCTTTCCAAGGAGTTCTAGGCCAAGAACTCCATCGTTAGCACCGCCGTCACCGCCAAATTGTAGATCGCACGACGAGGAACACAATCACACCAATTTCTTCCACAAATCAGAAACGAAGATTTCCAAGCAAGTATCTATCTTGATTTATTTTAGTTAATTCTTCAATTATATTAGTCTAGGGATTGATTAGAACCAATTTCATGAAAAAAAAGCATATATTGGAGACTAGAATTCACATGTTATAGAGGTAATAATCATGTTCTAGAAATCTATTTCACATGTACAGGTTAAACCACGAATTTTCATTGAGTTAGGAATAGAAAAAATGGAAAAAGAATGGGAAAAACTAAGTTAAAGATAAGATTAGGGTTCTTGAGGTTTATATAGATTTTTCCCTTGCCAATTGTTATACTTGATGAAATCTCACATGTTTTACGTAGGAAATTATTTATTTGGGTATATAATCCGTGCAGTATCATTTGTTGGGAGTTTGGGAGTGAAATATGATGATTTGGTTGAGTTTGGAGAAGGATTTCTGTATTCAAATTTTCTGCAGTTTCGTCATAACTGCTTGATCGATCGATCGACCAAAGAACATCGATCGATCGATGATCGATGGATCGACCCACTTCCATCGATCGATCGACCCCTCCTGGAAAATTCATATTCCTCTTTTAAATAATTTATTTCGATTAAAATGAGTGGTAACCTTTGAACATTATTGTTAGAATATTTTGGGACATAAAGAGGACTAATAGGACTTTGTAAAAGTGGAGCATTTAATGTAAAGACGAAATTAGTGTTAACGGGGATTGATTTAAACTTAAGGAATAATGGGAACGTGTGTCTAAAGGAGTGAGACTCGTAAGAAAGTTACGTGGTGAAATAAGAGAGTACCTGCTGAAATTATACATAGGGAGATAGGATACTACGTGTGATACGAAGTAAGTTTGGAATAATCCCATAAATAAGAATAAAAGAGACGAGCCGTTATATGGGATAATCTAGTAATGTGTACTAAGAACGAATATCATAAGTATGGGTCATGAGTGTACCTAATTTAGAAATGGGAATGGTAGTATACATATATATATGACTGTGTTTGTGCATATACTATATACGTGTAAAAATCATCCTTGCGCTACTTTCTATCACTGAGGTTACCATATCGGGACAGTCTTATCTCGATGTGACCTTTATAGGGGATATTAACTTGTACCCTAGAACATAGGAATCCTTGGTACAGGCTATCTGATCGATAGTCAGACGGTCCTAAGAGACGTGAGGGTATGTGATGACCTCTTAGTGACTTGGAACTATGCTTCGCCTTAATTTGTATGTGTTTTGTGTTAATATAGTTCGAGAGTGATTCCGAACTAGTATTTCCCTTAGTACGAGTGATACGGGGACTTGATTGCAGAGTATGCCAGCACCATAAATTTTACGTGGGGTGCAGATAGTGTATATATATATATTATATGAGTGATTGATATATATATATATATATATACTTGAAATTGGTAACTTTCTATTGTGACTAAAAGTAGTGAAGTAATGAATAAATATTTCGACTTTAACATAAGTGTTTCAAAAGTTTCAGGCAATACTGAAAGACTTTATCATGAAATGAAATTCTTATGAAAACGTTACTCTCAGAAATTAATTATCTTATCCCTAGTAATGTTCGATATGAAACCTTATGAGGAATTTAAGATAAGCTGAACTTGTGGGATTAATAGTGCGGTAGGTGTGCACATTAGAAGAGAGGTGAAAATTTCTCAAGAGAGTGCCGCATACTAATATGATTGTTGCATTATTCGGTAAGCATTTTAAATACTTGATAAACTAAAATTTTAAATGTTTTACAATCGGGCTCTGACCCATTTCCCGTTATCTCTTCTCTCTTGTATATATATGTATATATTACAAGTGCCCAGCCACAGGGGCGTCATGCATAGGATTCTTTGAAAGGAACGTGTTGCAGCTTAGGTGGGAGTTGCAGGCATTTTTCTTAGACGATCTCATTATTGACTCCACTCTTAGTTCTATTTTATCGAGTTGGGCATGTGTCGCCTTTTTTCCTTATTGAGCTGGTTTTGTCAGAGATTATGATTCATTTACTTTTGGTATTTTACTTTGGGATTTGTTAGTGTCAGGATGTTTTTTACTTCGTGGTTTTAAATTTTGAATTAGTTATTCGAATGCTTAAATTTCTTGGATGATCTTTTCCAGTCTAGTTATTTGTGTGACTCTTAAAGTGTGAATTATGAAAGATTTTATTATTGGACTTAAATTAAAAATAGAAATAATGTTTTAAATGGTTTTGACACTTAGCTTAATTATTTTGGGTGTTCAAATTGAAAAGTTTATTTTGCGACAGTGATGCTAAGAATGAACCAACCGTTCACCTTGGTTATAATTTAATAAAGGACTGATCACCCGGTATTTAATTAGGCGGGGTGTCACAATAACCTATTAGGCTGGCATCAAAATTTTACTTAACTAATCTTTTTAAACAATTTTCAATTAAAACATTCACACCGTTTGAATAAAAAACTAAAGTGAAATGGAATAACCGAACACTCGGTTTAACATAATACAACCATAAAAAAGTTGCACTCAAAGGCGGTAAAAGAATAAATAAATCCAATTGGGCTTTAGCCCGAGTGTTTATACAGTCCCTCCTATCTAGATTACAAGGATAAAAGCGTCTACAGTGAACCTGTATGCATCCACAGCTGCTGCAGCAGACATCTGACTTGAAGGAATCATCATCTACGCATCCCTATGACTGGACACCTATATATACATAATATGTAGCAAGAAATGGAAAAATAGGAAAACGGGTCAGAGCCCGAGTGTAAAAATATTTTGCAAGTGCATAAATGCTTTATTTTTTAAAATAGGTTTTATCGCATATTTAGATTGCTATCGCACTCCCAAGAGATACCCCTCACCCCTCTTCTAATGGTGCACACCTAACGCATTCATTTAAAACATCCTAGTTAAGCTACCCCGCCTAACTAATCTAATTCACCCGTCTGCTAGAAACCTAGACAACCCGAGTACTAAGGGCTAAACTTCTCTCCATTCTCAACATTGCACTGCGTTCGTTCGTGGGGTGTCTCACGAAGCGAAATCCAAACAAGGAACCACCTCGATACACTACTGCTCGGCAGCGTCCATCGTCGAGATCCATTAGACTTCAGCACATGACATGTATATAAGACTCAAATAATCATACAATAATAAATTATATATTCATACTAAAGCTCCATATTCATTGTCATATACATCCGGTTCCAAATTTACCAGAAAGGGGAAAAATACACCTTATTAGGATTTTCACTTTATATGCGTGAGTTTACTACATGATGGCTTGTCTTCATATACAATCAATATACTGTACTCATCCAGTATATAATTATACCTATTGCACACATAAGTATAATAACCATCCTAACGAGCTATAACTCGAGGATGCGATCTCTCAATGCTATCATCTTCCAGGGTAACACTCACATACCATCCTGGGGACCAGCGGTCGGACTCAATATCACCGACATCGCGGCCATAAGTCATAACGTCTGGGAAATGGTCATAGTTCCTCCCCGAAAATGAGACGAAACATACCCACCACGTCTCGCCCCTAATAAAAATCACACAATATAACAATGGATGTTATGACCTGGGGACTATACGCTCCCTGCTCCTCAAGCCAGGGGCCTCACCCACATAGTGCAACTTCCCATAAATATATATACCATTCACACATAGATATATATACATATCCGTATCATATCATATATATACCGTAATCACATCATATATATATATATATATATATATATATATATATATATATAATAAGTTAAGGAAGATTTTGAATTGTCTACACATTTTAACGATCAAGATGTGTGCCACTCCTTACACATTTTTACACATTTTAAGGGTTCAGATCACCTCCCTATCTTTTTTACCAACCTACCCTTTAATTCTTTGATTTCCCCCTCTTTTATACTCACCAAAATTACACTTTCATTCAAAAATGAGGGTATTTTTTGTAACACTCTCTCCCTCACACTCTCACTTCACACGCGAATCCCCATTTCTTTCTTTATCTCTCTCTCAGCTTCATTTCTCAAAAACACACGACATTAACCCTACCGCACTAAGCTTCCACGCCATCAGGTAACCTCTCACACGCCCGTTCACTACCATTTTCCATCTCTTATTCAAATGTAAATGGTTATTGTTTAGATTTTTTTGATAGTTATGAGTTTATGTTTTCAGATTTGTATGCCATTAAATACATTCACGCTTCAATGGTTTTTGGTCTTCTTTGGTTTTCATTTTTTGTCTTATTTTGATTCGGTTCAGATCAAGATGGTTCCGAGATAGGGTGCAGATATTTGGGTCCTCTCCCACAGATACAAACGGAAAAATTAATCTAGGTGAGAAGTTTTCTATTTTGGATCTCATATGTTTTGTTTGTAGAAAAGCGATGTACCCCTCTCCACAACAGATCTCATATGTTTTGTTTACTATTGGGTTTCTTTTTATTTTTTCAGTTAGTAATTTAGGGTTACAGTGTAGATTCTTTGTCAAGTGTTTCTTTTGATTCTAATACCTCTTTGTAACAATAATTTTATTCCAGGTAAGTTGAACATTGAACACCAGTTGTTTGGTAAAATGTGCAAGTGAGTACTCTAACTTCTTTATTTGTATGTTTAAAGATTTTGCCTTCTCATTTTGAACGGTTTTTGTATATGTAGATATACATGTATTATATAATTTGGTTCATATATATCATATGTATTCATTTGTATTTTATAAATACATATACAATCAGGTGTTATATGATTTATAGCTTTCTTTCATATAAGTTCATATAAACATAAAAATCAGGTATTTATACAAATAGTTCATATAAACATACAAAAACCGTTCAAATAAAATCAGGTATTTATATAAATCATATGTATTTATATGTTTTCTCTATGAAGAAGATACGATATTATATGATTTATGTGACACCCCGACTAATTAAATACCGGGTAGCTACTCCTTTATTAAATTAATTCAAAATGCCAAGTTGGTCCAGTTAATAGCATCACTGACGAAAAACATTTTAATGATTACTAACCACCTAGTATTTAAAAAGTAAGTTGCCAAATTTTAATTTAAGTTTGATTAACATGCAACAAGTGTAATGAAGAATAATAACACCATTCACCATAACGAAATAAATAGAATAACCATCACATAATGTAAATAAAGTCTGGAGGAAAACTCCTCACTACAAATCCCACAACTGAAATAAGTAACGAAATACTGAATACTGAAACAATACATGCCAAAGTCTGAAAAACTGAAATGGAAAGATGTCTCTAATAGAAATGGGCAACATGCCCTACAACTGATAAATACTGAATCAGGAATCCAAATAAAAGAAGCGTCTACAAGCAAATCCCTGTAGCTTCCACAAACAGCTACAGCTCGTCACCTGAATGAGTATCCTATGCATGGTGTCCTTGTGGCTGGGCACCTAAAATGGTTTTATAAAAATAGATTTGAAAGCAAACGAGTCAGAGCCCGAATGTGGAGATATTTAAAAAAAAACCTGCAAGTGCTTTAAAAACATTTAAAACATTAAATGCAAAGTACATGTTAGGACGTGCACTCACATGAAATTCTCACCTCTCTTCTAACTGTGCACTCCTAATGTAAGTACCCATCTAAAATGATATAAACTACTAGCTAAGTGACATCATATCTAGCTAGACTGCCATAGGTTCTACTCTTATTACTCAGTTCCCATTAACATTATAACGATCTCAATTAAATAGGGCTTAACGTATCTTCAGGTTCTCATATAAAAGTAATACAACTCGTTATAGATTATCCCTCTATGTTATTCCATAGTTACACACAATACCATATGAAAGTTTCAGTTTATTTAGCGTATATTTTCCACAACATAAATATACAATATAAGCACCCCGAGACTAAGCTGTGGTGCACACATACTCTGCTATCCATCCTGGTACATCACGTACATAAGGATCACATATTCCGAATCTCTCAGGAATAGTTCACAGATAACAACATCACAAATAATGGAGGCGAACACAGTCACATCACATGGGTCACGCACATACCTACGCTCCCACGATCAGCGGACTTATTAACATCCCAATAAGTCTTTCTCTGACCTATGTTCATCAAGGTAACCAGTCTAAATCCGGGCAACACAAGGATTAGAGGGCCCTAAGCGAACGCAAACCTCCCATGATAGCAAGTATGGTAGGTATGTCATACACACAATTCATATACCAATACTAAGTAAGCACACATCTTAGTAATCCCGTAGTTTAATTGTAGTACATATCGCATTCTCGTACCAACTTAATATATATACAATTTATATAATCCCAGTCCATATTTATACGCGCCAATATTTATTCTCACGTCGTAGTAGTCACTCACGTCTCGACTCAAAAGTCTATTTGATTCGATCCACATTTATATAATTTACTCCTCATTATAACCCAAATGTCCCAAGTATGCTAATACACCTTCAAAGGAATGTTATCTCTATCCTCGAACAAGTTTACGGGACTCCCAAAATCAAAACAGGCCAAAAAGGGCTAAACTGTCAACTCGTTCGAAGTCTCGTTCGAACGAGACTGTTCGAACGCGATTCAGTTCGTTCGAACGAACTGAGACTTCTAACGAAATCTCGTTCGAACGAAGTGGGCTTTCTAACGAGATCTCGTTCGAACAAACTCATCGAACGAACTTCACCCTCGTTAGAAGCGACTGGTCAACTCGTTAGGAGCTCGTTCGAACGAGCTCGTTCGAACGACCTGTGGAGGTCTTTTAACGAACGACCAGTTCCGAGCCCAGATTTCCTTAGTTTCGTTTTTCACCATTTTTACTCCTCAAATCTCCTCTAAAATTCGTCCCAACAATGTTTTAAGGTCTCTAATCAATCCTAAACATATCAAGGTTATAAACTAACGTCTTTTAAGGAATTAATTCATCCAATCATCATTAAATCATCAAGTCTCATCACTTTCCCCCAATTTTTCAAGAACACAAACCCTAAAATTTTAAATCATGAATCAACCCAATTTAAATCCGTTATAACTTCATCCAATAACTAATATCATCAGTATAATCATCTACCTACCATTCTACATGCAATTCTCCTCAAGATTTCAAGTTCTAAGTTCTAAAATACATGGGTTTTCATATTTCACCAAGAACAAATCAATTTTATTAAATTCCTATGCATGGAAAGAGCATTCTCTGAAATTAAACGATATTAAACCACTTGCCTCGAGTGTCTCTGAGTTTGGTGTTGATTTGGTAAAGCTTTTCTGCAGAATTCCTTCTCTCTCTCTCTCTCTACAAGCCTTCTTCTCCAAAGGTGGCTATGGTGGCTAGGGTTTTCTTTGGGAAAGTTGGAAACCTAATTTGATAACCTCCGTAGCTTATTGGGTCATTAAGGGTTGGTTAGTGGGTTTAGTGGGTCTATTCCCAATCAGATAAAGACTCCTAATTTTCTTCATTTTTAATTCCTCAAAATACAAAATTACCAAAATACCCTTTATGTTGCCGGTATGGCCTAAAAATACCCCGGGACCCAAATTAAACCCCCGGCTAGTGTTTTCTGACTATCTCGACCCTTCCGGACGCGTTGGCACACTCAAAATGACCATACGGTTAATAGAATTTAAATTCACTTTTATAATAGAATAATTATATCCTGACGCGACTGTCACACGCGTCCCAATAAAATGACCAAATTGCCGTATATCAATCTCACGACAAATTTCATAATTCAATATTCGTATAAAATCATATATGCTCAATATAGTCAAATACTAACTCACATCTCGCTAGTATTTTACCCGGATTAATTCCCAATTAATTCTCATTTAATTAATTAATCCCAAAATAAATATTGCCAAAAATACGGGGTATTACAATTTATAACTTTCTTTCAAATAAGTTCACTGCTTGCTTCCTTATAGCACTGCTTTATTTCCCCGTTCAAAGAACTTTTTTCATGTTGCCTAGATGGATTACTTCTTATATAGGGATGAAAGTTTTTGTTGGGTTATAGGCATAACAAAGGAAGGTTTTCTTGGGCGGTCTTTATGTAGTTGGTTTGATTTTTTGGATATTATTATACACGATTCTTCCAAGATATTGTCCTCATGCATACACAGATTACATATCACTTGATTTTCTTTTTTCCCATTTCTTTTATTTGGAAATTTAATATTTTAAGTATTTGATCCATATAATTGATGTGAGGTGCTCGACTACTGCAAATATTGATTTTATTTTCCAAATATTATTTACTTTTTAATTGAGTGTACTTTGGATAGGATTTATGGTGGAATGGATATCCATATAATAAGGGAGGATGGTTTTTGAATCCAAAAAAATGTAGGAGCACATTAAAGCCCGTGATTCTTTTTAGAAAAAATAAAGGGCCATGATTGCTTCCCTCGATTCAATATCCCGCCCAAATATTTTGCATCACATCTCACCTACTATGGTAACCACACCCAGACACACCCGATCCCCTCACTCTGATTATCCAATCCATTCTCTCTTCTTTATTTGTATCTTTAAAGATTGTGCCTCAACTGTTTATTTTTTAGACAAAAACTGTATTTTTTTGCATTTTCAGATCTGATTTTTAGTGATGAGATGGACGAGGTGGTGGTGGTAACAATTATTGTGTCATGAGAGAAGGTAAATGGAGCATTGATTTGTTTTGGTTATATCGTTTATTTTAATTCGTGGACATCTGTTTTGGTTTACTGTCACAGGTCACATCACTGTTGTTTTGTTTTGCTGTCACAGCTCGCATCGACCTCCTTTGCATGGTCAACTGGATTAAGGGTTAGTAGGATTCACTAGATGGCAATACTCAAAAAAGAACTGTACATGCCCATGATTGATGAAAATCAACATATAGGTACACACCCACGCTGTATGCCCAGCACCAACCTAATTAGTCCTTTCAATATGAACTCACAAGCTCAAGGCTTTCCTAATATTAACTTGGTTTAGTTTACTGTCAAAGCAATTCGGTCCGGGCATTCTGATATTCAATATGAATGTAAATCGGTCCGGGCATCCTTCTTTGCTCAAGCCTTCAAATCATTGCAAATAAATTTGGTGTTGAGACTATGAGGTATATCTAATCAACATTGGAATGTGTTCATCAACTGTTTGTGCTCCATATGCTTTATCAATTGTTTAAATGTGTAATATTGAAAGCCGTATTATAAATATGATTATACTGATCATCTATAATGAATCATCCAGTGTTAATATTGATCAGTTGTACTACATTATGAATCATTCAGTGTTAATTTGTTATAATGATCAGTTATTGTACTACATTATGATAGCTTGAAATTGATCATCCAGTGTTCATATTGAGTTAGTGTACTGCAAAATAAAGTGATCATCCAGTGTGAATAAGAATGTAAATACTTGATCAATAGCTTTAAAGTGATCATCCAATGTTAATATAATGAATTGCATTATGCTGATGTAATATAATTTGTCTAATTGGCTTTATTTTTTTTAGAATCAATATAAGGAGAACTATAGAACTTTTAGTTGTATAAATCTGATTTTAATTTTTTGAAAGTGTTTTGAGTTGATTTACATGTTATTATTTCTTTAGAGTTGCTTTAGAGATACACGCCAACTGACTAAGGTTGTGCAACAATTCAACTTTGTATATTTTCTTTTGTATTGTGTGTCCATTTATCTAGCACTATGCATTTATTGCAACTAATTATTTGTAGCAGGTGTTGAGTCTGATTATTTGCAGCCGGTGTTGCATCTGATTGTTTGGAGTATGTGATCACGAATCAAGGTTCATATGATTGATCATATTTTAGGTGTGATTAAGTCAGTGACCATACTCCACTACTAATCCACAAGACCCTATTTTGATGCTTGATATTGAGATTTCTCAATATCTTAAGGACTTTAACTATATTGTATTTTTGACGTCAACCGAGGGACGTACTGAGGTTCATATGATTGAAAATTGGAGCTTTCACACTTTTGGGATCCACCCGATTCGACGAAGAACTCATCCACACAACGTCACCAAAAACTCCATTATCACGATGTCGCCGATTTCGGTTTTGGTTGAATCAGGTAATCATCACAATAGGCTTAATTTGGCTCTTGAGATTGCAAAAGAGAGTGCTCATTCAATTACAAATGCTAGATTTGATGCTCAAACTAGAGCTGATACAGAGAGGTTTAGAGAATCATTATGGAACATATTATGCTTATGTACATTTTCTTATGTTTTTTAAATTCTTATGTACATGTTCTTATGTTTCATCATTGCAAGGTACACGAACGCGAAGGCAGAGGCATCCATTTGGGCTCAAAGAGTGGAAAATGTTATTCGAGTGTTCTCTTTTTTGCTACTTTTATTTGTTAGTTTGGTTTTGAAAGTGACATTTGGTTTGAAATTGGTAAACTATGACATAAATGGGGAAGGGTCATCATTATTGTGCTGTTGCAAAAGGCATCATAAAAATCAACTCCCTGACTACCGTTGCTCAGTTTCTTTCACAGCTTATATCAATCCCAACTTATTTCTAACTTCCAACTCATCCCTACGCCATGACAAGTGGAAGCTTTTGTAAAAATTTAAAAAACCCATTAAAGATTAAAAATGTTCATTTTCTTTTTTAGTACGGTCGGCCAATGAGGAGTCTATAGACCAGTTATTCTTCCCGTGTAAAATCTCTAAAGTGCGTAGGTTTCATTTATAAAGATTAGACATTATGCACTTTTCTCACTGATTATATGTGGACTGATTTTACATAGACATGTATTGAATACATCTGATTATATGTGGATTGATTTTACATAGACATGTAAAATCTCTGCCAAGCTCCTTAATATAATACATAAACATGTATTGAACACATCTATTATTCATAAGAATTCAGGTACTGATTATATGTGGATTGATTTTACATTCATAACTCTTTAAAGATGCCTATTTATGTGCATAACCCCTTACATTTTTAATTCCTCATCTCATGCATATTTTAACCTTCTCTCTTGCTTTATTCCTAGATTTCGCATGTCAACCTTATATGTTATTTTGGTCTTGAAAGTGACATTTGGTTTGAAATTGGTAAAATATGACATAAATGGGGAAGGGTCTGATCATTATTGTGCTGTTGCAAAAGGCATCATAAAAATCAACTCCCTGACTACTATTTCCCAGTTTCTTTCACATCCTATATCAATCCCAACTTATTTCTAACTTCTATCTCATCCCTACGCCATGACAAGTGGAAGCTTTTGTAAAACTCCAAAAACCCATTACAGATTAAAAATGTTCGTTTTCTTTTTTAGTACGATCGGCCAATGAGGAGTGTACAGACCAGTTATTCTTCCCATGTAAAATCTCTAAAATGTGTAGGTTTCATTTATAAAGATTAGACATTATGCACGTTTCTCCCTGATTATATGTGGACTGATTTTACATAGACATGTCAAATCTTTGCAAAGCTCCTTAATATAATACATAGACATGTATTGAACACATCTGTTATGCTTCAGAATTCAGGTACTGATTATATGTGGACTGATTTTACATTCATAACTCTTTAAAGATGTCTATTTATGTGCATAACCCCTTACATTTTTATTTCCTCATCTCATGCATATTTTAACCTTTTGTCTTTCTTTATTCCTAGATTTCGCATGCCAACCTTATATGTAAATCCGGATCTTCAAGGTTTGCTACTCTCATGATGTGAAAGTGAAACAAAGTTGCATGGGGTTCTCTCTATTTTGGTATGTTTCACTATTCTTTTATGTTTTGCTTCTATGATTTTTCATTTTTTAATTTATATATTTTGGCATTTTATGTTAATGTATATATAGGTGTCTGATCTTGAAAAATATTTGGATTTTGATTATGTATAGGTTTAGTCAAATCCCTTGTCGTGGATGGGTTGCTGAAGGTTCATAAACGCGTTGCTGAGGTGGACAATGATGCAGTAGCAGCTCATGCAGTTTGTACAAGGCTGCACATGGAAGTAGCTTGATTGGGAAATAGGGTGCCACTATAAAGTCTATTCAAGCGGTGACAAATTGATTTGGAACATATTTGGGAAGAATAATAATAATAATAAAAAGAAGAGATTGTATATGTTTCTTTCCAGCCCTATCTCTTTGCATGCCAAAGGTTTCAACTCTGATAAGTCAATTTTAGTTTCCAATGGCAGCAGTTGGTTTCAAAATCGATCACAACGTGATCGTTTTTTTCGGTTTGAAGTTCGATTTCTACCCGAACATAAAATAACATGTAACTAATTTTCTTGATGGATCGTGTTATAAATGGTTTTATTTTTTTCGAACATGTTGGTAATAGAAGGTGATAACGACAGATCTTTTCTCCGGTGTAAGGTCGATGATCCAATTTTTTTTTCTTTTGTTTCTCACCGAAAAAATGAATGTGTACCTGAGTAGTGGGTCATCCGACCTCATCTAGCCCTCACCACAACTTTCATCTGCCGACCTCATCTCCTCCCTCATTTAAGGTACTACTTTTGCTATAGAAAATGGGTGGTTTCACTGAACTTATTTCATCTCAGCCCTAATTTAAGGCACTGCTTTCATTTTATTGCTTTTACTGATCAAATTTGGCACTTCTTTCATTTCATGTCTATTTTCATCTCTATACTTAATATCATGTAGTTCTTTGATGAAAAATTTCACCCCTAGGTATGTATGAGTTTATCAAAGCACCACACTACTATTTCTTTAAATTGAGGTTCTTTTTTACAGATCTGATCATTCGTGCATGTCGTTTAGAGGTACTTAGATATGTCATCCAAAGGTATTTTCATATTTATGAGTTGGGACTTTTCTTCTTTGTTTTTATTGATTTTTTTTTATTTTTATTATTTCTTTTATCTTTTTGGGGTTTGGAAGTATAACTATAAAAATGTTATTTCAAAAATTCCCCTTTGATTTTGTGTTGGTTGGGTTTGTGTCATTTAGAGGCACTTTTCTTCTTTGTTGTTCATGAAATTTTATTGGTTACTTGAATAATGTGCTCTCTATATCCGTTTAATGTCTGATCTACCCTCAAATTTGTGTGGTTCTTTTTTCCCCCTCAATGTACTATTTCTCATCAGCCATCAAATTGTTGTTTGTGTATGATTCATTAGAAGGGTGCAAGTAAGTTAGGGTAATTTAAGCATATGTTTCCACTCTGATTGTTTCCATTATGTTTATTCGCTGATTTTGGCATATACATATTGATTGTTTTGATTTTTTAATTTATTTGTCGAATAGGGTGATGAAAAATGCAACGTCGTTTACGCGATCCTACACAGGACCTAAAAAGCGACGCATTAGGCAGTCGCAATTTTAGACATTGGTAATCACGCTCAAACCTGAGTTAGGGAAAGGTTATAAATTAAGAATTTTGACTCACTTATTTTATGGATTTCATTATGCAGTTAGAGTGCCATTAGCAGCCTTGATTTCAAGTTACATTTATAGGTCATTCCAAGCTTCAAAGATCATTATCAAGCAGAGTGATAATGTAACTTGAAAGCTGGAAATGTAATTGGAAATCTTGATAAATGTAACTTGAAATCTGGAAAAATTATCAAGAGTTGGAGCTTTACCGAACCATCCCTTTCTTAGTGATCATTATCAAGATTTCAGGGCAGATAAAGCTCCAAATGTTGATAATGATCATTATCAAGATTTCATAGTTGCAATAGCATTAGAGCATTAGAGTACCAAACCATCCATTTACTGTACAAATGAGATTAATTATTGATCATTAGAGTGCCATTAGCAACCCTGATTTCAAGCATCATAAAAGGGCAAGAAGGGCTGGAATCGCAGCCCTGATGCAAGCTAGATCCAATTTCAGGGCTGCAATAGCAAATATCAAATCCAATATTTATTTTTGTGTTTTTTTAAAATAGGAGTTTATCTCTTAACGGCATTTAATTTTTGTTTTGTTTCAGATTAAAGGTTATTAAAGTGGTTGTGAAGTGTTTAGCAAAGTTATTTTATTCAGAAATAGATGTTTGCCCATTTTAACCTTTATTTTTCTAGAACTAATGCAATAATTATAGTCTAGGGACTATTTTAGTGCTTGAGTCATAGTTCAAACATGTAATTTAATAAAAAGTTACATGATTGAGGATCCAATTTGACTGCTTTTGATAATATCACACCACATGAACTTATCTAATCCATTAAACTAAGAAATGTTTTGGTCTAATAACATATACAGTGAAGAGAAATTAATCAATTATAATGATCTAAGTTCTTATATTGAGTAGGTATATTTAGATGAAGATTCATTCGGTTAAGCACACAGAGCAGTTAAAGATTAAATAGAGGTAGTACGAGAATGCAGTAGGTCTGTGCATTTGTAGCAGGGGCTATACGGATGGGTATGGGAATGGAGGTATATTAAATTTTTGGATGTTTGATGGTTTTCATAAGTAGTTTATGCTTAGTTTTTTGGGTGTTTGATAGTTGTAGACACGACATACCTCAAGTTTTTGCATATCGTGTTACACTATTAGATCCTAACTCTATGCATTTTATTATCTACATGCTATTGTTTCATATCTACTATTGTTTCATATGAACCATATGAATGTGGCGTGCAAGGCATAACTTACGAGTTGAGACTTCTCCAGTATTGTGTTCAGGTGTGTTGTATATTACGTGATGCCTTAACAGCGCTTTAAGTTTATTTTGGTTTTAAGTTTGTTCAAGTTTATGTTTTGTTTTTCAGTTTTATGTTTATTTAAGTTCTGTGATTTCATTTTTCAGTTTCAAGTTTGTTAAAGTTTAAGTTTCTTTGTTCAAGTTTTAAGTTTGTTCAAGTTTAAGTTCCGTTGTTCAAGTTGGTTTAGTAATATGTTTACATTATTTTTACGCTTCTAAGTCTTGATTTCTAATTCATTTTTAATTGCTAATTCATTTTATTATTTATAGAAGAAAACAACAATGGAAATAAGGGAATCTGGGCGATCCGAACTGCGGAATGTGAGCTTGATAAATGCAGCAAGTTTTTTCAGATCCAAACCGGGTAACACCCAAACAAGACCAGATCGGCCACCGAAATAATACTGAGGCGAGGAAATGCAACCCGAACACGACCCAACAACCACCACAACGCAAACACGCCATATATCTTCTTCTTCTAAACCTCAAGAGTTGTTCTGCTCCAACTCGAATCGACTGATTTACTTCCCTGTAGAAGGGTTTTTTGTTTTTTGGATTTATACCTTCCCTCATTTTCGGTTGAAAGTAATGTTTAGGTAGGTTGTGTTTTCTACTCTCGAGTCGATTGTTTTGTCTTGGGGTCTTGGTTTTGATGGGTTATTTTTTGTAAATGGTTGACAAATGGGTTTGTTCCTTTACGAAATCTAATGCTAGATGTAAAAAAATGTTAGTGAAAAGTTTAATGAGTATTGGGGGCATAATTTATTGATGGATATAACAACAATTTTGAATTTTCAATATAAAATTAAATTGATTGAATTTTTCTTTTCTAAACTCTATTCAATTTTTATGTCGATGAGCGTATTGAATTGGTTCATTTTTTTGTATGAACTTTGGGATGAATATGTTGTTGCTCATTCTTAGAGAATTAGTACCAATAATGATTCTCAATATGGATTTAGTTTTTCCCATAGTATCATCCTTGGTGGAAGCATGAAAAGTAAAACAAAGACTCAGACTAAATTTGATTCGTGTGCACAACAGTTGGATACCACTGAACCTTCAAAATCTGATTCGGGCATATATCTAGAAGGTAGGTATGTATGTATGTAAGGGGGATTCAGAAGTATAATTCAACATGTTAAATTGGTGGAAAGTTTATCCTAATTTTGTCAAACATGGCACATGGTGTTTTGTTAATTCCTATTTGCACAGTCGCATGAGTCTTAATTTAGTGTTGGTTACATTGTTATTAAGGAGTTGAGAAACTTTGGATTTTTGATCAATATAGAAGCTCTTTGGAACTAGAGATTGTTCAATCTTTTGGTTTGTGCCAGGGATTGGTTACATTGTTATTAAGGAGTTGAGAAACTTTCACGAGTAGCTATAATTAGTAATTCTTTTTAATTAGTATTATTAGATTATTATATTAGATTATGATTAGAGTTCGAAAGTGGCCTTTTTATTTTTATTTTTTTGGGAAAGCACTATGAATTCATAACTCTCATGGCATAGAGACATAGTTGCTTTGTTGTATTTTGGTCGGATGTGGCCGTTGTAATTGTCCAAAAAGATCTAAAGCTAACATATAAATTTAAAGAAAGAAGTAGTTTTGTTGGTGTATTTTTAGTTCTTAAACAAGGTGGATAGTCCAATAAATAAAGAAAATTCTGTCAAAATTTTTAAAGACCATTTTTTTTAATTACACTTTTTTTTTGGGGGGGGGAGCAAAATTTTCACCGTTTTGCAATTACATACTGTGAGAAATTTTCACCGTTTTGCAATTACGTATATTGAATTTTTTTACCGTTTTGCAGTTACGTACTTTGGAATTTTCATCGTGCCTTCAGGCACGGGCATACACTAGTATATATATATATATATATATATATATTACATCATTTCTCAAATATATACATGGCTAAAATTGCCAATCTCATAATAATATTTAAGTATTTTCCTACTTAAATATGCCTCACACCTTAATCGCTATTAGGGATTTATATACTCTCCAAATATCCCGATTCATAATCGTATGATAAGTATACCTTCAACTTATCTTTAACCTATAACCCAAATTCCATCCTAGTCGCCTCGTACGAGTTACTCACTAATTCCATATACACTTACTTTTTCCTACTCGCACTATTATTTAGCTATAATCGCTCGCTAAAATATTCCCTTGGGTGTCACTCACTCCTAACATCCATAATTAAATAAGTCTTGGAATTTTACCCAATTAATCCAAGGTATACATTTCACTCCAATAATAATTATTTAAAAGTCCCCTCTTGTTTTTCTGGAAATCCCAGCTGTCTAATCCCTCAATTTATTTATTTTCCTAAAAAATATACCTTAGTGCCACACCATCATAACACCCTCCTAGCCCCCATAAGTTTCCCCAAATGGCTAGTGATAATTTCCTAGATGAATACTTATTTCCTCAAATAAATAAACTAGGAACAACTAAATCGGAATTTATCCCATATAATTAACCCTAGGCAAAAATGCCAAAAATCCTGAAGGGTCGATCGATCGACCCTGGACCGTCGATCGATCGATTGCCCCAGACAGCTTCTTCTCCGAGAAGCTGTTTCATCCATTAAAGCTTATCCCAAGATTTTGTATCCTCACCTAATGTCCCCAAACCTCAATCAACTACATATACACAGACAATAAGGGTTCTAAACATCCCAGAAGCCCTTTTCCAACAACAATTTTTGACTAAATCCTAAGTTTTCCAATTGGTATATTTTTTCGGGGTTAATCCCTTAAAATTTTTCGAAAACCCATTTTGGTTCACAAAAAAACATCCCGAAAATCTTTGTGGTTTATCACTACCAACTACAATATGAGATTTATGCTTTAAATGAAATAAGCAAGTAAACACTTGGCTCGTGGATAAAATCCGATGACCTCGAGTCGAATCCCTCAGAGTTTTGTCGGAACCTCCCTTTTCTTCCTCTTTTATGTCTTCCTTTCCTCTCCTCTTTCTTTTCTTCCTTTTCTTTCCTTCTCCCGTCCCTTATATAGGGAGAAATACGGGTTTATCCCTTTAAACCCAAAAATGACTCGTTTTCTCAATTACGAGTCCCTATTAGCCCAAAAATTCTCGGATCCTAAACAATACCCCTGGATACTCTATTCTGACTATCTTGGCCATTCTGAGACCAACCGCGCAATTGGAATTTCCATCTGAGGTACTTGACCGCAATTCACTATTTCAACCCAACACAACTTAATGCGGTTTTCCCATAAAAATATTATCCTTTGTCGCTTTACCCAATGGCGACATATAATAAAATACTTCAACTCATGTACTTAATCCTAAAAGTAGATATAACATACATAAAAAATCATTAAATCCTTGAAAACCTCAAAAATTACTATTCACGATAATTTCTTAAATTCCCAAATTGCACTTAATTATTAAATTTAATTTCCCATAAAAGTGCAGGGTATTACAATTCCCCAGTCATAATCTTGTGGTTATGCATCAGTAGTATAAGTCTTAATCGAGTACAATCATCTCATGGTATAACAACACATAATCACATAATCCAGGATGTTTGTGAGTATACACAACTCACACCAAATCACATGGGAAATGCACGCCCACAAATAAAAGATATGAAGGCCTATCACCTATGCCTTCAGATATGACTCGTGCCATACTAGGTATAGTTATAGATCGTCCATAATCTAAAACCTCAGAAAACAAACAAACTCATAATTACTACGCCTTCCCATCTATAACATGACCTCCATACCTAAGGTTATAGATAGAATCCCCCATTTATTCCCCATCATAACATGGGTAAGTCAGTCACACGATCGGGGTAAAAGAAACAAGGTAAGCCCATCTATGTCACCGAGGTACCAACGCAGTCAACATCGTATGCATCGCCCCAAAATTCCTTCTAGTATGTTATCTACGATCATTCACACGTCATGGTAAGCTTTCACATAAAATCCAAGACACAAGTATAACCCTATTGAATTGTGTCAAGCTAACAAGATGTAATACCCCGTACTTTTATGGATATTTTAAATTCCGTAAATGAGTGTAATTTGGAAATTTGGGAAATTTCTGAGAAAGATAATTTTTGGAGTTTATGCGGGCTAGATGATTTTCAATGTATGCTACATTCACTTTTGGGATTAAGTAAATGAGTTGGACTATTTCAAGTACATGTGGTAGTTGGGTAAAGCGACAAAGGATAATAATTTAATTGGAAAACCTGCATTGAGATTTATTGGGTTTAATTAGTGGATTGTGATAAAGTACCTCAGATGGAGATTTTGAGCATGCGAATGGTTTCGGAATGTCCGATATAGTTAGAATAGAGTATCCGGGAGTAGTGTTTAGGTTTCGAGAATTTTCGGATTAAAAAGGGACTCGCAATTGAGTAAACGAGTCATTTTTTGGGTTTATTAAGGGATAAACCCTTTACTCTCCTATACAAGACACGAGAGAAGGGAAAGAAAAAGGAGAGGAAGGAAGAAAAGAAGAAAGGAAAGAAGAAAGAGGAAGAAAAGTGGAGATTTCGGCCAAACTCCGCGGGATTCGGCTCGGGGTCGTCGGATTTTATCCACGAGGCAAGTGTTTACTTGCTTTATTTCATTTAGTGTATATATCTCATATTATAGTTGGTAAACCATATAATTTTGGGTTAAAACCCTTAAAATAAATTTCAGTAATTTGAGTATGAGTTTACATATTGATGTAATGTGAACTCTTAATAATTTCTAGTGTTAAATCCATGATAATGGAGAGTAGAAATGATTAGAAATGGGGGAAATGGCAAAAATAGGGTTTAAAGGGTTTTTGGATTCAAATCTATGAAAATTTGTTTAATCCTCCAAATTTATTGATGTATTAGTTAGATATCATTGAGTAAATGATATAGTGTTGTGGTAGATATTTGAGACCATAAAAATGGAGTTTGGGATTATTGGTTGGTATTTTGAGGAACTGATTTTCGAGGGGCTGGTATGACCGGTCGACCGCGTCAATGAAGAAGGGTCTACTGATTGGTTTATTAGGCTTAATTTCAAACCGCGGTTGATCGGGGGTCCAGGGCCGGTCGACCGACACTCTATTTTTAGCCCAAGATTTTTGGGGATTTTGTTCCTTCTCCTCTTTGGGTTTAAAGCTTAGGGGCTTCTAAATTAGAGCATTATAGAGGGTTATGATCTAAAGGACTTGAGGAGTTATGAATTGACTTTGGGTTATTTAAGTGGTTAATTTAGGGTATGGACCTATCGAATGTTTAGGATGAGAGAGAGTCTTTCGGGGAAATTATTCGGAAAGCGTACGCAAGTACATTTTTATTCACATGGAATTCGAGATATAGGCTAAAGAGGATTGAGTGGAAATCCGGTACGTCTATGGACGACTATTGATTATGTAATAAGAAACCTATGGGATTAAAATAAGTTGAGGATCGACTTATTTAAATATTATAAATTGGTAAATTCAGTGAGTATATAAATCCTTAAACGTGAATAAGGTACATGTTATTTATCAAGTTAGGGAATACTTTTGGGTTTAGTATTGTGAGTGTGCGAATACTTGGATGTTATTATTTGTGCGAATCTTTTGGGTTATTAGCCATCATTTGTGTGATTGGCAATTATGACCATTTATATAAATTTGAGGAATGATGTAGAATATATATATATATATAATGTGATACGAATATGTATATATATCTATGTGTGAATGGTATATATATATTCATGTGAAGCATACCCCATCTATGCTATCATGGGAAGTTGCGCGAAGTGGGTGAGGCCCCCGGCTTGAGGAGTAGGGAGCATATAGTCCCCAGGTCATAGCGTTCATTTTTTTTATTGTGATTTTTATTAGGGATGAGATGTGGTGGGTATGTTTCATCTCACTTTCGGGGTTGAACTATGATCGCTTCCCATACGTTGTGATTTGGCTTTTACCAAGGCAGTGTGAGATTCAGACCGTTGGTACCCAGGATGGTATGTGAGTGATTCCCTGGTAGATGATAGCATAGAAACTACATCCTCGAGTTATAGCTCGTTGGGATGGTTATTATACTTGTGTGTATAGTATATTACTTGTGTACGAGAACAAGATATATATATATATATATATATATATATATATATATATATATATATATATATATATATATATATATCTAGCTAGAGTAAAGAGATAAAATGAATAAAGATTAATTCTCATTCCGAGAGATTTCATCCAGACTTATATGGTGATATGTATATGAAAGTGAGTATGATAATGTATATAATTAAATAAGTATGTATATATACGTGGTGTACTAAAGGTCTAATGGATCTCGACGATCGACACTGCCAAGTAGTAGTGTATCGGGGGGTTCTTGTTTGGATTTCACTTCACGAGACACCCCACGCACGAACGTAGCGCAGTGTTGGGACTGGGGAGAATTTTAGCCCTTAGTACTTGGGTTAAGTAGGATTTTAAAATGGTTGGAACGAGTTTAGTTATGTAGGGTAGCTTGACTAGGTTGTTTAGAAGGATGCGATAGGCGTGCACCATTAGAAGAGTGGTGAGGGGTATCTCATGGGAGTGCGATACATCTTTAAATATGAGATAAAGCATATTTTTCATAAATAAAGGATTTATGCACTTGCAAATATTTTCACAACTGGGCTCTAACCCGTTTATATATTTTCCTCTCGTTTGCTATATATATATATATATATATATATATATATATATATATATATATATATATATATATATATATATATATATATAGGTGTCCAGATACAGGGACGCATCGATGAAGATTACTTCGAGTCTGACGTCTTCTGCAGCAGCTGTGGATGCATTCGGGTTTTTGGTAGATGCTTATATCCTCGTAATCTAGATAGGATATACTGTATAAATATTCGGGCTGATAACCCAACTGAAATTATTTTTTTAACGCCTTTTATTACGAATTTCGATTGAGTTGTATTATTGTTAAACCGAGTGTTCGGTTATTTAATTTCATTTGCAATCTTATATATAAATTGTGTGAATGGTTTATTAGAATGGTTTTTCAAAAATGATTAGTTAATTAAAATTTTGACGACAGCCTAATAGGTTATTAGTAATTAATTTGGTTTTTGACAGTGATGCTAAGAATGAACGATATGAGACTCCTGTTTTAATTTGGTACAGGATTGATACCCGGGTATTTTATTAGGTGGGGTGTCATAGATGGTATCAAAGCATAAGGTTCTAGTGTCCTGAGGAATCTGTGTGGACGTACTATGCTTTCAGTGTTGCTCTCGATTTGATATAGAGCCTTAAGATTAGGATTGTTGATTCCTCTTGTGAGATTTCGTTCTCCTGCCATTTCATAAGATTATAGTAATCTTTTGCGCGCTCGTTCGAGTATCATTGTTTGATCGATGAAGGACGGCCACAGAAGGCCATTGCAAGGGTAGCAGAAGGTGGGACTTATTTGGAGCAGTTATTTGAAATTGGAGATTAGGACCATAGTAGAGGTCACTCTCCTTATGGAATTTATCAAGAATTATTACAGTGACTACTAAGGTATAGTAGTTATAACTATTCAAGCACCGCTATAGTAGAGAGTGCTGCTAAAGTTGAACTACCTAGTGAAGTCAAACTGGGAAAAATTCAAAATGTCTTTGATAAGCACCACACCTTGAAGTTAAGTCATGCGAAGTAAGTGTAGTATTACTCAGTGGAAGTAGAAGGCTTAGAAGCTTTGGCTTAGAGTAGGGTGTGGAAATACCCATATGTGAAAATTTGAGGAAAAATTTTTCACTCGTGGAAGCAATATTGAAATGGTGGGAACAGTGATCACCATATTCGGGGGACCAGGATGTGTTGCTCGTAGAGGAATCTCACGAACGGTTTTAATCACAAATTCCTTTGGTTTATTAGGAAGGAAGAGAATGCCATTTTGAATTATTCACATAAGGTTTGTCCAGAGGCCGACAGTGAATAAATAGTGATATGGAGAAGTGAACCTAGTACCGAAGTAAGGTATGTAAAATGAAGACAAAGTCCTTCAGTGGAATGATAGGCTCGCTGGATAAGTGTTGCTAACACTTGTGGAAAATTTGTATCCATGGAACCCCATTAGTGGACATCCACCCGAGGAATTAATTGAACCAGGGTTGTTGAAGTCGGTGGCGGAGTTTCCTTTTAACGAAGAAGTTAAGAGAACTATGAAGGCAATCATCAGGATCAAGGCTATAGAGTTTGAGATACTGATAACCTTAACTTGGTCAGGGTGACCACAGGTGGGGAAAGTTGCAACGTGGAATGTAGAACCACGCACTTTGACCTTGCCCGGTAGGTGTTAAAGAACAAGAATAGGGTGACGAGGTGGGACATAGATTAAGTAGTTTCTGGTTCAGTTATGAGAAGTATAGCATGTCTGGGAACCATTTGGAGTAGCTAGGGAGATTGGGGAAGTTATTATGAGTTTCACCTCGAATGAAGGGGGTATATTATGTGTGACAAGATTGAGTCACAGTATTTTATTAGCCATAGATTCGTGTGTGATTAAAGTTTATTAGTAGTATCGATAACATTATATAGTATATATTTGTGTGTTTTTCCACCATAACGGGGATTTATTTTCTTTCATTCGCTGTGAAAAGCGGGTGTTAGTATTTTGAGTTTATATCAGGTTTGTATTCCTTATTTTGTGTCTGTTATATGGGTATGGTATTATATTGAGTATAATGTGTTCTTCATTGATCAGAGCGATAGCAGGAAAATGATTGCAAGACTATCATGTCCGCGCTTCCAGGGTGGAATAGGTTGTTGTTGCGATATCTCACTTGGATACAGGTTGAGTTCGCCTTTGTTATATGTATAGATGGAACTTCGGTGAGTAGATATTTCATTATCATGATTCGACTGTGTGGCGACTTTATAGATATAATTTAAGGTATGCAAGGTTTATTATTGAGCTGTGAGTTTAAGCTCATTGTTTTTTACGCTAAGGACATAGTGTTATACGAGTGCTTGGTGGTGTGGCTCCTGAAAAGAAATAGGAGTTCAGACCACATTTTGTTGAAAGAGGGGATAGGGTTATCCCGGTTACACATTAAAGCTAACGGACCTCCACGATCGATAAAGTTAAGTAGTAGTGTATTGGAGGGGTTCCTTGTTTGGATTTTTCTTACGAGAGTCTCCACGCATGAACCTTAACGACGTCGGGAGTGGAGAGATGTTATGGGATGCAAGGATGTTGGTTCTGATGATAAGTTATATAGTGTGGAGGAAACACTATAGACTGAGAGTCGTATGATGATGGAATGCTTATGGAAATATAAGTACTATGGAGAAGCACTGACATGGTTCTCTCACTGCAAGTATCTGGGTGAGGCAGGAGTTGGAGAAATTGATTTGAGGCTTATAGCCAGGACTTGGATAAAAAGGCAAATGTGGAGGTAGTTTGTTTTGGGTATGATGTTCGTAATATATTAGAAGAGAGTAGGTGCCTCAATTAGTTAGAATTTCCAATTCGCCAAGGTGGAAGGATAGAGTGGTAGAAGAACGTTAGTAGGTTAGCGATGTAGGACATAGGAAGTCCCGCTCGTGTGCCTTAGGTCGTTATATCTCGATGACCGACGACGCGAGGGAGTAGTGTAATGGGAGGTTCCTTGTTTGGATTTTGCTTTGCGAGACGTCCCACGCATGAAACCGAGCAAATGTAGGGAGTTGAGAAAGGTCTTGGGCACTAGTGACACAATTTAGGATATTACTCATTTCACGAGGGTAGGAAACCATATCGATCATAGAATTATTAGGAAGTAAGTTCAGCACAAGTAGTAGCGCCGACTTAAGAAGTTAGTTGTGAGTTAACCACAAGAAGATTAGTGGATTAACTTTGAAGAAGGATTGGATTTCCATGTATTGGAAGAATTGAATTTTGTGGGTTAAGAAAACCCATGTGTGAGTATTACACTGAGGAAATAAGGCCCATTGTTTAGAGAGAGTGTACATGTCGGACGTTTACAATAGTTGTGCAGAGAAGCATGGGTTATAAGGTGTGTGGGCACCCTAGTAAGTTGGTTTTGTATACCGCCTAAAATAGAAGGGGAGTAGTATATAAAGTTGAAGATTATGTCGTGAGGCAGTCATAAATCAATTTGGTGTGTGTTGGATAAAATGTCGTAAAAGGTACGCGATAATCCAATTGTATAGGGTAATAAGAGGTAGCATGCCCAAGATAAGCGATGACGCTGACGGGAGTAGTCAAGCGTTAGAGTAATTCCCTTTTTGAGGGAAATTAGATATCCTCATTCAGATGAGTAAATGCTTAGAATCGTGATTCTCCGATGAGATTTAGACCTTAGAGCGGTGGCTATCAGTTCATTTTCTCTATATGTGGTACTAGAAACGATGGGTGCAGTGTGACGTTATTAGAGTCACCTTACGACGAGGTAGTGTTGTAGCACATAGGGATTTAGTTAAGCTAGTGCGTTATAGTATGAACGTTGAGATAGGTGGATACCGAACGAGTGTATGATTGAGGTGTGATTAATGATCCTACGTTGGTAGTACCAGTCGTATCCGAATTTCACGGGCAAAAATTCCGTTGTAAAGGGGGGAGTATGTAATACCCCGTAATTTTATGCATAATTTAAATTCCATAAATGGGTGTAATTTGGAAATTTGAGAAATTTCTGAGAAAGATAATTTTTGGAGTTTATGCGGGCAAGATGATTTTCGATGTATGCTACATTCACTTTTCGGATTAAGTAAATGAGTTGGACTATTTCAAGTACATGTCGCAGTTGGGTAAAGCGACAAAGGATGATATTTTAATTGAAAAACCCACATTGAGATGTATTGGGTTTAATTAGTGGATTGAGATCAAGTAACTCAGATGGAGATTTCGAGTGTGCGAATGGTTTCGGAACGGCCGAGATAGTCAGAATAGAGTATCCGGGAGTAGTGTTTAGGTACCAGGAATTTTGGGATTAAAAAGGGACTCACAATTGAGTAAACGAGTCATTTTTGGGTTTAATAAGGGACAAACCCTTTTCTCTCCTATAAAGGACACGAGAGAGTGGGAGAAAGGAAAGAAAAAGGAGATAAAGGAAGAAGAGAAGAAAGGAAGGGAGAAAGAGGAAGAAAAAGAGAGATTCTGGACAAACTCCGCGGGATTCTACTCGGGGTCATCAGATTTTATCTACGAGGCAAGTGTTTACTTGCTTTATTTCATTTAGTGTATATATCTCATATTATAGTTGGTAAACCATATAATTTTTGGGTTAAACCCCTTAAAATAAATTTGAGTCATTTGAGTATGAGTTTACATATTAATGTAATGTAAACTCTTAATGATTTTTAGTGTTAAATCCATGATAATGGAGTGTAGAAATGATTAGAAATGGGGAAAATGGCAAAACTAGGGTTTAATGGGTTGGATTCAAATCTATGAAAGTTTGTTTAATCCTCCAAATTTATTGATGTATTAGTTAGAAATAATCGAGTAAATGAATATAGTGTTGTTGGTAGAGATTTGAGACCATAAAAATGGAGTTTGGGATTGTTGGTTGGTATTTTGAGAAACTGATTTTAGAGGGACTGGTATGATCGGTTGATCGCGCCCCTGTGGCCGGTCGACCGCGTCAATGAATAAGGGCCTACTGATTGGTTTTTTAGGCTTAATTTTACTGCGATCGATCGGGGGTCCAGGGACGGTCGACCGACACTCTATTTTTAGCCCAATATTTTTGGGGATTTTGTTCCTTCTCCTCTTTGGGTTTAAAGCTTAGGGGCCTTCTAAATTAGAGCATTATAGAGGGTTATGATCTAAAGGACTCGAGAAGTTGTGAATTGACTTTGGGCAATTTAAGAGGTTAATTTGGGGTATCGATATATAGAATATTTAGGATGAGAGAGAGACTTTCGGGGAAATTATTCGGAAAGCGTACGCAAGTATATTTTTATTCGGATGGAATTCGAGATATAGGCTAAAAAGGATTGAGTGGCTATGTGGTACGTCTGTGGATGACTATTGAATATGTAATAAGAAACCTATGGGGTTAAAATAAGTTGAGGGTCGACTTATTTAAATATTATAAATTGGTAAATTTAGTGAGTATATAAATCCTTAAACGTGAATAAGGTACATGTTATTTATCAAGTGAGGGAATACTTTTGGGTTTAGGATCGTGAGTGTGCGAATACTTGAATGTTATTATTTGTGAGAATATTTGGGGTAATTAGCCATCGTTTGTGTGATTGGAAATTATGACCATTGGTGTATATATATATATAGGCTAAAGAGGATTGAGTGGCTATCTAATACGTCTGTGGATGACTATTGAATATGTGAATATGTAATAAGAAACCTATGGGGTTAAAATAAGTTGTATATATATATATATATATATATATATATACATATAGGCTAAAGAGGATTGAGTGGCTATCTGGTACGTCTGTGGATGACTATTGAATATGTAATAAGAAACCTATGGGGTTAAAATAAGTTGAGGGTCAACTTATTTAAATATTATATATATATATATATATGTGTGTGTGTGTGAAGCATACCCCCTCTATGTTGTCATGGGAAGTTACGCGATGTGGGTGAGGCCCCGGGCTTGAGGAGTAGGGAGCGTATAGTCCCCAGGTCATAGCGTCCATTTTTATATTGTGATTTTTATTAGGGGTGAGACGTGGTGGGTATGTTTGTCTCATATTTGGCGAGGAACTATGACCGCTTCCTATACATTGTGATTTGGCTTTTAGTAAGGCGGTGTGAGATTCCGACCGTTGGTACCCAGGATGGTATGTGAGTGATTCCCTGGTAGATGATAGCATAGAGATTGCATCCTGGAGTTATAGCTCGTTGGGATGGTTATTATACTTGTGTGTATAGTATATTACTTGTGTATGAGAACAAGATATACATATCTCTAACTAGATTAAATAGATAAAATGAATAAAGATTAATTTTCATTCCGAGAGATTCCATCCGGACTTACATTGTGATATGTATATGAAAGTGAGTATGATAATGTATATAATTAAATGAATATATATATACGTGGTGTACTGAGGCTCTAATGGATCTTGACGATCGACACTGCCAAGTAGTAGTGTATTGGGGGGTTTTCTGTTTGGATTTCGCTTCCCGAGACACCCCTCGCACGAACGTAGCGCAGTGTTAGGACTGGGCAGAAGTTTAGCCCTCAGTACTTTGGTTAATTAGGATTTTAGAATGGTTGGAACGAGTTTAGTTAGACAGGGTAACTTGACTCGGTTGTTTAGACGGATGCGATAGGTGTGCACCATTAGAAGAGGGGTGAGAGGTATTTCATGGGAATGCGATACCAATTTAAATATGAGATAAAAACATATTTTTCATAAATAAAGCATTTATGCACTTGAAAAATATTTTCACAACTCGGGCTCTGACCCGTTTATCTATTTTCCTCTCTTTTTCTATATATATATATATATATTTATTTATAGGTGTCCAGACACATGGACGCCTGTATGAAGATTCCTTCGAGTCTGACGTCTGCTGCAGTAGCTGTGGATGCATGGGGGTTTTCTATAGACGCTTTTATACTCAAAATCTAGATAGGAGTTACTGTATAAATATTCAGGCTGATAACCCAACTGCAATTATTTTTTTTACCGCCTTTTATTGTGGATTTCGATTGAGTTATATTATTGTTAAATCGAATGTTCAGTTATTTTATTTCATTTTCAGTCTTACATATAAATTGTGTGAATGGTTTATTAGAATGGTTTGTTTAAGAATATTGTTAATTAAAATTTTGATGTCAGCCTAATAGGTTATTAGTAATTAATTTGGTTTTCGACAGTGATGCTAATAATGAACCATATGAGACTCCTGTTTTAATTTGGTACATGATTTATCGCCCGGTATTTTGTTAGGCGGGGTGTCACACAAGAATAAACCCTACTAAATTGGGTCACACATAATGTCTCTTTTATTATTAGTTAATATGAACGCTAACTATAGTTGGTTATATAAATTTATAGCTCGAACTTCTAAGTATCTGAAAGTATAGGTATCGTCTCACACCTTAACATTTATGAGGATCACACTAAAACAACCACTTCCCTACTCAGTGGGTTGTACACATAGCTTCTTTTATTTCATTTTATTACTCACATTTAACATCAACCGGTCATACAGACTTTATCCAAAACCCAAAGATTCATAATTATGTGTATATCCCCCAAGTGTACTTTTCATGTGCGTATTTTAAATCAATAACCCTACACAATGAGTTACAAATACCTTCTTGTCGATTATATGATTTACCCAATCATTTTTCCTTAATTGACATTCTAAATATAATAACCCAATACCCAATACTTCTAAATATGTAACAACACTCAAACCCATTGTTTATATACTTAGAATAGTCTATCTTAAAGTCCCTAAGAGGAAACTAGTTCACAAATCACCAAATTAGGACACATTTATGAAGGGAATCGATTCTAAAAAAGGGGAATTGATTCTACCCTAAGTAAAAAACCCAAAATAATGAAGGAAATTGATTCTCACCCTTGAGAATTGATTCTTCCCTTATAGCTTGACAACTTCATTGATAGCGACTTTAACCAACTCAAACCAACCTAAAGCCTCTAAAATAAAACAAAAACTCCTCCTCTAAAAAAGTAATCAACATATTGACGTTTAAACATATTTGTATAAGATTTAATGGTGTTTAAAAATTATTAAGGTTCAATTCTAAGATTAAGCCAGTTTAACTTAACTTCATCTTCTTCAAGTGAAAGATTTCAATTAGCCTATGCATTATAATCAAATAACATAATAGACTTAGGTATTTTACATATTTCGACATGTAGTATTTATATCTAATGTTCGCAAGTTCCGATTATAAAGATTCATTATTCAGTTAATGGATTTATCAATAAAATTACATTACTTCTTCAAGGAATGTTTATGGATTAAAAATGTAATTAACTCAAATTACAAAAACGAATTATAATATGATTTTGAATCAGATTTCATAAATTTGATTACAAAATAAAGCATATTACCATTATTCTAAAACAAACCCGATCATATTATTAATCAAAATCGAGTATTGGAGTGATTGAAGAATTAACTCCTAATTCCCCTAATTCTCCAAGCCCAAAACCTTCATTTCCATGCTAGGGTTTACCACCTCTTCATTAGTCTCCAGGGTTCTCCCAAAACTTTATAATGCAAAATGAGTTAATTTATGAGGTTTTAATAAACTGCTAGGCATAAAATTAAGCCTAGGCCTAAAATTAACTCCAACTAAAAGGCCAAAATCATGCTCCAAATGGCCCGAAAATTGGCCAAACCAATTATTAACCCAATGGATATAATTTCCACTATTTAAAATAAAAAATAGAATTTCTGAGAGTCCCTAAATAGAACTTATTTTAATAAATAATTTTCTAATGCCAGAACCGGGTTTGGGTCACCATTGGGGAAACTAGCACTGAGTCAAGGAGTTTAAGTGGGAGGAGGAAAGTTCAATTTTATTACTTAAGAAAAACCCTTTTATGGTGAAATTTTAAAGTAATTATGCTTATTCAAACTTACTGAAAGGATAAGTAAGCTTAAATTACCCCTTTTACGTTTGACCAAAATCATGGTTTTATACATCCCTTACTAACCCAACCGAGCTCCTAGATTTGGCAGTGATATCACAATGCCTGAAAAACATAAACATAGGAACCATGAGCAAAATAGTTCAGTAAATGCATCACTACTACACTATTGCATAAAATTAAATTCAATAAATCATAACCCCGTGATGATATACCCATACTTATCCGGCCCATTCATAAAGAATTACCAATTATATACTTATCCGACTAATTCATAAAGAATGACCAATTATATACTTATTCGTCTCATTCATAAAGAATAACCAATTATATACATATCTGAATCATTCATAAAGAATGACTAACTTATCGGAATCATAATTCACATGTCCTGTCTGCGATAGACAATTCTCCCCCAATCCTTGTCGAGGAGAAACCCCTTATCTTTAAAAGACAAATCTCCCCCATTCCGGGTCGAGAAGTAACCTCCCATTTCGATAAACCGAAATGAACAAATTCATATTCAATGTTATTCTAATCATATCCATAACCATGTATAATACATCTTACCAATAATTGATATTCAGATCATATCCATAACTATGTATAATACATCTTACCAGTAAGTGATATTCGGATCATATCCATAACCATGTATAATACATCTTATACCAGCGAGTACACTCACCTTGGTAATTTAACAGGCTTTCCCTTTTTCGTTGTCCGACACTTGTTCAGCCAATTCTTCTTCCTTTCCTATCATTCTTAAAATATTAGTAGCATCATAATAATATCAACAATCTAATGATTAACTTAAATGTAACTCAATTCATAAGCATCATATGATTCCATTCACATTACTTATCATAGATGAAGTTCCATCTAAATTCGTGTCAAGATAGTTAACATATCCAAATCATATACGAAACATGCCATCATTTCTCATTGGTAATCAAATGATTATCATATTAGGTTTCCAATACAATAGAAGAAACATCATTTCAAGTTCCTAGAGCAAGTTATGCACGTTTCTTTAATACATAGCAAATCTGCCCTATAGGCTCATCCATCGTTCAGTTAACTTCCAGGAATTTTCATAATTTTTAGACAACATAAATTTTTGTGATATTAAACCTAATATCAATAAAAATATTTAATAGTATGAAATTAAAGTTTCATAATTTTCAGAGTTCATTTGCTATGTCAGGCCAAACATCGAACACATGGTACGCGAACTTACACTTTTGGGGGAGGATTTTATACCCAAACTTCCTACTATCAACCAAGATTCATTTATTGGTATTTTTACATATTATTCGGAGATATTATATATATATGAGTATATTTTCATCTCCAATTATAATTACTCAATTCAAGTAAGTATACAAAAAGATATAGAAGTTTGACTACACAAGGTTCCTAATATCATTTTTTGCATAAACTTGCATTTATTCATACATATAAATGAAGGAATGAAATTTCTATAAAGAATATATAATTTATATCATTTTAGTCAGTCACAAAAGAAAAATAACAATACTTACATATAGAATTACCTTAAGGACTTTTCCGTAATTTTTCAGAGATTTTTCTCGAATTTTTCTCTTCAATCCTTCTTCTTCGACTTCCCACTTCTCTTCCTCTCAAGACAAACTATTTAATGGATGGGTTTTGGCTGAAGGAGGAAGTAATATAAAGGTTGTTAAGTTTACTAAACTCACCTCATTCTTTAACCAATCAAAATCCACAATTTGTTATGCTAATAAGACGAAATATCATTTAACGAATGGATAAATTTGCCCATGCTTCGTAATTCCAGCATAAATTCTTGCTGGACCTTCGTTTAATACATAGTTTCTTGTTTTACAAACCTAACTCGTATATCTATAACTATATATTTTTACCTTAAGTCAATTGTTATTTTATAAGGGTCAAAACTAGTCTCCAACCTAAATATACCTACCGAAACTTCAAAATTTTGTATTTGAAACTAATTTGATTTTTCGTGCTTTCTGAAGGTAGGATTAGACTAAACATAATAACTTAACATTATATACATTAATAACACATTACCCATGTCACAAAATTCAAGCCCGGATAAAGGAGGAGGGTTGCGTTAGGTAGCTGACAGCCAGTGTAAAACTTTGTCAGATCCTTATGAACATGAATCCTATGAAATTACGTGCTAATTCTAGGGCATTCCCCTTAAGCGATGCATTGCGCCTGCCATCGGGTGTCTCAAAAAATAGGCAAGGGGCATTGCGCCTGCCACCGGGTGTCTCGAAAAATAGGCAAGGGGCATCGCATCGGCACCCGGATGCGACGATAAATACGCAAGGGTTCCTGCAACAAGCTGGACGTGTGCGGGTAAAGAATCTAGTCCAGGATACTAGACTAAGGTTAGCGACTTGGAACATAGGGACTATGATAGGAAAAGGGATGGAGTTAGTAGATACCATGACAAGAAGAAAAGTTAACATAGCTTGTTTACAAGAAACTAAATGGGTCGGTGAGAAAGCTAGAGAAATAGAAAATACAGGATTTAAATTTTATTATATAGGAAAAAATAGAAATAAGAACGGAGTTGGAATAATAGTAGATATGAACTTTAAGGACGATATCGTAACCGTTATTAGGAAAGGTGATAGACTTATACTTGTAAAATTGGTATTAGGTGAAAACATAATTAATATTGTTAGTGCTTATGCACCTCAAGTAGGATTAGATGAGCACACTAAAGTACAATTTTGGGAACAAATGAATGAACTAATTCAAGAAATACCCGTAGGTGAGAAAATTTCTATAAGGGGAGATTTTAATGGCCATGTAGGAGAAGATCGTGTAGGATATGAGATAGTGCATGGAGGATATGGTTTTGGAGATAGGAACGACGGAGGAGAGTCTATCTTAGATTTTACGATGGTATAGGATTTTGTACTAGTAAATACATGTTTTAAAAAGATGCTTGAACACTTAATAACTTATAAAAGTGGAACGAACAAGAGCCAAATAGATTTTTTCATTACTAAAAAAGGAGACCGATTAACGTGTAAAGATTGTAAGGTTATCCCGGGAGAGAGCTTAACCTCACAACATAGGATAATGGTGTTGGATATAAATATTAAAAATCAATCACGAGTGCAAAAAGTGAAGATTAACCTACGAACTAGGTGGTGGAACTTAAAAGGAGAGAAATTAGAACTATTTAAAGATAAATTATTAAATGAAGCAACATGGAATACTGAAGAAGAGACTAACATAATGTGGAATAAGATGGCCGCATGCATTATAAGAATATCAAAAGAAATTCTTGGAGAATCAAAAGGCAAGGGGCCACAGTCTAAAGAAACTTGGTGGTGGAATGAAGAAGTACAAAATATAGTAAAATTAAAAGGGAGTTCTTTAAAACATGGCAAACAAATAGAAATGAAGAAAATTTTGAGAAATATAAATGGGCTAAAAAGGAAGTTAAGAAAGTGGTAAGAGATGCTAAGTTAAAAGCGTATGATGATCTTTATACAAAATTAGGTACACAAGAAGGGGAAAAAAGTATTTATAAGCTTGCTAAACTTAGGGACAGGAAAACAAAAGATTTTAATAACGTTAAGTGTATTAAAAGTGATGATTCGAGAGTCCTAGTCAAAGATGATGAAATTATGGAAAGATGGAAAAACTACTTTGAGAGGTTATTAAATGGAGATAATGGGAGTAGATTAGATATAGAGGAACTTAGGGAGACTCGAGAAAATATATTTGTTCGCAGAATTAGGACAACAGAGGTCAGGATTGCTCTAAAAAAGATGAAAACAGGGAAGGCTTTAGGACCTGATGGTATCCCTATTGAGGTTTGGAAGTGCTTAGGGGAGGATGGAGTATCATGGCTTACAAAATTATTCAATAGAATTTTAATGACTAATAGGATGCCCGATGAATGGAGAAAAAGTGTTTTAGTACCTATTTATAAAAATAAAGGGGACATACAAAGTTGTTCAAATTATCGTGGTATTAAGTTAATGAGTCATACAGTGAAACTTTGGGAGAAAGTGATTGAATATAGATTGAGATTAAAGATAACAGTATCTGAGAATCTATTTGGGTTTATGCCTGGGAGGTCAACAATGGAAGCAATCTATTTATTGAGGAGATTAATGGAGAGGTATAGGGAGAAAAAGAAGGATCTTCATATGGTTTTTATAGATTTAGAGAAGGCGTATGATAGGATACCCAGAGATATAATATGGTGGGTTCTACATAAAAGAGGAGTGACTCGCAGATATATTGATGTGATCAAGGATATGTATGATGGTGCGATGACTACAGTAAGAACATCAGCCGGAGAAAGTAGTGAATTTTCAATTACGGTAGGTCTACACCAAGGTTCATCATTAAGTCCATATCTCTTTGCGCTTGTTATGGATGAGTTGACTGGACAAATACAAGATGAGGTGCCATGGTGTATGCTATTTGCAGATGATATTATTTTAGTGGATGAGACTAAGACAGGGATTAATTATAGGTTGGAATTGTGGAGAGAAACTTTAGAAACAAGAGGATTTAAAATAAGCAGAACTAAAACAGAATATGTGGAGTGCAATTTTAGTAGTAATAGGAGGACAAATGGAGATGTGGTGAAATTGGAGGGTCAAGAGATACCTAGAAACGATCATTTTAGTTATTTAGGATCGATTATCCAAAAAGATGGAGATATTAGTGATGATGTTACTCATAGGATTATAGCAGGTTGGGTTAAGTGGAGAAGTGCTACCGGCGTTTTGTGTGATAGGCGTGTAGCTTTGAAGTTAAAAGGTAAATATTATAGGACAGCCATTAGACCCGCCATGTTATATGGGACAGAGTGTTGGGTAACCAAGAAACAAAATGTGCAGAAAATGAGTGTGGCGGAAATGCGAATGCTAAGATGGATTTGTGGTAAAACTCGAAAGGATAAAATTAAAAATGAACAAATTCGTAAAATGGTAAAAGTAGCTCCTATAGAAGATAAATTGAGAGAAAATCGACTTAGATGGTTTGGACACATCAAGCATAGACCAATGGATGCTCCTGTAAGGAAGAGTGATTTAGTTAGTATTGATGGTAACACAAAGGGTAGAGGTAGGCCTAAATTGACTTGGTGGGATATTATAAAAAAGGACATGATATCATGTGGTTTAACCGAAGATATTGCACTGGACAGAATGGAATGGAAAAATAGGATTCATGTAGCCGACCCCAAATAATTGGGAAAATTCTTTGATGAGTTGAGTTGAGTATCATAATCATATTCGGGTTGTCACACTAACCCTCGATTATCATTATGTTTTTAGACTCTTCTCTCACCTAGTATATAAACCCTATGATAGATTTTAGTACGGTTAGTTAGGTTAGACATTTTTATAGAGTGATAAATAAATAGGGTGTTTATATTTTGAAAATAGAGAGTGGAGATAAATATTATGAGAGAGAGAGAGAGAGAGAGAGAGAGAGAGAGAGAGAGAGAGAGAGAGAGTTAACTTTCCAAACTCAAATATTGTATTCGATTCCGTGTTACTCGTGACATTTAGTTTTTGCAGTAAAACTCTCCATGATCTTACACAACACATATACTCTTATGAAGAGTTTTAATTTTTAGTGTTGTAGTAGAGAGTCTTGTTCTTATATTTTTAAATATATTTTTATCAAAAACTAATATCTCTTAGTTAGTGTTAAATCTAATTTTTGTCGAATATTTTTTCGGATCTAATATTTTGATTTTGTGCCTTGTTGTCTATATTAGTTAAAATAAAAAATATCTTCGGATCTTAATTGTTTGTTTAATACACTTTGTAGATCTATTTCTCTTACATTTGTGAATGGATATTCAAAATGATTTTTTTGAATAATGTTTTAACACTATGTTAATTAAATCTTAATGTAATTTTTTTAGGGAGAACACTTTTTAGTGAGAATATATATTTGGCGTGTCTCCATATTAGGTGTTATACATATTACTTAAAAAGAATTTTTTTAGGATGTTAATGATGATATCTATCTAATTCTTTCTTTGTTACTGCATATTCTCGTTTTATGTGTATAATGATAATTTATCTAATATGTTTAGGAAAATATTTTGTTTAGACTTATGCATGTTTTTTTGTGTCCGGAATTTATGGGATATATTTTTTAGAAAGAAAAACGTTGAAATGGATTTTGTTTAGATTTGTGATTGAATGATTATACATTTTAAAATCTATATAAATCACTATTATGAATTAATATTTGAAAAATGGTTTGCAAGTTTTTTTCGATAACTTTGTTTCTTGATATTTACGTTATAATTCGATTTATAAATGTTATTTATCTTTTGTATTAGTTATGAATCTTGTTTTGTAAATATATTATGTCCTGCCATAGCCGACCTTGCCTGGGATGAGATCGCTGGTCACTGGTTTAAGCCCTTCCAATCGTCGACCATATCCATTGCCGAGGTTGACATTTCTGGGTCGAGGTAGTATATTTGGGGCACATCAATCACCCCCTACCCCTTAGTTACCTGTGTGGTCAGGTATCTAAGGGGTGTATTAGTCCGAGGTTGAATTACTTCAGGCATCAAATAACCTCATGACAAGTGTCAACCATTGGAGTAGGTAGCGTGCCTGACAGGTTTGATGATGATGGCTATCTTTTGGGCTCCCAAGGAAATGATGGTCCTTGGGATGCGTACACTCACACTTAAGGGTTTAAACCCCAATTCCTCTCTTTCTTCCTCATTTCTCTCCTTCTCCCGACTTGGGCATTTTCTGTAACTTTCTCTCTTTAGAAGAGCTTTGATTCGAAGTGCACTTGGGTGGACATTCCTTGCAGCTCTTTCCCTGCTTCTCATCACTCTTCCTCAGGTATCCTTTGTCATCCTTTCTTCACCATTTTTCTGCTTTTATTCTTGTTTTTGCATTTTCCGGTGAGATTTAAGAGGTTTTCGGTGAGTTCATTAGTTTTCGGGTGATCTGTTCTTGATTGCTCTTCGTTGTTTTTGCTCAAAGTTAAATAGCTTGATCTTTAATTCCATTTACCAATCTTGTTTGTAATTAAGGAGAGTCACAAGTCTAACGTCTGCCTCATATGCTCAGACCCCTCTACTAAATCTTAGATGAATTCCCCTCTCTTAGGGAGAAGGCCTTAGAAAAAATTAGACAAGTAGAAAGAGCCCAAGAGGGAGCTCGTAGGTCAGAGGCGTTCCCCCTCAGGCCTATTTTTCCACAACCTCTGAAGGTTATATACCCTGAGCCATCCGAACCAGTTAGCCAAGCAGAGGCCCCAGCTGAACCTATACCAATGTCTGAGTCTGAGTCATCCACCTCAGACCCTATGTCTGTGGACTCCTTCCAAGAGGCCATGGACTTCTCAAATCAACGAGATCATGTCCCTGATCAGGCAAAGGTTTCCAGTCGGGCCTCATCTCACAAAAGTTCAAGCACATCATCCTCTTCCTCTGAGGTTGAAATTGTTGGACCAAGTGTGGCTATTCCACCAATCCTTGAAGCCATTCCCCTGTCGGCTGTCACAGGGGCTGAGTTCTCTCAGAGATTTCCAAGTAATCCCCCAACGTCTGCTCAGGCTGACGTTGAGCTAGATGATGATGCTGAGAGTGATGTCGATGTCTCTGAGGCGGTCGAGATTGAGAGTTCAGTCAGCGAGATTGACCTCCTATCCTTCAGGTACTTATATTCCATAATCCCCTCCATAAAGCTGAGGATACCTCTGAGGGAAGAGAGGGCTTATCACGGTCGAGATGGTGAGATGTACCTGTACGAGGAGATGTCCATCATCAGGTATATATTGGCCTATATTAACTTGGCCCCTTCCCAGTTGTCACCCAATGCTTGGAGGGTGATAATTGGGGCCATTGTCTTATGGAAGGTTGCTCATCACTCAGACCTTCCTGTCCAAGTCTTTACAGGATGCTATGTCCCTTCATCTGCCAGAAATCATCCAAGCTATTATCATTTTTTAGCTCGGAAGACAGAAAAGAACATGCTTCAGATTACCCAAACCTCAAGCCATAACTGGAAGCCACGTTATTTATTTGCCTCAGGGCCTTGGGAATTTGGTCCATGTGCCCCCTCTTCCTCATTAGAGCCGAGGATGCCTATAAGATGGGGAAAGATTACAATGGCTTCTAGGGCCGACCCTGGGCTAAGCCAACAAAATCTTCAGAAGGTCAAAGACCTTCAAGATCAGGGGGAGCATGGTCTGCTTGTCAAATTCGAACACCTGATGACCCCCTATTACCACTCTGAGACTGGTCTAGGGGGAAGTCCTCTTACAGATCTTGGTAAGTGCTTTTCATTTCAACAAGTTATACCTCTGAATATATGTATATCTGATACTCTAACTCAGACCTTTCTATTTCGCAGAGCGCCCCAAAGGAATTTCGGATGAGTTATGGGAGATGTCCGCACCAAGTCTGATAAGGCTTGTCAAAAAGTCAGGTCTGAATGTTCATCCTCCCCCTCCATCTACCTCGAGGGCTAAGTCCATCAAGAAGAGGAAGGCTGCTGACCCTGCCCCTGAGGATCAGAGGCAGAAGAAGAAAAATGGGGATCGTGCCATTCCCATTTCTTCTGAGGATGCCTTGATTGCTCATCTCGAGTAATTAAAGATTGGTGAAAGTGTTATTGGCCAAAGTATGAAGGCATTCGATGCTATCGACGGTGTCTTGACCGAGTCTGACAAGCACTTTTGCCGATCCATGGATAAGCCTCTGCTGGCTGAGTTCTCTCTTCACCGTTTTTATCCAGGTAAGACCTTTAAGTTTTTGCTTCTGAGTTTTACAAGTGTAACATCGACATTTGAGCTTCATCAGACTTGACTGACATCTTTTCATATGTTCTGTAGGGTCTTGTCACTATGTACCACTATATTAACTGGACCGTGGGGAAACTCCCTCTAATAGAGAAGGGCCAAGAGGCTGAGAAGACTGAGGCCACTTTAAACTCTAAGGTGGATCAATTAAAGTTCTCCTTAAAGAAGGTCGAGACCAGCGTCAAGGGGATGATGAAGGACTTGGACAAGCATAGGGAAGATCATAACATTGCCATGAAGGCTCTGGCTGAATCCCTTCAGCGCAAGGTCGATGTTACTGTCAAGGCTGCCTTGGAAGATGCCTCCGAGAAGATCTTGGAGGAGTACAAGGTCTCTGACGAGTTTGTAAGCTTCGTCTTTGAATACCTGGAGAGGGGGGTCAAGGCAACTGGGAAATGGGCTGCCATAAAAGAGAAGGAATCTGGAAGCCTTTCAGCTGCTGACTTCATCGTCCTAGGTTATGACGACCCCAAGTTTGCTCAGGCTTTGCAGGAGGTTGAAGAAGAGGGAGGTACTACACCCACCGAGACTTCCCCACAAGGAGACACCATGACTGAAGATATTGGTGTTCAAGACGAAGGGGTGGAGGTGGCCTCCCTCGGCCAAGAAAATACAAACACGACCATCAACCCTGAAGCCGTAAACACTTAGTTTTATGAAGCTCCTGATTTTTTGTAACTCCCGATTTGTTGTAAACTCTGATGAACATCATTACTTTTTACATTTTGTAACTTAATGTCAACCTGTGAGGAGGGCTTTTATTTCTTCACTTGATTTGTTTATTGAATGCTTTTCTTTGCCATGCAATATGTTCAGCTCTGAAGTCTTGGTGCAATGATGTCTTTGTTATACTTAACGAATGGTGTTTTACCTCAGACCTTGTCACCACTATGATGTTTTTAGGGTCTGAGGTCATCACTAAGATGTAATCCTCATAAGTAATTTCACCAAATTAATGATGTTAAGGGTTTGAGGTCATCCAAGTATGATGTCTGACCTCAGACCTTGTCACCAAATAATAATGTTTAAGGTCTGAGGTCATCACTAAGTTGTTATCCTCATAAGTAATTTCACCAAATTAGTGATGTTTAGGGTCTGAGGTCATCCAAGTATGATGTCTTACCCCAGACCTTATCACCAAATCATGATGTTATAAGGTCTGAGGTCATAAACTAAGACGTTATCCCCATAAGTAATTTCACCAAATTAATGATGTTAAGGGTCTGAGGTCATCCAAGTATGATGTCTGACCTCAGACCTTGTCACCAAATAATGATGTTAAGGTCTGAGGTCATCACTAAGATGTTATCCCCATAAGTAATTTCACCAAATTAATGATGTTAAGGGTCTGAGGTCATCTAAGTATGATGTCTGACCTCAAACCTTGTCACCAAATAATGATGTTAAGGTTTGAGGTCATAACTAAGATGTTATCCTCATAAGTAATTTCACCAAATTAATGATGTTAAGGGACTGAGGTCATCCAAGTATGATGTCTGACCTCAAACCTTGTCACCAAATAATGATGTTAAGGTCTGAGGTCATCACTAAGATGTTATCCTCCTAAGTAATTTCACCAAATTAATGATGTTAAGGGTCTAAGGTCATCCAAGTATGATGTCTGACCTCAGACCTTGTCACCAAATAATGATGTTAGGGTCTGAGGTCATCACTAAGATGTTATCCTCATAAGTAATTTCACCAAATTAACGATGTTAAGGGTCTGAGGTCATCCAAGTATGATGTCTGACCTCAGACCTTGTCACCAAAACATGATGTTATAAGGTCTGAGATCATCCACTAAGATGTTATCCTCATAAGTAATTTCACCAAATTAATGATATTAAGGGTCTGAGGTCATCCAAGTATGATGTCTGACCTCAGACCTTGTCACCAAAATATGATGTTATAAGGTCTGAGATCATCAACTAACATGTTATCCTCATAAATAATTTCACCAAATTAGTGATGTTTAGGGTCTGAGGTCATCCAAGTATGATGTCTTACCTCAGACCTTGACACCAAATAATGATGTTATAAGGTATGAGTTCATCAACTAAGATGTTATGCTCATAAGTAATTTCACCAAATTAGTGATGTTTAGGGTCTGAGGTCATCCAAGTATGATATCTTACCTCAGACCTTGTCACCAAATAATGACGTTATAAGGCCTGAGATCATCAACTAAGATGTTATCCTCATAAGTAATTTCATCAAATCAGTGATGTTTAGGGTCTGAGGTCATCCAAGATTGATGTCTTACCTCAGACCTTGTCACCAAATAATGATGTTATAAGGCCTGAGATAATCAACTAAGATGTTATCCTCATAAGTAATTTCACCAAATTAGTGATGTTTAGGGTCTGAGGTCATCCAAGTATGATGTCTTACCTCAGACCTTGTAACCAAATAATGATGTTATAAGGTCTGAGGTAATCAACTAAGATGTTATCCTCATAAGTAATTTCACCAAATTGGTGATGTTTAGGGTCTCAGGTCATCCAAGTATGATGTCTTACCTCATACATTGTCACCAAATAATGATGTTATAAGGTCTGAGGTCATCAACTAAGATGTTATCCCCATAAGTAATTTAACCAATGGAGCACAATAGACCAAGAATTGACAAGGACACTGATCTTCTCATTAATAATCTCTTCATAAGATAATACATTTATATGAAAGCTCTTGGAACATCATATGTAATATTTTTTTAGATGATCAGCATTCCAAGGATTGGAAAAAGGTTCCCCTTCAAGGTTTTCTAACCTATAGGTTCCTGGAACAACCTCCTCAATTACTTTGTAAGGGCCATGCCAATTTGGCACTAGGTCACCTACAGCTATGGGACTTGATTTTACCCTTTGATTGTAGAACTTTGTTATTCTTTGTTGGTAAGCTGCTTTCCTAATTTCTGCATCTTCCCTTCTTTCCTCGATCAAGTCTAGGTCGAGCTTTCTCTCCTCCCCATTTTTCTTAGGGTCATAGGTCTGCACCCTATGAGTAGGGAGTTCAACCTCTGTTGGTATGATGGCCTCTGAGCCATGTAATAACATAAATGGGGTCTCCCCCGTAGGTGTTCTAGTTATCGTCCTATAGGCCCAAAGAACAGCATAAACCTCTTCAGTCCACCTTCCCTTTGCCTCCTCCAACCTCTTCTTGATTCCGTCAAGGATCGTTCTGTTTGTGACTTCGGTCTGACCATTTTCTTGAGGTCGGCCAGGAGCAGAGAAAAATTGCTTTATCCCAACTCTTTCGCAGTATTTTTCCAGGGTAGAGTTCTTGAACTGTGTTCCTTTGTCCGAAATGAGGGTGTTTAGAAGGCCATGTCTGCAGATGATGTTCTTCCAAATAAATTGGAATGTCTTCCACTCTGTAATCGTGATCATCGGCTCTGCCTCTACCCACTTTGAGAAGTAATCAATGGCAACTATCAGAAATCTGTAATTATTTGCAGCCCTTGGAAGGGGACCTACTAAGTCAATCCCCCATACTGCGAATGGCTAAAAAAACTGATAGACGTCATAGGCTGATGAGGTTGATGGGGGATTGTGGAGAATCTCTGACATTTGTCGCACCTCTTTACATAAGCTGCAGCATCTTTGGCCAGGGTCGGGCACCAATACCCTTGCGTGACAATCCTCTTCGCCAAAGGTCTTCCTCCTATGTGACTAGAATAAGAACCCTCGTGTACCTCTCGTAGGACATGGGGGACCTCGGTTGGATGGATGCATCTGAGCAGAGGTAATATGAATCCCTTCCTATATAGGACATCTCCTACTATTGAGAACTTTGTTTCCTTGTACCTTAATTTATTCCTTTCTAACTTTGACTCCAGTAATACCCCTTATCTGGTGTATCTGATAAGGGGATCCATCCATAAGTCCCCTAGGTCTAAATTGAGACAAATATTACTAGCCTCTTCTTCCTCAATGGTTGCTCTGGGAAAGATCTCGACACGGACTATCCTACGGATATCTATCTTCGTGGCTAAAGCCAACCTTGCTAAGGCATCTGCGTGGCTATTATTTTGCCGAGGTACTCTCTTTATTTTTATCTCTTCGAGGCCTTCGAGTATCGTCCTCACCCTCTTCAAGTATTTGTCCATCCTTTCGTCCTTGGCCTCATAAACCCCTAATACTTGATTAACAACCAACCTTGAGTCACTGTGAAGGAAGAGTCATCTTACACCTACGGTCCTTGCCAAGGAGAGGCCTGCTATCATGGCCTCGTATTCTGACTCGTTGTTCGATGCCTTGAAGTTGAACCTTAGGGCATATTCGATGTTTGTACCATTCGGGCTTGAAAGTATCAAGCCCACACCGCTCCCACTTTCGTAAGAGGACCCATCGACGAAGAGGTTCCATATGTCTTTATCTGATGAGAAACCCTCTTCTAACATAATTCCCTGCCTAAAGAGGTACCGGTCTTCCTCATTCTCGACTATCCCATCTATGACTCTCTTGGGCATAACCTCTTTCGATTGTCGGAAGAGGTTGCTGTTTGCCACTTCTGTGGCCTCTGTGCTATTCTCACCCTCGATCTCTTCCCATATAAACTCTGCGACAACATCTTCCAGTGCCTTCCCTTTGATGGACGTTTGAGGCTGGTAGGTAAGGTCATATTCCCCCAATTCAATGTCCCAGGTCATCATTCTACCCGACTTCTCAGGTTTATAGAGAACCTATCTTAAAGGGGAGTCGGTGAGAATGACCATGGAATAGGCCTAAAAGTAGGGCTTCATCTTCCTATAAGCATGTATCAAGGCGTAGGCTAACTTTTCCATGCGAGGGTAATTCTGCTGAGGTCCCTGAAGGGCCTTACTGTTAAAGTATATAGGTCTCTGAATCCCTGCGTCTTCTCGTACAATGGCCGTACTTATAGCGGATTCAGAGACTACTAGATAGACGTCTAACTTCTCTCCTGCCATGGGCTGAGATAAGAGTTAGGAAGATCCAAGGTATGACTTGAGTTGATCAAAGGTCTCATCACATTCTTTGTCCCACTCGAAGGCCTTTCTGAGCACCTTAAAGAACGGAAGACACTTGTCGGTCGCCCTGAAAACGAATTTGTTGAGCGCAGCCACTCTTCCAGTGAGCCTCTGAACGTCCTTGATACTCCGAGGTGTCTTCATATCGATCAAAGCCTTGATTTTCTCAGGGTTCGCCTCTATTCCTCTTTGATTGACGATGAATCCACGAAACTTCCCAGCTTCTACCTCGAAGACAAATTTTTCCGGGTTGAGTTTCATCTTGTACAGGTCCATGGTGTTAAAGGTCTTTTTTAGGTCTGCCACGTAGGTGCATGCCTTTAATCTCTTCGTTAACATATCGTCTACATACACCTCCATATTCTTTCATATTTGGTCTTCGAACATCTTGTTCACAAGACGCTGATATATTGCCCCTGCATTTTTCAATCCGAAGGGCATCACCTTGTAGCAATACGTCCCTTTGTCAGTAATGAAGGAAGTCTTATCTGAGTCTTCGACATCCATGAAGATTTGGTTATAGCCTGAATACGCGTCCATAAAGCTCATGAGCTCATATCCTATAGTTGCATCTACCATCTGATCGATCTGGGGTAAGGGGTAACTGTCTTTTGGGCAAGACTTGTTCAAGTCAGTAAAATCCACACAGATTCTCCATTTTCTATTGGCTTTGGGTACAATGACTGCGTTTGATAGCCATTTCGGATATATCACTTCCCTAATGAATTTAGCCTCTTCCAACTTTTAAACCTCTTCTCGAATGACGTCGTACTTATCCCTAGAGTAGACTCATCATCTTTGCTTGATTTTCTTTGCATCCTTAGATACGTTAAGTTTATAGCACATGACCTCGGGGTTGATGCTAGGCATGTCTGCGTGACTCCAAGCGAAGATACTCTGCCTCTTCCTCAGGAAGTTTATCAGCTCCTCCTTGATCTCCTTTTTTAAGGCTTTGCCGACCTGGACGGTTTTTTTCGGTTCGTCCTGCTTGAGGATGATGGATTCTACCTCTTCCGCGGCCTCTCCTTTCTTCAACTTTGCTTCATCTCTAGGGTCGAGTGTATCGATGCTATAAGTGGTAGTAGCTCTCTTATGGGCCTCTCTCTCTTCAGCCGAGTTTAAGTAACATTCCCGTGCTATGGTCTGATCACCCTTCACTTCCCCTACCCCATAGGGGGTCAGGAATTTTAGTATCTGGTGGACCGTCGACGGCAGAGCTTCAAACTCCTTAAGGGTCATTCTTCCTATGATGAGGTTATTGGCCGAGAAGACATTTTCATCTATGATGAAAAAATTAATCTTCTGGGTTAACCTCTTAGGCCACTCATCACCCATTCATACTTCCATCTCATACATGCCCAGTGGATGGACCTTTTCACCGTTGAACCCCATTAACGGATGATGATAGGGTACCAGCCTAGCTCTGCTTAGACCTAGGCTTTTGGTCCTCCGTCTACAAGAATTCTTTGCACCTCACATCCATGAACTCTTGTCGTGATCACCAAAGGGTCATCATGTGGTGCTAGGATGCCTTTAAAGTCGAGTCGGGAGAACCCAACTACGAGAGTGTCCATGTCTACCTTCTTTCTCTTCTGTGTAGTCTCGGAAGACGTCAGGTTTACCACTTCAAGTTTGGCCATTGATTTGGCCTCTTCCACATGAGCTTTTCTATCAGCAATCTCGAAACCACCCCCACAATTCCTCCGCATATGATGCTAATGCCAAAGGAGATCATACCAACCCTCTTTACTGGGGTGTTGTCATCTTTCGGAGGGAGGTCCGGATCGTCTTCGTCATCTCCGTCTGAGCCACTATCTCTTCTTGCTAGGGCATCGTCACGACATCTATCGTTCCTCTTTTTTTTTGGGTCATCCCTTCCCCTTTTTGGATCTTTGCTATCAACATATTTCCTCAACTTCCCTGACTTCAACATCTTCTCGATCTCATCCTTCAAGGCGAAGCACTTGTCTGTTATATGGCCATGGTCTTGGTGGAATTCACACCATAAGTTTTGGTTCCTCTTATGAAGACCTCTCTTGATGAGGTTGGTAGTAACGTCGGCCATAGCCGACCTTGCCTGGGACGAGACCGCTGGTCACTGTCTAAGCCCTTCCAATCGTCTGCCATATCCATGGCCGAGGTTGACATTTCTGGGCCGAGGTGGTATATTTGGGGCACATCACTGATACCAAGTTATTATGGGCCCTTTAAAGTCACTGAAAGAGTGGAAAAAGTAGCTTAGGGCTTGTTTGATTTTGTATTCAAAAAACTCGATTTAAACACCGTTTTTAAATACAACTTTAAAATTCAGTTTTTTGTATTTATAAATATTGTTGCGCGTTTGGTAACCTTGTTTTTAAATACAGTTTTTTGAAAATTTGACAAAATTGACACACACACACACACACACACACACACACACACACACATATATATATATATATATATATATGATAAGAAAATGATTCAATAACACGAACCCGCCGAAGGGGGCGGAATCCCGTATACAGGAAGTATACAAACCATAAAACAAGGAACATAACCAAGAACCGACTAGCCTAACACTTTGAGCTCCTCCAAGAACTTAAGAAAGAGAGCCACCGATGAAACATGACTCTTCCTATAACAAATGAGAAGCATGCTCATAAAATTATACCAAATACGAGAGGGAGCAAGTTCGACCCCCTCAAAGCATCGCATATTCCTCTCCTGCCAGATGGTCCAAAAAATGCAATGTGGGGCCATCCTCCAAACCACCCGCGGGCCACTCCAACACCTAGGCCTCCTCTAAGCCTCCATCACCTCGCACACCGTACGTGGCATAACCCAAAGAATTTGGCATAAAGAGAAGAACAAAGCCCATATATATATATATATATATATATATATATATATATATATATATATATTGACAATATTTTTTAATACATATGTACTATATGATATTTTATATTATTCTATAGATTAACAATACTTGTATAAAACTATATATAAGTGATGATGCTGAGATTTAGCACCACCGGATAAGTGATAGAGAGCTTAAACAGTAGTAGCCATGGCAGCCATAGAGATGCATAAGTGTATAAGTATGTAGAAAGGGATGAGTATAAGAGGAAATAAGACAATGATGTATAGTGGTTCAGCCAATTTGGCCTACATCCACTGTGAGTGTGTGATCCACTAAGTATGGGCACTAATGGCCTTGGATACAATGCACATAAGCTCCTCTCTCTCTCTATTATGTGTATAAGCAGAGTTTTAGCTAGGTTTACAACAAATTGATTGTTCCCCTGTAGGGTTGTAGGTGACAAGTATATATAGGTCTTGGGGGGTGTAGTGTACCCCCTAAGTATGCATGGTGCATATGAATCATGATCTAGCCAATCCCCTGTTGACACCTGTAGATGTCAAATGATGACATAATATTCCCTCACGTGAGGGTGTGATTTTGTTATAACGGTCTCCCCTGTGCCATGTCAGCCTCACGCGCACTGTTCCACGCGTCTCCCAAACCACGCGCTGTGATGATGTCACCCTCGGCCTATGGGCCAAGGCCGAGGGCAAAGTTCCTTTCAGTAGTGAGTCTGGCCCAATTCTGGCCTCGTACTGTCGTACCCTCGGAGGGTCGTCTGGAGCCTGGTGAAGGGTCGGCCCCCCGAGGGGTCGTCCGGGGCCTGATGAAGGGTCGGCCCCCTGAGGGGTCGTCTGGAGCTTGGTGAAGGGTCGGCCCCCTGAGGGGTCGTCTGGAGCTTGGTGAAGGGTCGGCCCCCTGAGGGGTCGCCTTGAGCCTGGCGAAGGGTCGGCCCCCTGAGGGGTCGTCTGCAGACTGGTGAAGGGTCGCCCCCCCCTGAGGGGTCGTTCGTTTGGAGGTAATCTTCAGCCAAGCCGAGGATATAAACGAGTATATCAATCACCCCCCAGCTCTTAGTCATTGTTGTGGTTGATATGGCTGAGGGATAGTGCTGTAATTGAGATGCGTGTATGATCAGTTAGGTGAGTGACACCTGGGTAGATACTCATTGTTGTTCCAGTTTCCAAGGCATGGCGGCTGCACACTTTTCTTGGGGCTTTGTGCCCTAATGATTCCTTCCTCGTGGGTTGTGCCCTGCCTTGGTCAATGGGCCCACTCATTACTAAGGTATTTAAGAGATTTTTGAACTCTCTCTCTCTTCTTCTTCTTCTTCGCGCCCAAGCTTTCTCTTTCTAGCTTCCAGCCTTCTCTTCATTTTTGCAATCTCTACGTTTCGAGTTCGGCAGCTTTGTTATTTCTTTCTCAGGTAATCCTTCTGCCCCAGCGTCCTCTTTACTTTCATTATTTTTTTTTTTTTTCGTTTTAGGCCTGTAGGGCCGGATTTGGGTGGTTTCTTAACTTTTCCGGCGACTGGTTTTTGAGTGTTCTTGAGTGAAAACCATCAATTCCCTTTTTAATTCAAAAGTCTAATTTGGTCAACTGCAAACTTGTTTGTAGTTAAGTTCCCCAAATTCCTCCAAGTGTAGGGTCTTCCCTTTTAATGCTTAGGAGGCTTTATAGTTTAGCATCTGAATTCCCATCCTTGAGAGAGAAGCTCCTTGCAGAGATCAGACGAATAGAGGAAGAGGAAGAGAGGAGACGAGGGGCCGACCCTAACTGGGTACGACCCATATTTCCCATTCCTCTTGCCACAATAAAACCATTTGAACCGTCTGAGTCTTGTGGGTTGTCCTCTCTTCCAGCCGAGACTCCCAAACCAAGGGAGATGGACGAGAGAGCATCCTCGTCAACTGGCGCTGGGACTTCCGGTAGGAGAGAGACATCTGACCTAAGCCCAGGCCGAGGGTATGGTCCCCTCCGAGGCTGTCCCTGTGACAACCCTATCTCCCCATGCCTTCCAGATGGCCTTTCCCCATGGTCGTCTGGCAGATGACGGGGCCGAGGGAGAGGGGACTGAGGATGAGGGCGATGATACAGATGACCAGATCGATACCTCCAATGCCTCGTCCTATATCTCCTCTGTTAGGGATCGCGACCTCTTGATATGGAGGCATGCCTATGGAGTGCCCCCCAGCGTAACTATGAGGGTTCCCTCTGAGTCTGAGAGGGTTTTTGATTGTGAAGAGGGAGAGGTTGAAGTTTATGAACAAATGTTCAAGGTTGGAGTCAGATTCCCTCTGCATCCTGCCATCGTAGATATCCTGTCTGCCCTTGGTGTTGCCCCCTCTCAACTTCCTCCCAAATCTTGGAGGATGATCCTGGGCTACATCTCCTTGTGGAAGAATGCTTTCACCGACGAGCCCTCGGTCGACCTATTCTTGGGCTGCTACAATATCACCTCCTCGTCCAAATAGCCTGGATACTATCATCTGGGGGCGAGGAGGTCTAAGAAGAAACTCCTCCACATGGCGCAAACTTCTAACCACGATTGGAAAAAAAGATGCTTCTTTATCTCTGGGGAGTGGGAGTTCACCGCCGATGGTTCGAGGGTCCCCAGAAGATGGTCTAACCCTTCCATGAAGGCCAGGTCAGACCCTGGACTTAGTCTGGAGGAGAAGGACATCGTTGAATATCTGAGAGGACGAGGGAGAGAGGGTGAACTTCCAAAATTTGAAGAGCTAATGACCCCCCGGTTCCTCAAAGAAGCTGGTCTGAGGGTCGGCCCTCTGACAGAACTATGTGAGTTATACTGAACATTTTCCATTATTTACTTATTTTCGAAGTGTTTCCTCTTTATCTCTGCATTTTTCTGACGTGTCATCCTCTTATCAGGTTGTCCTGCAGGTATATCAGACTATCTTTGGGAAATGACTGCTCCCAGCTTATTATCAGGCTTGGCTAAGAAGAAAGGAAAGGAGCCTCAGCAGGCTCCGAGGAAGACGAGGGTCGCTGGGCCGACGGTGGTGGAGCCGACCGCCGATAGCCATAAAAGAAAGCAGCCTAAGGCCCCTGTTGACCCTCGGCTAAATTCTCGGACGAGGGCCAGGGTCGAAGCATCTGAGGGGACGGCCTCTTCATCCAGCATGGGGGCCTTCTGGTCTCAAAACCTGGCACATCTGAGGGCCGAGCCCTCATCACTCATTGCAAACTTGAGGGCAGCCAAGGCCTCAATGTTTTCTGCACCCTCGGCCTCTGACTACGAGTTCCTGTCAAAGATGCCTCCTGCTAAAGTGTTCGACTATGGTCTGCACGCCCTTGCACGGGTATTGGTCTTGACCCACTTCTTTTAATTTCATTCTTTCACCAACTGTTTCCTCGGCCTCTTGACATGTGTTTATTTTTCTTGTGCAGTCTGTGTGTTCCTTTACCTCGGTAATAAAATGGATGGCTGAGAATGAAGCAAAGTTCCATGAAGCCGAGAGGGCTATCCAACATGAGGCAGATCTTCAATCGGAGCTTGATACTGCAAGGGCCGAGTTGGAAAGTACCAGGACTGAGCATGCAAGGATCCTGGACCAGCTGACGAGGTAACACGACGAGGATATTAAGGCCAAGGATTTGCTTATCAAGGACAAGGATGAGGCCTTGACCAACATGGAGGCCAAGTACAAGACTGATCTTGAAGCAGCCATCAAGAAAGCCGAGGCTGA